>OZ023274.1:93215936-93346549 GCA_964007475.1 Hybos culiciformis | reverse complement strand
TGTACGGCTCATGTACATTAATGTAAGCAAGTTGTGTTCATTAAATTCAAAATTCATACAATAAATTGTAGAATTGAAGTAATTTTTTTTAATTTTTTATTTTTTAATAATTTTTCACATAATTATAATTTTCTTTGTAATGATCAAAAGATTAATTATTTCATTTAAATTTATAATACCAATGTATAAAGTTTTAGAGATGTTGCATTTTTGTGCATTAGCAATGAGGATATATTAAATGTATAATTTCAAATTTGCGCATAATAAGTATAATAAAATTACTATAATTTAAATAAAAGAATCATAAATTTATATAAAGGATGTATAATTTTATCGATTTCATTTGTTTAATTAGAAAGCTATAATGTTTTATGGTTATGTTTATTAAGACAACATTTGTATATTTTCTATATTCCTCCTCACTTAAAAATACACATACTTTGAACAAAATCTTCAATAATTAATTTCGTTCGATTTAGCTTTAGGACACGGACCTGATAGTTGTATCTTGTGTCCAAATTTTTTGTAGTATTAATTTTCAATTTATTTCTTTTTATAAATTCTAACTTTAAAACTAAAGGAGACGATACAACTGAAGATATCTGGAGATATATCAAAAACAAAAAAAGTATTTGTAAGAAAATAGTAAAATAGTATCTATAAAATAGTATCTATAAAATAGTATCTATAAAATCAAAAGTTTATTAGTGATTTTAATATAGTCTTAATATTAAAATTTAGTTCAAAAATATTTTCAAAAAAAAAATGAAAATTTTGTAAAAACTTGAATTTAAATAATATATACAACATTATGTAGAAACTGCAGTAAATATTTTTTATTTAATTCATTAAATATTATCTAAATAAAGATTTTTTTCTTATTCATACTCTAGGAATGAAAAAATAAAATACATAAAAAGAAGAAGATTGCAAAAAAAATAAAAAAAATACTCACATAAGTAAGTTGAAAAAAAAGTAGTCTTTCTAATTCTAGGTTTATTACATTTATTTTAAAACCTTCTTGGGTATCATTAAATTTATGATAATAATTATTATGCTTCTATGTAGTTTTTTTTTTCTCTCTCTCTGTTTTCTTCAAAACCTCTATATGGTTCAATAAAACTATAATAGTAGTATGTAGTTATAATAACTATTCCTACATAGAAGATAAATATAAGAAAGAAAAAAAAAACAAATTCTATGAACTATGATACAAATTATCACTTCAATTATCCCTCAGGGTATCATTTATTTAGTAGTTAGTGATTCCCTGTGCCTTTAATAAAACGCTTAAAATGCGAAAGACATTGAAATTATATTTTTATTGAAAAAAAAAATTACTTAGGAAAATGAATATAAATATACTTTTAAGTGTATAATGTTTGTTCCTTTCAACAGACAATTTTCAAATTTTCATATAAAAAGTTAGGAATTTTGTGAAAAAAAAAATTTTATATTGATGGATATAAATTGAAGACCATATTAACAAGACCAATAACTAATAAATATAATTAATTAATAATTTAAAAATATTAAATTAGTCCAAATCAATTGGTTATAAGTTGTTATTAAAATTATCTTTAATGTTGGACTTAATTAAAGTAATTTTATATTAATTATGTATATTATAAGATTAATAAGATGATGGGTACCTACTTCTTTTAATAGCCGCACATGATGTGTGGGAATAATTTTCACAATAATTTTTTTTCCCCAGATTAATAATTTTATTTAACTAGTTAATTTAAATTATATATTTAATTTAATCTGAAGTTTAATGCTATAACTTTATATTAATAGTAATTATATAAAAATAATGGCACTTGGAGCTTGTCAGCTTTAAATTATTATTATTTTTATTTAACAACCTTGAAAATTATTTTTAATTGTGGGAGCATATGTTAAACCTAGCTATAAGAGTTCCTAACATAATAATTAAAAGAAAGGAATGTTTTTTTATGTAATTTTTCGTACAAGCCTTCAAGAAATTGGTATATAGTGTTACATTTAATTGGGAAATATCTTATTCTCATATAAAAACTGATTTCACTTAAAAAAAAAAATTTGTTAGATTGTACATAGTTTTTGATCATTCATTATTTAATAAACTTTGTTTTTGTTCTTGTTAATCGATGGCTTTGATTTTCATTAAAATATAATAAGAGACAAAAATAAGGAAAAAAAAAAACTCTAAATTATATTTGAAAACATATTGGAACAGATTGTTTTCAAGTCTGTATTTGCAATAATTGTATTTAAGTCAACAATAATTATATTTAAGCCAACTTGCTGTGGAACAAAATTTTGATGTTCGGAAATAAAAACATGAATGGAACATAATAAATTATTCAAATTGGAGTTTTGTGTGCTTTCAATGAAGAATTTTTAATTTTCTCTTCAACGAATAGCCAAACAAAGACAAATATAGCAAGTCTCGGATATTTTACATTTAACTCAAACAATCTCTAACCTTGCCTACTAACCCTTTTGAAATAAATCAAATTTTGCATAGGTTATCGAAATTCTTTGATTCGTGCAGAGAGAGATTAAAGAAGATAATAAAAGATATCGAACACAAATGAATAAAATAAATAAATAAAAAACTCCGATGAAAGTAAATTAAAATAAATTATAGTTTAAATAAATTTCTGGAGATAAAATTCCATTGACTCTTAGGGCGCTGTTTTCTTCTTTTTTTTTATGTTCTCTTTCTGCTGCATAAGAAATGCATTATCAACATAATTTTTTTATTTAGTTTATTTATTAAACTCATTAAAAAACAAAAGTTATCAGCTAAAAAAAAATTGTCTTTGAATTTTGTTTACTCGGTTGTTTATATTTGAATTCGTACAGTTTATATTTTTTATGAATTTATTATTTAAAAAGAAAATAATATATATGCGAATGTATTTTGTATATAAATATTTTTTTTATTTATTCAAATATGTGAAGCTTTTATCCACAATCAAATAAAAATTATAAAAAAAAGATTACATACAAGAATTTTTTTTTTTTATATAATTTTATAATTTAATTTTTATTTTTTTTTTTTCATAAAAGAGTTATTTTATTATTGTAACTTCAATATAAATGCATCATTTTAATATTACGAATATATGGATTTAAAAATTAATATTTATGCTTATGTTATGTTTTTTTAAAAGACTTGCATAGTGTCTATATAATATTTATAAGGAGAAAGCCTGGTATCTACATACATTCTTCGTTGACGTTGCAGTTAGGTACTTCTTCGAAAATTATATTCTATATTTTATTTCAGTAAAATTATACAAAAATTTGGATTGCAATATTATTAATTTAATATCACAATTCAGTTCGGTATTAAGTTTCTTTATATTAAAAATAGAAGACAATATAAATTGTTGGAATTTCCAAGACGTTTTAAAAAGATTTAAGAGTTTAAAAAATTCATAAAGATAACAAAATTATTACTTCATTTTAATGAACAAACAAAATCTACAACGAATAGTGTTCTTATACAAAATAGAAAGATATATACAAGCACAGAACAGAAGTCACTTATATCACAATTTTATCAACTTAAACCAAATGGATTTTTTTTTAATTTTATAAAAAATTCTCTAAATGCCTAGATAATTTTTCGATGAATTTATAATTAAAAATACGTCACTTATAAATTCTAAGATTTGTAGATAACGATTTCGATGAATTTTTTCAAACACCTACTGCTAAGCAAACCCCGAGAAGGAGCTTCGAAAAAGGAAATTCATTAACTGACTGTAGTAGTTATAATTATAGATTTTTCAAGCCTATAAAATAAACTCATAAAGCACATTCAAAGAGTTACAAAACCTTAACATTTTTGGGCAATATTTTTCCACTTATTAATAAAAAAAAAAAATTATTACTACTTGATTATACATTATAAATTATGAAAAAAAATCATTAAATTTGCATAAATGGCGCTTACGAATGCTTTCCTTTGAAATTCTCTCTCAAGAAATAAAAAAATTAAAAAAACAAGTTTATATCAAAATCAAAATTATTACAACGAGTTATAAATTTTCAACTTTATTGAAATTTTATTCAAAAAATATTTTTGGGATTTTTATTTTTTTTATTATTATTATTTCTCTCTTTAATCGAAAAAATATTTAAGTTATGTTAAATAAATAAAAAAAAATTAAAAAGAATTTGGTTGACACACAGAAAATAATAATAATAAATTTAATTACCTTACCAGTTTCTTCTAAACAAACTAAAAGGTGAGAAATTTTTATTTAGAAAAAAAAAAAATTATAAAGAAGATACAAGTATCTGACGTAATTATGCAAATAATAAAAATATATTTTTTTTTAATGAGAAAAAAAAATATAAATATATATAAAATAAAATTCCAATCAAATGAAAACTGATTAGGTAATTGATTTATTTTCGATAATATTTATATTAATTTAATTCACAAAAAAATTTAACAAAAAAAAAAAAAATCAACATACTACGTGACAAAATTTCAGAGATTATAATTTAAAATAATATCAAACTATTTACAGTCGAAAACAGAAAAAAAAAATCATCAAAATTCCAAGAAAAATCTCACTAATCCTTAAGAATTTTTTATTTTTATTTTTGCGATTGCTTAAGAATATTTTTGCTAATTGCTTACTGCACCCATATATAATTAAAGCTCACTAAGCTGCTAAGCAAACTAATTACGGCATTAAAACAAAACTTTGGCATTGAATTTGGTGATTGGAAAGCATATTGTAAATTTTAACATCGTGACGAATCGCTATTTGGAGAAGACTATAAGTCCAAGTCGATTCTATATACGTTTCAAATGGAACTACAAGAGTTGGCGAAGATTTTGTTACTTCCAAGTGATCTCTTTATTACAATAAAAGACTTAAAATATATAGTTTCAAAATAAAGAATAAACAAATTTTGACTGAGGCAGTTTTTTTATATGCACGCAAGTATATTTAAAGACTATTTTAAAAAAATTGTTTAGTAACATTTAATATCAAAAATGTTTCCATATGAAATCACAATAAATAATTCAATCTAAGTTATTTTGTTAAATCAATATTGTCACAATTTTGTAGTGCGGTTTTTGTGCATCGCACCTTCTTTATAAACTTTTTATTATATCTCTTTAACAGTTTTTTTTTTTTTTAATCAAATTTCTTTTCTCATTTGATTTTTTATTTTAATTTTTTTAACTATCCTACGGATTGAATTACAATTACTTTTATTTTTGTTGATTAAACATTATGTTGTTATTGTTATACCTCTATATGCGAACATTAAAGTATATGTATGTTAAACATAAATGTCGTATTTTGACCAATCGATATATAAAAATAATAATAAATTTTCAAATTTCTTTTTCTTGCAAAGAAAAAAAACAATTTTTTTTTTCATTACCACAAAATAAAAATTGTAGTTTACTTACGAAGAAAAATCGAAAACCTTTAAAAGTTTGTTAACAGTCAACCTCAAAGATATGAAAAAATTGTCTATAAAAATTTAAACTTTATACAGATATCGTGAATTTACGCTTAGTTACGTATATCATTTTAAAGTTTTTAATTTTTTTTTGTTTTAATCAACAAATTTTTTTATTTTATTTTTTTAACCCAAGGCAAACTGTGTAAAAAGAATCGGTTAATAAGCCGAAAAGCAATTAAATTAAAGAGATAAGAAGTTTCTCAGTAAAAAAAAAAAATGCTTTTACTTTTATTTTTGCTATTGTGGAACGAGAAAAAAAAAAAAAACAAAAAATATTAATATGAAAAAAAAAAAAAAGAAAACATAAAAACATTAAACTTTTTATCATTATGCAAGTATGGACTAAATTTTTATTTATAATATGTATAAAAGCAAAAGGTAAGCAAAATCAATAATGAACACAGAAATTGATTCATCAGCGTGAAGTTTTTTTTTTTATTTTTAAATGCAATTTTTCCTATACGGAATAAATATATATAATTTTATTTTTTTAAATTAAATTGTAATTTTTATAGTTTTTCTTATCAAAAATAAAGATTTCCAATGAAAAAAAAAAAAAAACGTGAATAATACGAATAATAATAATAATAAAAAATATAAAAAAAAAAAAAAATACTGTAAGTTTATATAGGAAAAATCTTAATATGAGTTTTGAGTATAACAAATTTATCCTCAAAAGATCTTCACGCGCCTAATTTATGAAGATTAACACTGAAGTTAATTATTATGTCTGGGGTCTATATAAAAAATAAAAAAATTTTTTTACCTCATAGAGTTTAGTGCCGAGTGAAATCGTTATCATTTTAAAAAATAAAATATGATGAATTAAAGAATTGCAGAAAATATTATAAAATATTTATATAAATAAAATTTAAATGCACACTAAAAATTATAACAGCAGAGTATCTATAGTACATTTAATATCTCATTGTTAAATATTATGTTTCGAAGCTTCAGCCAGAATACAAAAATTGTAAGATTTGACAACATAATCTGACACTATTGAATCTACAAATTCTGGAAATCGCGAAAAACCTGAAACCTGAAACCTCAAACCTGGTGTGACTCAACAACTTCAAGTGGAAAATTTTAAATGAAAAAAAATTTATGTGGAAAAAAAAATTAATTATTTATTGGTGGCAAGGTATTTTGTAAACAGATTTTTTTGAGCTACATCGCAAAAATCAATATCGAAATAGGATTAAAAGATAACCAACTATATTAAAGACGTCAGAATTGCGCATTTTATATGCACTTTAGTGAATGAGTTTATTAGTGAGAAAAAAAAAATACTTAAGAATAAAAGTTTAACTCACCGTTCCAAAAATTAAAACTTTATATAAAAATTTGAGCTTTAATTAAAAAAACAATAATTAACTTAAAATTAAAAATATCGGTTTTTGAATTAAAAAAAAATGAGCATAAAATTTTTTCAAAAATCTCTAAATTTTTATAATAATTTTTATTTTTTTTAATTTGATCGATATATATTTTTTAAGTTTAATTATCTTAAAAAAAAAATTAAATTTAAAATATTTTATAAAACAAAACTTTATTTTTTTTTTGTTTAATATGAATTTTTTAATTTTTAATTTGTGAAAAAAATAATTAATAACCAATAGTTTTCCAAATTTTATTTTCTTTCCGACGTTAAAAATATTTCCACGTCTGTTTATTTCAAAATCTCTCATGAAACTGAACAAAAGAAATATATTATTTATTTTTTAATAAAAAAAAAAAGAAACCAGTTGAACAAGAGAATAAAAATATCTATTAAAAATATTGTGTGTTTACACAATACATACAGTGAGCGAAAAAATGAGTACAATCATCTGAAAAATATTAAAAAAAAATATTGTGTTGAGCATCTTTTGAAGACTTTACTCTAACAATATCATTATTTTACCTAAAAGAGCGTCTATGTATTTAAATATTTTATTTTTCATAAGAAATGTTAAATGTAGTTTGAAAGAGCAAATACTCTGTTTACTGTTTTTTTAAAACAACTTTATACCGAATAATTGAAAAAATAAAAAGAAAAAAAATATAAGAATTGAATTTTATATTATTTTCAGTTCTTACAAACTCCCATTTAAAAATTTTCAATAACTAGTACTAAGTATATTATTCGTTTTAGACAGCTAGCTGGGAAAATATTAAATTCTTCGTTCACCAGATTTTCACTTTCCGTTCGTGCATTTTGTATGTTGTAATGCAATGAAATTAATTACTGGTATTGTATTTTCTAATAGTTTAATAATTTCCATCAAATTTATTACAAATGTTCTAAGTTAATGACTGAAATTACTGAAAATAAATTACAAAGTAAATCAATTTTATTGTAAATTTAATGATTTTCATTACATTTGGTTCTGAGTGAACTACACTTAAAATTAAAAATGTTTATTAGTTCTCAAATTCAAAGACATTTTACTTAAGATTAAACGAAACTGTTGTTTTTTTTTTTAAATAGATACTCAATATGACATTTATAAAGAAAAAGTCACAAATGTGAAGCGATTGACTGGAATTAAAGTCGTTTTAGTTTAATGTTTCAAGGCAAAGAAGTTATTTTTTAAAGTATACATATTTATTTTTCATTTGTATTAGATCTACTAACAAAAAAATATACATTTTATTACTTACATCTACGATACTTCAATTATGTTTCTTACATAAAAATTTCGAAAAAAAAAGTTATACAGGTGTGTTACAACCACAATTTAATCTATTGTAATTGATATTATATATTCTCTATGAGTCTTCTATGAGAATAAAAAAAAAGTACAAAATTATTTATATGAGTTTATAAAATTATGCGTAAACTGAATTTATGTTTGTTCAAAATTATCTTTATATGAATGGAATATCAAATAGTAATTCGTACCAAAGTGTAACAATTCATTTTAATAATTATGACATCCGTCAGACATTAAGATTAATATTAATTGTTATCCTGGGTAAGTTAAAGTTCATACTATATTTTTGTGCAAAAGTGTCATGAGATCTAACATACTAATAGACAAATAAAATCAACAAAGAATTGGAGTTCGAAATCTTTTTTAAGGGAAATTATATAAAATTCTCGCCAAGGTTCGAAGGCAGTAAAAAGATAAGTTTGTTACTATACACAAGAAGATAATAAATTAATTAATAAACAGAATGGAATAGAAAATAAAACTATAATTTGTATGTTATTATGTTTTCTATTTTCTTCCCATATAAACATAATTATAAACATGTTATGTTAAAAATAGTTACAATGATTCAAACATCGTTAGACCTGATTTTTGTTTTATAATTTTCCATACCTTTTTCGAAAGCAATAGATCATTTAATTAACAAAACAAAAAAATAAGTAAATAATTTTAAATATGTACATAAGTGATCAAAAATACAAGAAAAAAAATTAACAATTTATAAATGTCTTATTTTAATTTAACCTAAACCTGAGCACCAATTTTTTATATGTGTATAGTGCAATGCACATATGTATAATAATATGTCATTCAAATACAGGTGCAAGTGAGATTGAAGTATATGAGATTTTATCTAAATTATATTACAAAGATTCAGATACAATCTCAGCTAAATGCGTTTTTGTATTTATTTTCTCAATTTCTCATATACATATATAATATAATATCACTCAGCTCATATAAATAAATTGAGAAAAATTCACCTGACGACGACATCTAGTGAATATTGAATATTTGATCAAATTTTAAATTTATTTATTATTATTATTTACACATTTAAATTCAAAACTTGCGCACATGGAAGCACTTTTTTCTTAAATATTTTTTTATGTTTCATTGTAAATATGTACATTTCTACATAAAATAAAAATCGTATATATACAATGTATAGTATATATACCTGCCTATAGCTTCCATTATCAAAATCATCAAATAATAGAAAACAAAGCAAGAATAAGTATAGACTTTTTTATAGAGAATAAATATGAAAAAAAAAAAATTACTATCGCGTATCTAAATATTGACTGTTGTGATGCATGCTGTTGTTGTATACATACATTATAAGTATTTTTTCTATAACCGATCTAGGTGAAATATTATACAATTTTGTCTACCTGATGATGGTTAACAATAAAAGAATTAGTTTTCTTTTTTTCTTTTATTTATATTTACTTCTTCTTTTACAAGTCAGGTGAATTTTAGGGTTTTTTTTTAATTCTTTGTATATTTCTTTTTTTTTTCTTAATGAAAGTTGTAATAATGATAATGGTTACATATTTGTAGATAAAATATATATGTATGTATATTAATAAAAATTCAACTTTTATACCATTTTGATTTATAACTTTTTTATTGAAGAAGAAGCTAGGCGAAAAGTTAGTTCATAAAAATACGAATTTAATAAATCTATTTTTCGAAGATATCGAAGTAACTCAAAATAAATAAAGTAAATGGTGATACTCGTCAATAATTATGTAAGAAAGTTTAAATATATGAAATTGTCTACGGAAGGTCACTGAATTCATGCCTGTCAGTTTCGTTCAGTGTATTTCCGGGTTTTAGTTTCTAATATACGCTAAGTTATTCGAAATGAAAATTTCCGCGTTTTAATGTCTAACTAATATAAACTAAGTTATTCGAAATTAAAATTTCTTAACAATTGCAACATGATAAAAATTATCTAATTGTGAATTGATATTAAAAGCGGTTCAGGTTCTAAGCTCAACCTAAACTCTACGTATATTCTAATAAAAAATATAACAATTTTTTAACTTCAAAAAATCTTTCAAAAATAAAAAAATGCTAGAAAATCTTTTTTCAAATAACCCAAAAGGAATATTTTGGGTATATTAACCTCCTTTTCAATTTCAACACCCAAATTTTTTGTTACAAAACCTAAATACCTACTTATAATCAGAAATAATTAAATGAAATTTTTTTTTTTTTGATTATTAAATAAATGCCTAATTTAATTTATTTTATGATGTTAAAAAAGGTCATAAAATAAAAAGTGAAATTAAAAAAAAAATAAATAAAAAAAAGAGTTGTTATAAGATTTTCGGCTGCTTTTTTCGTACAAAAAATTTATCACATTTAATAGGTTCACGAAAGATTAAATTGAAATTTTAATTTTGTTGTACACAATTTTAGATCTTCAAAGAAAATTTAACATCATGCGTGTATGTTTGAAAAACAAGATTTTCCCTATTAATATTTGGATATGACTTCAATCCAAAATTTATGCTAGAGGATTTATGGTTTATGGCTTGAAATTGTAAAATTATAAATGAATATCAAAAAACCAAAATAATATACTTTAGCTGAAAACACTAAACACAAAACTGGTTGAAAATTCGCAAAGTCGTTGTTATTTGTCATTAACTTATTTAAAATTTCCTTAATTAAATTAAATTACATTAACTCAAAACTATGCTTTTTCATATGTACACTGTTATTATACTCACCAGACGAATTTCTATTTTTTAATAAGGCTAGGTATATGATATATCTTTGATGAATAAAAATCGGTCCACAGTACTATGCTACTTCTTTTGTTCAGCTAAAGCTGTAAAAAATAATCCGCATTGAAGGATTTTTTTTTTACCATTATTGTTAGAAAATATCTGTTAATATTTTATAATGTGATAAGGGTATTTAAAAAAAAAATAATAACTATACCAATTGGTTTATTTAATAAAATTAAGAATTTTAATTCTATCTTCTTAATTATTTCTGATTTCATCCATATCGAATTTTCAGTTTTCGTTTTGGAATTTCATTTCATTTTCTATTATATTCATATAATAATAATTATAGTTATGTATTATGTATACCTGCATAATAAATGTTATATTTTTGACCTACATCAAGATACAAAATAATTCATCGTTTGGAATCATATGTAGTGACGATCTGTTAATAATCACTGGTGGAAAGAACACTTGCACTGAAAGCACGCGATTAATCTCTAAATCTAAGTATTTATAATTTAAAACATAGAAATACTTTACAGTTTTTTTAAATATAATAATGAAGTTCGTTCCAATATACAAACAATATGTATGATCAAGATTTATAAAAAAAGTTTATTGTTTCAGCCTCAATCAGAATCCAGACTTGGAGACACAATGAAAATAAGACCTAAACAATAAGTATTATAGTGAGTAAAGTTATTATAAAATTATTTGTGTCTTTTTTTTAACCGAAACGTCAAAAATATTAGACAGCAAAAAAAAAAATCGAATTCATTATTTCTAGATTAAAGAATTTCATAAGTTTCGTCCAAACACAAATTACTTCAAATTACGCCGACAACAAACCAATCCAAATTATAATTATAATCGGATTCGAGAAAATATTTTTCTGTGATCATTTTAAAACACCTCTGACATCAAAACATAATATTAATCTTAAACAAATTATTTTTCCATTAAATTAAAATTTGGTTTTTAAAAAGGATTAAATTAGATATTATTTATTCATTATTCCTTAAACCTTAATTCGTTGAGATTGAGAACGTTTTTATATAATTATAATAAAAAAAAAATTAACATTTAAAAATTTAATGTTGGAAAAAAAAAACATTTTTATTTTTGTATAACTTCTTATACACTTTTATCATTAATTTTCTTTTTCTTAACATTTACATATAATTTCATTAGAAAAATTGTAAGTTAAAACTATGAAATTCTTTTATATATATAGTCAAAGCATTTTAGTGTTCTAATTAATTCAGTTTTTCTAACTTATAATTTAATTTTTTTTTTTTTATTTTATGTATAAATATTAAACGATGCATATAAAAAATGATCAACAAATTATCTATTTAGAAATTGAAAATTCCCACAAATTCATAGGAACAAAAATTTTACATAGAATCATTTCTCACTAAACCGTGCCATGCAGAAGTTAGGATACAATAATTTTAGTTTAAGTATTAAGCTCTTTAAAACTAAAAGATTTCAAATATAACTGTATTGTCAATTTGCTCAACTCTGGAGTCTTATTATGGAAAATAAATTAAAGTTCAGAAGTTCTAATTAAATTTCAAAATTCAAATTTTGAATAGAAAAGTTTAACGAGAAATTTAAAATACTTCTAGCGTCTAAATAAATTTTTTAAAATCATAATCATAAAGGAATCATAATATTGATGAAATAGAAATTCAACTATATGTTTTAATTCTTTATTCACAATTTCTAGCTTCATGAAAAATTACCATTATGTTTTAACAAAAAAAAAATTGTAACATTTTTGTATAATACGCATCAACGTTTATATTAATTCTAAGGTCATTTTATGTTTATTTAAGAAATATCTAAATGCTCCAATGCTTTTACTGTGATGCGTGTTGAAATTATTTACATTATTAACTATTGCCTATAAAACTAATTCTGAAAAAAAAAAAAATTAATTTAATTGGAACCCCTTTTTTTAAACATTTGTCGTGTTTTTGTGAAAATTAGAATATGTATAGAAAATATTTATACATCATTACATTGAAGAAGAAAAAGTGAAGATGTTTTTTCTTTGCGTGATTTTTTTAGTTGATTTTTTATTCAGTGAATATTTATTTTATTTATTTAATGTAAATATTATTTTTTACATTATTAATTATTTAATTTATTAAGAAGATTCATTGAAACTTTTAATAAAATACTTAGAACTAAAATGAAGATAAGATTGCAAACATATCCCATATAAAAAATTTAGTTTTAGAAAATTAAATACCACCAAAAAAAAAATTATGAAGTCAAAATATAAAACATTCACAGAGTTACGACATGAGTACAATACTATACTTTTTAAGGTTTATTTAAGCACTTAGGTTCATATAACTATAGATGTTTTTTGTAGTATTTGATCTAGACATGTTCTATGTTCATCAGGATAAAATCTGACAGATAATCATGTTGTTGTTATTAACAAAATACCAATATACATGGTCGAATATATAGCAAGCTGCAGTGTAGAGAATTATACACACTCGACAAACAAAATTAATCTAAAAAGTGAGATAAATTATTTAGGTTTTTTTTTTTGCTTGCAAAATTTGATCTACTTTAATTTTTACAATTTTCTTTCATTTTCTTATACATGAAAAACTTGAAAAATGTATTTCTTCACATAAAATTTAATTTCGCACTATTCAAACCCTTTTTTTGTTTTAATTAAAAACCATATTATTGGAATTAATTAGAATTAAAAAAAAATACTGAAAATAATAACATTAGCATTTTAAAAATAATGTAAACCAAATCGGAAATAAAAACGAAAATATAATGACAAAAAAAAAAAATCAGGTATTTTTAACAAGGTCTTTCACTACAATAAAAAAACACATTCATATAATTAAAAATTCAGTTTTAATTAAATTTTTTAATTTAAGAATTTTGTCATAACAAAGATAACAAAAAAGTAGGTGTAAATTCTTCTTCTTTCGTTGAAAAAACTAAAATAAAATAATTAAAACATATTCTTTTTCAATGTTACAATGTTGTTGCATGATTCCTTCCGATGTAATTATTATTTTATTATAATTTTTTATTTTTTTTGGAAAATAATAAATTTCAATCAAAGATGACTTTAATTAAAAGATAAAATTCTTTTTTGTGTAACGAAATAATTTTAATTATGTATGATGTTCTGCTGAAACATGCGCATAGATCATAATGTCATCATTGGTAGTAATTAGTATAATAAAGAAAAAAATTTAAGGAAGCTCAAAACATTATAGTGAGAAGTTTTTCCCCATTCGAACGTGACATAAAAACCCTTTCGGATTAGTGAAGATGGAACATGCAACCATCTATCGAATTCCTTTGCGTCAAATATTATTTAAGTTTTTTAACTGATTTTTTTTTTTTGTTCGCATCATAATTTGAATATAATTTTATAAGTTTTCGTATCCTTAATATAATTATACCTTTTTAATGAAGTAAATTTGTTTATAGTAACGATTTAGGTTATATATTAAATAAAAAAATCATTTTGAGTACGATTTTACGATAAATAAATGTACTTTAATTTTAAATGCATTAGTTTGAAGAATTTGCAATCCATTTGATTCCTCCATATATTTTAAACGAATATATTTATGCAGCCTGTATATATTCTTACATATATTCTTACAGGAGTTTAGTCATGGTGAAGTGGTATATTATCGTTACCCTATGCCCTATGGCGTTAAATCAATTCTAACTCGGACTGGAATTTACATATATTTTCTTCAACTCAAAAGCCTATAATATCCTCATTGAAAAATTACAAATTGAACCCACATAGGTTTTAAAGTGTTTAATGTGTCTTAAAGGTTAAAGCCCAACATAGCTTAGCTATTCAAAAGAAATCAATTGCACGATATTTATGTTTCCAAATAAAATTGTTATAGAAAAAAAAGCAATAAATTTAACACCCTATATTATAAACTATTAAAAATTAGCGAAAAAAAATTAATAATTTATATAAAATTGGTTTCAAAATGAAATAAAAGCCATTAATTTTCCATTAACTTCCCTATTTTTTTTTTCCTAAGAAAAAAAAACTCAAGCTCTTGAGAAATATAAACATCTCTATTAAAAAAAAATATATATGAAATCATTTATTAATTAATAACGACAACAAAAAAAAAGCTTTGTAAACAATTAACAAAATTAAATTAAGTTTATTTTACTTCTTCTTCATTTTTCTAAATCACTTATTTTAGGTTTTTTTTTTGCTAATGGTTGATTGTTTGAAGATTGCTAATAATAAGTTGATAGCTACGCCAAATTAAAAATATTTAATAATTTTATATAGTTTTGATGATATTAAAATTAAATTAAATTATGAAATTTTTAAGTTTAAAATGCTGCCAAAAAATACTGATTAAATAAAGAAAGATTATTTTATAAAGTATTATAATTTTCTCTAATTAAACCTTTTTACTTTTATATTTTATATTATTTATTATTAGAAGAAAAGTACTTATACATTAATTAATTGTAAATAAGACAAAGTACCGATAAACTAATTAATACCTTACTTATAAAGTTTGTGTCTGCATAAAAAGTCGATAAATATCGCTGATTGTTGGATCATTACATAATACTATTTATTACCTGTCTACAATAATATAATTTCAATTATTACTTATTTTTAAATAGCGCTTTAGCCAAATGATATTACAATAATTTTTAAACAGTACATAAGTTAATAAGATTCCACTTTAATATAAATTTCACTATGAAAACTGTGAAATAAATTTCAAAATGCATCAAAAGAATAAATTGTTAAATTCAATTAAAATTGATTTTCTATATTTTCATAAAAGAAAATTTATTGTAAAATTACTAAATTTTTAATTCTAACTAATACAGTGCAATTTATTTTTTTAGTTTATATTCTTTTCATATTTCGTTTTTATTTAAACTTCATTCCATTCTTTAGCTTAGTAATATTAAAAACCGGAAACGTAACTTTAATCTTCAAAAAAATATTTACTAACTTCATAATATGTATATGTCATTATGGAATATGTTATTATTTTAAGAAATAATAAATCAAAGCATTTCCTTTGAAATTATTAAGACCCTTAAAAATGAGATTTTTGTCTCGATAAGCGTCTTCTCACTATACTACTGTTTACATTAAAATATTTGAAATATTTATTATTTTATCTTTTAAGAACTTTTTTTTTTATTATATCAATTCTTATTCTTTTTTCCTCAAATAATATACTTACTAGGTATCACATTTTTATTTATTCATAATCATATAAAAATAATCATAAATAATAAAAAAAAAATATCATATTCTTATAAATTTCTGTATAAAAAATCAATCATTAATAACATATTCTTGTAAATAGGAGTAAATTATTTTTTTATGTTAATTTTTATTTTTGAACGTATACATTCGTGTGAGTAGATAAAGAATGTTATGCTTATGAATGAGATATCATCAATATTTAAGATATTTTATAAAAGTAATCAAAAATTTTAAAAAGAAAGTTCTGTTAGCCAATTCCTCCGTATGTGTAATACGAAACGAAAAAAACTTAATAGTGTTTTTTTTTTAATTCAAATTGAACATTATAGTTCCTGGATGCACTCTCTTGCTCTGACATACTAGCCTTTGTTAAAACTTAATTGCTTGTATCAATCTGTAAAATCTAAGGATTCGAAACTGAAATATAGTTTTTATTCTGGAAATTACTTTTCTATTCGTAAGAATCTAAAGAATCATCATTTTTGAAATTTGGCATTGAGCTGAAAGTATAAAATATTATACTAAGTGAAATACCATTGACAACTGAAAAATTGAGAGTTGTTTGATATTTAAAGAGCTACGTATTGGCACCAATTTAAACTAAAAAATCATGTCCTTAAATTTGTTCCTACTCTGTCTACAGGAAATAAAAGTAACTACCTATAAAAAAATTAAAAGATAATAAGTAAGTTAGTTTATAATTGCATTATTTTTACATGTATGAAGAACATATACATATAAATTTAAAAAAAAATTTTAAGTATTAGAAAAATTTATTTCAACTGTTTAGTGACCTTTCGAGTAATTAGCTTAATTACTTTTATTTTTCTTTTATACTCAAATGCACGTAATGTGTATAACCTTTCTTCTCTTAAAAATACAAAAATTAGATAATATATATTAAATGCCCATTTTTTAAATTTTTTTTCTATTGATTGTCTTACTGTTTTTTGATAAAAATAAATTCCATAAGTTCACAGGCGTACATATTTATGTATCTCACACCAAAAATCGTAATTTTCAAGAAAATGAAAAAAATTTATAATGTAAAATTTTACATAAGGCATTATAAATTAGAGTAGAACACTGCACAGACAATATCATATTCATATATGAACACAAAATTATATGAATTCAATAGTTTATAAATAAATTTAAGATAATGAAATATATACTAGACTAGATATAGTCTTAAAGCTCTCCATCAAAACTCCGATGTTTTAATAAATATGTATTTGACAATATAGATTCTTGAAAAATAGAAAAAGGTTATTGGTCTTAGAGCCATGTAAATATTGCACTAATTTTTTTTTTGACAATTTTGAATTAATCTTGATCAAGAAAAGTCTTTTAAGTTCTGATCTAAGCAAAACAATTCTAAGAATACAAAAGATCAGCAACTTTATTGACTTTATGTTTAGGCTTCGAAATTAAGAGATATCAATATTTTGAATTTAAGTTTGTCTTTTTAAAACACCCCTATGCAGTTCTAATTCTGAACATTATGATAACTTAAAAATAGTTTATTAAAATAATAAAATATATTTTACTTATAATTCTTTAAATTTTTATAATAAATTCATTTTAGGTACATGTTTGTAGGTAAGTTCTTTATAAAAAATATTATCAAAAATTGAATAAAAATAAATCTGATTCTGCACGCTGTGAACGCAATAAAAATTATATTGAGCTTAAGAAATAATAAATTCTTTGAGATAGTCATTAAAATTAAAACAAAATAAAAAAAAATTATTTAACAGATAAACATGATTTTATTCTTAATTCTTTTTATTTTTCATAAAGTGTATATAAATTTCAGAGGTCATTTCATAAGATATAAAAATATCTTGGTGTATAAAATATGTGTAAGTAGAAAACGAATTTTAGAAACAAATTCATATGTAAAAAATAATAAGTACTTTGTTTAGCAAAATTAGTGAATATTGAACTTGCCGGTGATACTCTTAAGTAAAGATAGTAAAAATAATGATAAAAATTATTAAATAATAAAATAAGTTACCATTGTTCGAAAATCTAAAAATATGAAGATATGAAGATATAAATAATTTTTGGATACTATTATATTTTAAGATATTTTTCTGTTAATATATATGGTTTTGTCTTACCAATATAAAAAAATATATATGACTTCAGTGCAAACTTGTTTATATTTAGCCCTGCAAGTGATTGATTTCGGAAAATCGTTACCCTGCGTTAATTAACATTAATTTTAATAGTATAATATTTTAGGAATTTTTTCCAAGTGTATAGATACCTATGTCAAGCAAAAATAACAAATTAAAGTGAGTAGGAAAAAAAATTAAAACCAAAGTATTGATGACATCTACCACCTTGAGTTCCTAGCCGCGTAATTTGATTTTTTTTTCTTAACTCACTTAAGGCAAAAAATTATTTTCTCTTTTAATTTTAGTAAACCATAAAAAAAATTGTAAGTTTGAAATTCACAAATAAACCGACCATTAAAATAAATTATCAGTTTATCGCAAGCAGAACTAATAAAAACAATATTTTTATTAAGCAAAACAATTTTTTTTTTTCAAGTTCATCTTTATTTGAATATCAAAGAAATTAGTTATGGTAAACTTAATGGTATAATAATTATATATATGTGTTTTTTTCTTACTAAAGTAATAATAAGGAAATATTCTTCATATATTCAACCCAAAAATAAATTGAAAAAAGAATAAAATATTTACGTCAGGTGCTTAACTAAATTTCGTTTTATTTTTTTATTTTTTTGTTGTTTATCTTTATTATAATTAGAATTATTGCGCGTAATTTAAGAATAGCTTTTTATTAAAGTGAACAAAATCATATTGCGCTAAAATTTTTAATTAAAAAGCGATGTGTTTGAAATTTTTAATTTGATATTAATATATGGGAATCATATAATTTGGAAAAAAAATTTTCCTCATTATTGACAGGAAGTTGTTTTGGTCATAATTTCCATAAAGGCGCGCACAAATGACGTCTTCTGATTTAAAGTTTTGTTATAAGAATATAATAAATTTATATTTTTTGCTGAAATTAATAGTTTTTTTTTTTTGTTGTAATGAATTGTGAAGCCATTGAGTTAAAAAGATTAGCTTTTAATCGTTAGATACAACTTAATTTATACTTAATTATCATTAATAAAAAATTTTTTATTTCATGTTACAAAAAAAAATTGTTTTTCTTTTCATTATTATTCCCAAAGATAGAAATTTAATCTTAAACGTTAAACTAAAACATTTTGAAAATATAAAAAAGATTATAAGATATATTATAAGATTTAAGACCTTCTAAAAAAAGCACTGAAATACTAGTGACAATCATTTAAAGAATAATAAAGTTAATCTTAAGATTCTACAAGATATGGTTATTTACATTTAGTTCATTTTCCAAACTTGAACTTATTGTGTTATTGTTCAATGGAAATTAGATGGTTTGAATTTTAATATTGATATTAAAATATTTTTTAAGTTGTTTAGGAATTTTCGGTTTGAAGTAAACGCTTCCAACAAGCAAAATATCAAATAGTGATTCGCTCTGCGAGCTTTTTTGAATTATCAAATGAAACTACCAAATCCTCTGAAAATATCATAAGAGATAAATTTAGTTAGTCATCATAGCAGATAAATTTACTCATTAATCACCTCTTTTATTCCTCCTTGGTTGTTCAAAATATGTAGTTGGTTTGGTACTCTTAAGATCAGTGTTATTTGTCAACTTGAAGTATAAATATCGATAAAGAATAGAAGATTCATCATTATTATAATTTTTTTTTTTAATTTTATAATTTTTATTGAATCATTTGTAAACTGTGCACCTATATAAAGAGATTGATGAACTTATTATGTCTTCGAAATTATCTAAATTAAAAAAACACACGAAGCAGTCATAGGAACTGCCGAAAGAAGTTTATACTTAAAGCTTTAAACTATGAAATAACAATGACTACAAATAATGGACTGCTTTTGGACTGCCGGACTGATTTTTATTTTAATTTACATTTTGTACTGAGCAGCCCATCATTTATAGCCACTGTTATTTCATAGTTTAAAGCTTTAAATATAAACTTCTTTCGGCAGTTCCTATGACTGCTTCGTGTGTTTTTTTTTATATTTTGAGCCAGGACGACTCTAAAAGTAGCTAGCTACCCAAAACTTTTAGGCAGGTAATCTTTATTTCATCGGCGCTACCTATTTAAAAAACATTTTTTTTGCATATTTTAAGCAGGGAAGACCCTAACCATAGCTCCCTCTCCAAAATTTTTGGTCAGGTAATTCCACCCTCACTTCCGCCCTCACTTCCGCCCTCACTTCTGCCTTAACTACCAACCTGATTCCGCCCTACCAACCTGATTTCCGCCCTCACTACCACCCTCGCTTCCGCCTTCACTTCCGCACTCACTTCCGCCCTCACTTCCGCCCTCACTTCCGCCCTCACTTCCGCCCTCACTTCCGCCCTCACTTCCGCACTCACTTCCGCCCTCACTTCCGCCCTCACTTCCGCCCTCACTTCCGCCCTCACTTCCGCCCTCACTTCCGCCCTCACTTCCGCCCTCACTTCCGCCCTCACTTCCGCCATCACTTCCGCTCTCACTTCCGCCCTCACTTCCGCCCTCACTTCCGCCCTCACTTCCGCCCTCACTTCCGCCCTCACTTCCGCCCTCACTTCCGCCCTCACTTCCGCCCTCACTTCCGCCCTCACTTCCGCCCTCACTTCCGCCCTCACTTCCGCCCTCACTTCCGCCCTCACTTCCGCCCTCACTTCCGCCCTCACTTCCGCCCTCACTTCCGCCCTCACTTCCGCCCTCACTTCCGCCCTCACTTCCGTCCTCACTTCCGCCCTCACTTCCGCCCTCACTTCCGCCCTCACTTCCGCCCTCACTTCCGCCCTCACTTCCGCCCTCACTTCCGCCCTCACTTCCGCCCTCACTTCCGCCCTCACTTCCGCCCTCACTTCCGCCCTCACTTCCGCCCGCACTTCCGCCCTCACTTCCGCCCTCACTTTCGCCCTCACTTCCGCCCTCACTTCTGCCCGCACTTCTGCCCTCACTTCCGCCCTCACTTCCGCCCTCACTTCCGCCCTCACTTCCGCCCTCACTTCCGCCCTCACTTCCGCCCTCACTTCCGCCCTCACTTCCGCCCTCACTTCCGCCCTCACTTCCGCCCTCACTTCCGCCCTCACTTCCGCCCTCACTTCCGCCCTCACTTCCGCCCTCACTTCCGCCCTCACTTCCGCCCTCACTTCCACCCTCACTTCCGCCCTCACTTCCGCCCTCACTTCCGCCCTCACTTCCGCCCTCACTTCCGCCCTCACCTCCGCCCTCACTTCCGCCCTCACTTCCACCCTCACTTCCGCCCTCACTTCCGCCCTCACTTCCGCCCTCACTTCCGCCCTCACTTCCGCCTTCACCTCCGCCCTCACTTCCGCCCTCACTTCCACCCTCACTTCCGCCCTCACTTCCGCCCTCACTTCCGCCCTCACTTCCGCCCTCACTTCCGCCCTCACTTCCGCCCGCACTTCCGCCCGCACTTCCGCCCTCACTTCCGCCCTCACTTCCACCCTCACTTCCGCCTTAATTCCGCCATCACTTCCGCTCTCACTTCCGCCCTCACTTCCGCCCTCACTTCCGCCCTCACTTCCGCCCTCACTTCCGCCCTCACTTCCGCCCTCACTTCCGCCCTCACTTCCGCCCTCACTTCCGCCCTCACTTCCGCCCTCACTTCCGCCCTCACTTCCGCCCTCACTTCCGCCCTCACTTCCGCCCTCACTTCCGCCCTCACTTCCGCCCTCACTTCCGCCCTCACTTCCGCCCTCACTTCCGCCCGCACTTCCGCCCTCACTTCCGCCCTCACTTCCGCCCTCACTTTCGCCCTCACTTCCGCCCTCACTTCTGCCCGCACTTCTGCCCTCACTTCCGCCCTCACTTCCGCCCTCACTTCCGCCCTCACTTCCGCCCTCACTTCCGCCCTCACTTCCGCCCTCACTTCCGCCCTCACTTCCGCCCTCACTTTCGCCCTCACTTCCGCCCTCACTTCTGCCCGCACTTCTGCCCTCACTTCCGCCCTCACTTCCGCCCTCACTTCCGCCCTCACTTCCGCCCTCACTTCCGCCCTCACTTCCGCCCTCACTTCCGCCCTCACTTCCGCCCTCACTTCCGCCCTCACTTCCGCCATCACTTCCGCTCTCACTTCCGCCCTCACTTCCGCCCTCACTTCCGCCATCACTTCCGCTCTCCCTTCCGCCCTCACTTCCGCCCTAACTTCCGCCCTCACTTCCGCCCTCACTTCCGCCCTCACTTCCGCCCTCACTTCCGCCTTCACCTCCGCCCTCACTTCCGCCCTCACTTCCACCCTCACTTCCGCCCTCACTTCCGCCCTCACTTCCGCCCTCACTTCCGCCCTCACTTCCGCCCTCACTTCCGCCCTCACTTCCGCCCTCACTTCCGCCCGCACTTCCGCCCTCACTTCCGCCCTCACTTCCGCCCTCACTTCCACCCTCACTTCCGCCTTAATTCCGCCCTCACTTCCGCCCTCACTTCCGCACTCACTTCTGCCCGCACTTCCGCCCTCACTTCCACTCTCACTTCCGCCCTCACTTCCGCACTCACTTCCGCCCTCACTTCCGCCCTCACTTCCGCCCTCACTTCCGCCCGCACTTCCGCCCTCACTTCCGCCCTCACTTCCGCCCTCACTTCCACCCTCACTTCCGCCTTAATTCCGCCCTCACTTCCGCCCTCACTTCCGCACTCACTTCTGCCCGCACTTCCGCCCTCACTTCCACTCTCACTTCCGCCCTCACTTCCGCACTCACTTCCGCCCTCACTTCCGACCTCACTTCCGCCCTCACTTCCGCCCTCACTTCCGCCCTCACTTCCAACCTCACTTCCGCCCTCACTTCCGTCCTCACTTCTGCCCTTACTGCCGCCCTCTCTTCAGCCCTTACTGCCGCCCTCACTTCCTTCCTTTTTTTTGGGCAGGTAATCTTTATTTCTCACCCGAGCTACCTATTTTGAAAAAAAAATTATTTTGGTATATTTTGAGGCGGGAAGACTCTAACTGTAGCTCCGTATCCAAAATTTTTGGTCAGGTAATCTAATTATTTCACCGGAGGAAAAAATTTTTTTTAACATATTTTGAGCCGGCACGACCTAACCGTAGGTCCCGGCCGAAAAAATTTTCGGCAGGTAATCTTTATTTCACCGGTCCTACCTATTTTGAAAAATAAATTTTAGTTGTTAAATAATTTGTAAACGAAAGATTTTTAAAAAATAATTTGAATTTAAATTTTCCGCGCCAAATTATTTTGTTTTTATAAATGACAAATGATTATTGAACTACCTAATTTGAAAAAAAAATTAAATTTTAAAAAATTTGTAAACGAAAGATTTTTAAAAATAATTTGAATTTAAATTTTTCGCGCCAAATTATTTTGTTTTTATAAATAACAAATGATTATTGAGTTGACTCATTTTTTTTGAGTATTCAAACGGTACAGCATGTCGTTTTTTTTTTTAACTCAAATTCGAATGAGTAAAAAAATTTTTACCCCCTACAGAATTACTCATTTATATCATACACCGCGCCAAAAGAAGTATAAACTTCAAAAATATAAAAGCACAAATCAGATTTCATTTCAATTAAAATTATAACAATTTTTTTTTTTTTTATGATCGATAAAGATCAATTTTTTGCAAAGTAGGAGTTAAGTTTCTTATATGGAATGACTAATATTATCCATATTTTTTTATTCTATTTTATATATGAACAAAAAAAAATGTATACCTATGATGTATAAATAAATTTACCAAAATTTTAGTAAGACAAAAAAAAAATTGTTATTTTCAAAATTTTAATTGTAATAATGAAATAACATACAACTATGTATATAATGTTTTTTTTTTCAAGTTACACAAAAAAAAAGATATTACAAGTTCATTGGTCTTTGAAGAAATTGTAAATTTTAATTTCAAGCTTTATTTCAATTGTTTGAATGTTATATTTTTAAAAAAAATGTATTATAAATTATTTTAAAAAGAGCTAAGTTGTCTGAAAATTATTAAGAAATCATTTTTTGAATAAACATTTTGTTTTGGATACTAGGTCAGCTGTATTATAAGGCTCCCAAGAAAATTTGAAAAGCTGTAAAAAAATTAATTTAAAAATATTGGCAACCATTCAATTAGCCATCGATAATCGTTATATCTGACACCAGTAACTAGGTTTTAAACATTTCGGGATTACAATTAAATTTTCTTAAATTTTATCGATATAATAAATGGAATTTTGTACAAGAAATAGAAACGTCGATCGATAGTGCAGTTTATACCATATTTCAAAATATGCATCTCTGTTCCTGATAACCTTCTGAGACAATTTGTTAGATTATTCTTTTTTTTTTGCTTTTTCGGGAAAGATCTTCGATACTTGAGTAAATTCAATATTATTTTAAGCGGCTAGGTTATTATTTCTATTTAATCAGAAAACAATCAATCATAAAGAGAACAGTCCTTTAAAATAGAGGATCAAAATGATCACCGTAACTATATTTATAATGTACGGAATATTTTATATAAAATTTTCATGTTATCTTCTAAAACAAAAATATGGCTGGCATACAAATGTCGAATAAACCATAGCGACACATTTCTTGAAAAAAATATAAAACATCAATCAGTAAAATATTTGATCCAATCTTGAAAAAAGATACAAAGGTACACAACATTATGAAGCTTGACGATTAAGGGTTTTTATTTTTTTTAATTTCGTCAAGGTTATAAAAAAAAAATTAAATTAAATTTAAAACAATTTTTTTTACCGCTTTTATTTTTCTTGTTTTTTAATATTTTATCCAAAGTACCTACTTATTTTTCTAGACAACTCCTTATTTGTCAATAAGTGAATTTATAAACTACGTTATATTATTATTATTATTATTTAAAACTGCTTTATGTGCATATTCAATTAGCTGGTTTATGCTAAATAGAATGAAAAGTTTGCCAACTCAAAAAGAATAATAAATAATAATAAAAATTATTTACTCTTTATTTTATGTATATTATTTTCTAGTCAACACAATTCTTGAAATGTTTTTATAAGTTTATATATGGGAAAAAAATATTTTTCGCTCAAAAATATATTCTTAGAAAATTGCATATTCATAATGTTTTATCTAACAGAGTTCTGGAACAATTCCTAGAGAGCAATTCTTTTTAATTACATCCTTCATATTATGTTATGGGTAGTGTATGTATGTTTTGGATTCAACCCATAGCTTGGGTGTTACGATAAGTAAAAAGTTATATAAATTAAGACTATTGTTTTTCTAATATATTAAGATCGGTTTTGAGCTTTTTACAAATATTTATTAATATCAACGATTCGACTTTTGCTAGCTAGCTCATCAATCTTTCAATGTGAAGCTACCAACCACATTATTTGCTTAAATAATAGTTTAAAGAACTTATTTTCCGTCAAATGATTGCAAAATAAGTACATTTACATTTAGTAATACAATTAAACACATTATTATTAATATTAGCGAACGGAAAACATTTTATAACTTATTATATGGATAAACCTTATTAATAAAATTATTTGCGACACAATAAAATTGCCTACTTTAAAATAATTTCTTTATAGAATTTAAATTATTTTTATTGAAGAGGCCTGTAAATATTTAATTTAGTTTCATTTATTTTTTAAAAAACATAACAATAATTAATATGGTAATGAAATCACAGTGTGGGTAAAATTAAAAAATAAGAATTTTTATTGATAAATTAAAAGTTTTGATTGAAAGTTATGCATACAACTCCTACTTAGATACAGAACAAAACTAAACATAATATATTTTAGTTTTATAATTTCAAGTGGAAAAAGTACTTTTTTTCTTTTGACTTCTAGATTTAGGAATCAACAACCGTTGAACATCATAATAGATCGTGTATATTTAATTAATTAATGTAGAAATAGTTATAGGGCTTCAAAATCAAATTATTTTATATATAACCAAAATATTTCAATTTCCTTCGAAAAATGAAAAAGAAAACGATATCATTTTTACAGCCATCTAACGTCAGAATCAAGACAAGTGCCAAAGACTATTTTTAACATAAAATAAAATTTTCTAAATAAAAGTAAATCTTACTTTTTCGTCCATACGCGAATTACTTTATTATGCTATATTTCATGTTTTTGTTTTTAATTAAATCTCATTTACAAAAAAGAAAACACAAATGGATAAACAAATTTTATATTATAGATAATATTGTATATTTTATTGTAATTAAGTTGCATAGTATATTATATAATATTGTTTAAAGTTAACATAAATTATATTACAAAAATTCTGAAAATATAGTTAGTTCAACTAATATTCAATACAACAATGAAATAAGATATTAAAAAAACAATACAAGATAATTATGTTTTGTATAAGATAAAATTTTCATAAAATTACAAAAAAAAAAACATACATAAATGAACACAGAATAAAATAATTTTATAAAATAAATTAAAGAATAAAGTAAATTAATTAACTTACCAATGACATCTGAAAATTTTATTTGTAAAAGAAATTAATATTTATTTTGTTATTGCTTTTTATTGTGCCATTTTCCTATTTGAACATAAATTGAGTGTTTATGGCATGAAATTATTGCTTATATTTTTTTTAATCTTTTTGCTTAAAGTTGTGTAGTTAGTTAAAGAATTTTTCTTAATAAAAAATGGTTTAAATAATTTTATTGAATCATCATTTGATTTTGTTTCATTTTCGAATTGTTCTTTTGGATCCATTTTTTTTAAATTTAATTTTTCCTCTTGAACTGAACTACGCTTAGAATTTTTATCAGTGGCCCTGTTTGGTTTTAAATCTTTCGGTATCAAATTACTATCAAGTTCAATCATCGTAGTATTCAATACTTCACAATCTATTTGCATCAAAGTAAATTTACCATTACTACCATATTCAAAAGAATTTGATGCCGGTAACATTAAAGAAATTTTTGGCCTTGAACTTTTGTTATAAGCAGATGCTGGTAATAAAATATGATCGGTTTTGAATGAAACCAAATAAAAAGTGTCATCTCGCCGGTTTATTTCCTCAAAAAATTTTGAGTATTTATCGTTCGGCTTTGGTGGTTGAAAAATGTCAATTGAATTTTCTTTTTCAATGAAATTCTCTTTTGAACTTAAATTAATATTGTTTTTTTGTTTTTGTCGTAATTTTCTTGAAATTTTTCGACGGAATGCATTTGGATTGAAATAATTTTGTCTAGATTTTTTCAAAAATTCGTCAAAATCTTCAATTTCATTTACAATTTTTTTAATATCTTTTTCCATTAAGTATTTTTTTTGTAATGGACCAACCATGGAGCTTATGTTTTGATATTCAATAACATCAATCCATTTCCTTAATTCTGAAGCAAGTCTCAGATTTTCTGTTTGATTTATAAAAGTCCGACAACTCGAAAATGTTTTGTTTTTTGAATTTTTTAAAATTTTCTTATACTGATAAATTGGTAAGTCAGTTTGATTTGTTGCATTATTAACTATTGAATCATTAATCCATAATAAACCCCGTCCATGATGTATCGGAATGTCAATTTTATATAAATCATTTTGCTGTGGAGTAAACCAACTGAAACCAAAATTTAATGATAACATGAATACCATTGCTAATAATACTGCAGTATTTTTTCGAACATTTGAGATTTGAGCAAATTTATTTAAGTTACTGAAAACTCTGTTATCATTTCCTTTACTAGATTCTTTTTCATTAAAGAAAACTACATCACTGAGTTTTCTTTTCTTCGATATAGTCTGACTCAAGTTGCATTGGCAAAATTTTGTAAATCTCTCCACTTGATCAAATAAAATTAAGTTTTGCTAAAATGAAAAATTATTTCGAAACATCAGTATTAAATTAAAAAATTAGTATTAGTCAAAGAATTAAACAAATTAATGAGGATTTCTTTAATTTTATAAAAAACATAAAATACAAAAAAAAAAAATACAAATCCTTTAGACAAGTTTTTCATAAAATGATAAAAATTTACAAACAATCACTTACTTCCTTTAAATTTTTGTTTTCATTTTCCAGTTGTTTGATTCTTATTTCTAGCGATGCAACATAGTCCTTTTTTTTCAGTCGAGACAATGAAGCTGATTTTCGATTTTTGATCATTCGTTCATGCTTTTTTAATGTTTTCTCATCCACTATTCCAATTATTGGCGAATCAATTTTATCCGGAATAAAAGAATCTTTTACTGACCATTCTTCGCTTTGCGACTCAATTTTTGGTAAAATAGGTTTTATAAATTTTCCTGAACTTGATATGTTCTTCGAAAATTCATAATTATTGACATTACTTCCATCATTTTTTCCACCTTTTAAAATTATATTCGGCACACCATGTTCAGTTTTACATCGTTGCATTAAGTTCTTGAAATCATTAGACGATAAAACAATTGTTTTTCCTTTGGTATTATTTTGAGCTGAGCTTGAAATTATATTGCTTTGTGTATTATTGTATAAAGTATTTTTTGAAATAATAAGATTATCATTGTTATTAATACTATTCGATTGGCTGATTGGGCTTATTTGACTAGTTAAATTATTATAAATAACATTATTTTGATTATTAATTGCGTATATATTTTGTGGTGAAATTGGAGGTGTATCCAATAAGATATTTCCCGTTCTACTTGTAGCTAACGTTCCAAATGTATT
This sequence comes from Hybos culiciformis, assembly GCA_964007475.1. Classification (NCBI taxonomy): domain Eukaryota; kingdom Metazoa; phylum Arthropoda; class Insecta; order Diptera; family Hybotidae; genus Hybos; species Hybos culiciformis. The sequence continues at coordinate 93,317,585 of OZ023274.1, read as the reverse complement.
TAATACTCTATTTGAATCATTAGATGTATCACTGGCACTTGGTGACGGTGTGTTACGTTCGTTGAATCTTAAAGGATCTCCTTTTACATTATTTTCATCACCGCTGCCATCATGAATAAAATTTAAAAAATCATCAGGATTAAAATCAGATGAACTGCTAGCAGAAGAACATCCACTGGAATCATTTTCAGTTTTAACTTCGATTTGTGAATGGGATGAGTTTGGAGGCAATTTTTTAAATCCAGATCCAAAAATTTGGTCTTCTTGATTTATAGTAGTCAATTTAATTGAATTCGGAACAGAATTATAAACTTCGTCTAGATCATCTAAATTACAGTAATCCTCTAGATTTTCAAAAGATTGCACATTTTCTAAAAAAAAAATAAAAATAAAAAATATACTTAATATACAATTGAAAAACATCGCTAGTTACCTACAAATTCCAATTGGTCTTTTAACTAAAAATAATCTGCTTAGGTAGATAGGTACATAAGTCTTTTATTGAGCGACAGGAGATGTAACAAGTAAACCAATTAAACGAAAGTCCCATTAACGTATTTTAGAAATATGATAAGAACCAGAACAAAACAACTATCAATACCTCTTTAATACTGAAATTTATGACATTACCTACTGCTAACTGATTTTAACAATATTAATTAGTCTCAATTAATAAAGTAGATGCATACCTAGATACCTTAAAAATGATTGTTTGAATTAACGAAAGCAATTTTTGTATATTAAGCAGTAAGTTAAAATGAAGAAACAATTTCAATATCTGAGTCATTGAACTTTAAAATTTATTTTTGGTATTGGTATTAAAATGTCAAAAATCTGAATCTATTTCATTGATATTTCTTGTTCTCTTGGTTGAATGTGCCTGTTGGATAGCAGTGGACTATAAAAGATTAGAACATTTTCGGCCGGAAAAAAAATATACCCATCTATAACTAATTGATTTGGCTGGAGATGGGTGCACAGCGAGCGTTTACGTGGAAACATTTTTATCAATAAATGAAACTTAAAAAAAAAAAAAATAATAATAAAATAATTCCTTCTACGTACCATTAAAAATAAAAGAATCAAAATCAATATCCATTATTTTATTTTATTTTTTTAATTTTTTTTTTAAATAATTTTCATTTCAAGTTTTATTCTTCAAAATTCAATTACATTCCAATATACAATTTCAACAACAATATGTTTTTTGTTTCCCCTCTTTTAACCCCTTTGTTGATATTGTGAATAATTTGACAATTATTTATATTTTTATTATTTGTTATTTGGACGTGAAGTCTTAGTCTTTTTTAGTGGCGCAGCGCAGCGTTCAAATTACGAATAATTTTATTTTTCTCCTAATATGGTACCTCCACTTAATAAAATGTTCTCAAATGTTTAAAGAAATAATTTGATAATTTATAAACAAAAAACTGAAACCAAATATGTTCTAAAAACTTTCCTAAAAATAAATTACAATTTTTTAACAAATAAATTTTTTGTAATTTGTAGGTAGAACATATTTATAGTAGATAAGAACATATTTATAAGTAACTAAAACAACACTTCAGAAGAGTAAATTTTAAGTTGGCGAACTCAAGTTGAATATTCAATTCGTCTGCATCAAGCATTAGTGAAACAATGAAATTCTATATTTACAAACTCTTTAATTATTTATTCGCAGTATTAACAAAATCATTTACTGTCTAAATTACTTTAAAATTAAAGTTTAATAATTAGTTTTATTTACAGCATTGATTACACAAAACTATAACTATAATAACAATTGCAATTTTTATTGATTTTACAATTATTGATTTACTTGTATATATAAATAAATTACGATATCGCCGTTATCAAATGTTGAATATCGTCATTTGCCTCTATATAGTTTTCTTCTGTCATCTATATATAATTAGGAAAGAAAAAAATAATAAAATATATTAATTTAGGTGTTAAAACAATGTTCTCCGATTTTCAGTTTTTTAAATTATTTTTGAAAATATCTTTCTAAAAATTTTAAACTAAAACATACCTTTTCGTTGTTATCTGTTACTTCTATGTAAAAATTCACATTATTTTCTTCTTTATCAGAAATATATTCCTTTTTATAGACATCGTCGATGTTATGAACCTCTTTTAGATGATCTTTCAGAGCAAATGCCCTCGCATAAAGAGCACCGCATAATGAGCATTTATGTTTTCTGCCTGTATTAGAACGCTTATGAGTTTCTAAATGAGATCTCACGGAAGACATTGATGCAAATCGCCGATTACATTCAGGACAGGTGAAAGGTTTTGCATGACTAAAATTGAAAATTTTTTTTTTTTTTAACACATAATTATGTTATACTAATGAATGACTGTAGGTATAACTTTTAATTTGAATTTCAACCAACACAAATATTTATTTTCCCTTACCTATTTTTGTGACCATGCAATTGAACTGCAGTTTTGAATCGTTTCTGACATTGATCACAACCAAATTGTCTTTCTTCGCTGTGGGTAAGCAAATGATGCGAATACACTCCTAAAGCCTTAAAACTTTTATTGCAATCCTTAAAAGTGCACACGTAAGGTCGATCATCGCTATGAGTTCTCAAATGCAAAGTCAATGAATATGAAACTCGAAACATTTTCCCGCACACCTTAAAAGATAAAAAAGGAAATACATTAATAACAAACTTAACTAAAATTTGAATGATATTCAAGATATAATAATTTTTACAGTGATCTTCAAGGAAAGAACTTTTAAAATCAAAAATTGCAAAAAGTTTTACCTCACATTTGTATGGTTTTTCACCAGTATGAATTCTTTCATGTTTGACTTTTTCATGAGGTCGTGAAAAGGACCGCTCACAATATTGACATTCATACGGCAGTTTGATTCCAAGTTTTTCGGCCTTTGTTAAACGTTTGGTCGGCTTTTCAAATCTCGAGTCACTCTCATGGAGTTTCATGTGTAAATCATAATCTATTTGATTTCTAAACGAATCACGATTACATTTGTAGCATACTAATTTTTCATCGTCATTTTCATGAAACTTTCTATGTTCATCTTGCAATGAAATATCGAACTTTTTTTCGCACATATCACAAGAAAAATATTCTCTTAATTTAGTTGATGAATATTTAGTTGCATGCTCAAGCGTGACATTTTTTACTGGAACTACATGCATTTTTTGATGTAAGCTAAAAAAAACATAATAAATAAATTCTTAATTTCAAAAAATTTTCCTTAAATAAAAAATAATATATTTAAAATTTCGCCCCAGGTTTTCACTACTAAAATGGGTTAATGTAATGAGAAATATGCATAGATTTTTCCTTTTCATATTCTATTATTTAACTTAACTCCTAATTTTTTAATTTTACAAAAATAATTACCTTAAACTTTTGGAAGTAGGAAAATTTGTATGACAAGTAACACACAAATACGATCCTTGATTATTATTACTTCCCTCGTCATTGGCTTTTTTTTCTTCTGGGTGCCAATTTTTTACATGATGCCTGTACGCATAAATTGTCGAAAAACTTTGATCACATGAATTAAAACAATGTAATTCATATTTTTCTTCATCTTCTTCTGTTTTCGAATTTATATTCTCATTATTATCTAAAATATTATCATCTTGAGAAATAATTTCATCATAATGATCTTCTTCAATTAAATCATCATCAATTTCAATTATTTCCATAAAATTATTAGAATATTCATCATCGGATATTTCATTTGTATCTGAAATTTGACTTGATGATACACCATTGGCAAGGAATTCATGTTCTTTGTCATCTTCTTTAACATTGGAATCAGAAATAATTTCATTTGATGATAAATCTTGATTTATTATATCTTTTTCATCATCTTGACCATCATAAACTACACATTCCACAGAAACTTCTAATTCATCTTCTGTTCCATCAATATTCAAAAAATCTTCTTCAACAATCTCAAATTTTTCATTCTCCAGAGTGAATTCTTCAGCTGCTGCTTCCTCATTAACAATTATTGTTTCGCATTCATTTTTTATATCCGATATTATTGGATCACCATTATTCACTTCTGGCAGATCATCTAAGCTTTTAATTATCACTGATTGACTCTTGTGATTCTTTTTAATGTGGCTCATAACATTTTGAAGATATAGATCACATGAACTACAATGATACAATTCATCATCATTGTTATCGTCGGGATCTCTTCGAACTTCTTGTATAATAGTTGAAGGTATTGACAATATCTCATCGTTTCCTACAATTAAAAATATAGATAAGTACATAAAGCTTAATGAGTATATAAATGTAGGTATATAAAGAGGTAGGTCAGCCAGGTACCTATACCTAGGTATAGGTAGATAAATTTAATTAAAATCCTTAAAATCAAAATCTAAAGCAATTTTTCATGTTCATGCTTCGCAATGGTAGTTTCACTTTCATCTATGTCTAATCATTAAGATGTTTTATTATTTAAAATCTATTTTCTTTCATCAAAGTTTAAAAAAAAATTATTTGACATTGATGAAACCATGAAAAATTTTATTAGCACTACTTTTTTATGATGCCAATTGCCAACCATTTTTTCTTAATAAAAAAATTATAATAAAACATACTCGTTAATTGGAGGAAACTCCTCAATCAGACTTTTTTTTTTTTTGTTATAATTAATAAATAAAAAAAATTTTAATTTTATAAATCTTTACCGGGCATATTGAAGCCGTTTTTTATTTTTCAATGAAGTTTGTTTTTTATTTCTGTAGCCAACTTTTTTGGCAAAATAATATTTTTGTAATTGGAACAACTTCGTGTAAAATTTTATTTATTTTTTTTATATAAAATATTTATTTTTTACTTCTGCTACTTCACCACACTACACACTTAGCAAAATAATGTAGCAGCCACACGCAGTAGATTTTAATATTTTATATTTTTGGTTTGTAGCTTGCTTGTCATTAATAATTTCATAAGCGACAAAGCGTTTACTTATGCCGGCAGTAAGCTTAAAGTAACGGACGCGGTTGAACGACTCAATTTAAATATGTATTGACAACTGTCAAGAAACAATTTGGTTGAAGAATTAATTTTTTGTTTTGTTTATGAAATAACGAAATAACGAACTATTTAGTTTTAAATAAAAAATTAATTAAGAAATTTTATACAATACATTAATTTTTTATTTCAAATAAAGGAACCGTCAATTTAGCTGTATGAAATGTGTAGATCAAAAAGCCATAAAAAAGTAAGTTCATTTTATTTATTTATTTATTTATTTATTTCGAAAAATTTACATAATTAGGCCAGAGCCCATAATTACAGAGTATAATAAGTTATAATAGAAAAATATATAATTATAATTTGTTAATTTACAAAGTAATAGAAAATAAAGTTCTTAAATTGCAACTACTTGTTTTATTTATTAAAAGATAAGCTAACTTTAATGACAACAAATAAAAGGACCAAAAGAGAAACCAAAAACCAAACTGCAACATCCATGAAGTAACCACCACCACCTCCCGCATCACCAGCCACCACAAAAACACCTCAATCATCATTTATTCGAATTTCAAGAAATTTTTAACCACAAAACTCTTTTTGTCGTTCAAAATCAAATAGTAGCCTGAATCCAGAAATTTGTTTTCCTTCTATTTATATTTGATTTTGAAGCAAAGCACTGTGATTCGTTCATTTTGATTATTACATTAATATTAAATATTACTCATCCAGGGGTACCTAGGTAGTAAGTAGGTGCTCATGCTTTGAAAACCTTAACTTACAGAAAAAATAATTGAAACAAAATATATATTTGGGACTGTGTGGTTTTAATATTTAGATAGATCCAAACCTATTCAAAAAAATGAAACAATATTTTTTAAATTGATAAAAATGTTTTTATTAAACTTAATTTCTAGATTCATTCATATTCATTCAAAGAAGCACCTAAATTTGATTAATTATTGTCTTATTTACTTTAATTTGATCTTAATTGGTGCATAGAGCTTAGTAATATCTCTGAGAAAAGTTTCTTTTCAAGTGTATATTATATAAGTATGTAGTATCAAAAGTATTAACAACAGTTTAAATATAATTAGTTAAAAAATGTATTTTTGATTTTAGGTGTATCTTATATTCTATACTACACTTTAATTAAACTATCTAATCTTAATGTCTAATGACTAAATCCTGGATTATCATTTCCTTGTGTTTTATAAAGTGGCAGTTCTGTGCCATTTACATTGTATGAACCATTTTTATTTGACTGCAGTTTTCGTGAGAATAGCTCACCAACTGAATATATTTTGTGATCATCAGAATTAGAGTTGACTAAATTTTTTTTAGTTTGTACTGGTGTCTGAAGTGGGCTAAGTTGATTTAAAAATGTTCTCCATTGTCTTAATTTTTCTTCAGCTTTTCGAAGTTCTTCCAAAGTATGTCCAGCATCTGCACCCGATATACCGGATTTTAGTTCAACTACTTGTACTTTTAAACTGTCGACATTGTGTTGCGTTAAATCAGCACCGAGAAGTTCATTTTCTGGATCCATTCGAAGCTTTGAAATTTTGTCAACAATAAATAATAATAAGAAAGTACTAACGAGCGTCCACGAAATGATACAGACTACTGAGAGAGCTTGAATGCCAAGTAAATACCAGCCTCCACCCTTAAATAAACCATATCGACCTCTTGTCAAATCTAATGGAATTGGATTGTCGGCAAAAAGTCCAACCGCAAGAACTCCCCAAATACCACAAACACCATGAACTGAAAGCAAAAGATTAAGAAATATGTAATTGAATTAAAAACTGTGTAAATTAAAATAAAATGAAAAAAGTGAATACCTGCAGTAGCCCCAACTGGATCATCAACTTTTATTTTATCAAATAATGGAGCTGATATTGGTGCCAATAATCCCCCAATCGCACCTATAAGCCATGCTTCCCATGATCTATACAGACAACAACCGGCAGTAACTGAAACCAAAGCACCTAGAACACCGTTAATTAGATCACTACACATAAGATTTCCTTTATTAATAATCATTGAATATCTGAAATACATAAAATTACAATTCAAATTCTAGACTAAAATATAATTTTTTACATAGTAGAGCTGAATCCACCCCCTAATGAACCCATTATTGTCATAGCAGAAGCCTTTGTAGTGTATTTCCACATTGGTCCATCTAAACCATACACACTTCCCGAATTAAAAGCTAACCATCCCCACCATAAAAAGAAAGTGCCCAAAAAAGCACTAACTGGATTTCCAAGAGGTGGTGCTTCTTTGCCTTCCGTATATCTTCCTAATCGGGGTCCTAAAAATGCGGCAGAAACAAAAGCAGCTACCCCACCTGAAAATAAAAAAAATAAAAAACGAATTATATATAATAAGACCCACCTTATATATCTTAAGTAAAGATTTCAATTTACCTAGTAAATGAATTGGGCCACTTCCAGCAATATCAACAACTCCCATCTTATTGAGGAATCCATGTTCAGCCCAAATCCAACCAGCTGGTATGCAATAAATTAAGACGTTAAAAAAAGCAAATAAGGCGTATCCTCGGAAATTACACCTATTAGAAGATAAAAATAAAAAAGTTAAGTATCTTTTAATAACTTTTTAATAATTAAGTATCTTTTAACAAAAAATATTTCGCATTTCACCTCTCTGCTACAGCACCAGAAACAATTGTTGTCGCAGTAGTGGCAAATGATAATTGGAAGAGAAAAAGTAAAAACTTTTCTCCCATATCGTCTTCAGAAACTGGCACATCCATGAAATAATTTCCAATGCCTATAAAACCATTTGACTGCGGACTATATCCAAATGACATTGAAAATCCAACTGCCCAGTAGGTACAGCCTCCCATCACAATATCAATAACATTTTTCATTATAACATTTACTTCATTTTTTTTCGAAACACAACCGATTTCCAGAAGGGCGAAACCTGAAAATTAAATATTTTTCATTAAGTAATATTGATTGAATTTTAGATTTTATAATAATCTACAATCAATAACACTAAAATATTTTCAATATCACCAAATCGTTGAGTATCACGTGCTTTCTTAATTCAAAATTATAAATGCTTGATACGAAATAAAATTGTTTATAACCACAATTAGAATTAGATCTAAAAATTATACCACGATTATACTATAAACAGACTTTTAAAGAAGTATAAAATGAATTAATAGATGATCAATTTAACTGGACAGACCGGATTATTAAAACAAATTTTACCCCAAAAAGAAATCGTGCAATTATTAACTAGACATTTTTTTTTAATATTATTTTTAGGTATTTTCTAATCAAACTTTTATTATTATTAAGTACATAACTCCTTCGTCCAATATGTATATCCTATATTTGATTTTATAATATTTTCATAATACGTATTATGTTTAAAATTGATTTGAATATTTTTCTTGATAATATATATAATTGATTTTGATATTTAATATGATACAATTATATAGAAAGTTTCATAAATTATAATTTTAATTAAAATTAATCTTAATATTCAAAATTTAAAATCAATTACTAATGTTATATATCTAGTATACCTATTAAGTGGTAAATTTCTAAACTTGATGAACTGGATTAGATTCGTCGAAATTAATAAAAATATTATTATTATAAACAAAACAAGGTTCATAATTTTTTGATGACAAACTGAATAATGATGGTTATTTAATTTTAAATTTTAACCACATTCATTAGAATATTAATGACTGTGATCTTAAGTTTGTCTTATAATGAGAGTTTTTAGTTTTTTTTTCTTATTATTATTTATGAGGAATAAGCTCGTAATTTATTTAGTTTTTTTATCTATTTTATTTATTTCGTTCATGTTGTTTTGTTCATTACATTATTAATAGATATAAATATAAATATATAATTTATCATTTTTAAATAGAATCCAGTATCCTCTGTATCAAAAACTTTTTGTAAATTTATAAAGATTGAACAGACATATTCTCTTCGTTCAACTCCATTCTTCACTTCTTATTAATTAAAAAAATAAGAAACCTTATTTCTATTTAACATTATGATGTTAATATTAAAGTTGAAACTTATAAATTTTTTTTGGACAGAACGAAATGATTTTTTGATTAGAAAAACTAATAGAAAATTATTTTAATACCTTTAATACCTGTTTTTAATATTCTTATTCATTTTCATTTTAGCTTGAAAACAAACTTTACTTTCTTAATATTCTTTTTATTATTATTTTTGTAGTAAATAAGTATGTACCTGCGTATATGATATGTTGTATATTTATTATATTAAATATGTATTTATATTATTTTTTAGCACAATAAATTAATTATTCATTATTAATAGAACAGAGTTTCTTTAGTTATTTGTTTGGGCGATCCGCAAAAAAAGAAGTTGGAACTCGAATATTCAATTAAAAAGATTCGACCGAAGAATTTTTGTAATAAAATTTTAAATTATTAAAATTTTTATAACTATCAGTATAAAAACGAAACTACTAAGTAATAGACTTTATTAAAAGGATCCCTAAAGAAATATTTAGAAATTTAAAATTTAATTTTGGTTATGTTCTGTTTTTATAATTTTAATTATTTTGGTCCGGAAATCATTTTCTTAGAACTGGGTACGATAATAAGTCTTTTCAGCAAAGGATTCATTTTTCAATAATTATGAACCTCAATTTACCCCTTTTTTTAGAAAATTTTCCACAAATGCTTAATTATAAAATGAAAAATTTATATCGTACATTTGTGGTAAATATCTTGTATTAATCCAATTATATAATTTTAATATTTCTTTCAGTAGGAGTAGAAATAAAAAAAATCGATAATAATAAGATCCAAATTTTCTATTCACTCTTGTCTATTCGAAACTACTTGGTTTGGAATGTCTGTCTGTAGTGAAAAATTATAAGTCTCGTATTCATTATACGGTTAACTTTCCATTCATGATAATAAAATTATAGGAAACCTTATATATATATAAAAATTAATTTATTGATAAAAAAACAGGCTACCAAATGTGTCAAGGTAAATCAGGTAAATTAATTATAGGAATATATATTTTTATAATGTGTTTATTTTGAAAATATCGTATTATTTTTATATCATTTCTTTTATGAATGAAAAAAGAAAGCTGTTGATTCTTTCCTTATATTAAGGATTTCTATAAAAAAGATTATTAATGAAAGTATATAAGGTCTTGAAATCAAAGACGGTTCAAAATTTATAATTCGTAATTAATTGTTGCGGAGAAAAATTATCCGAAAATGTTAAAAATTTTTTTGTTTCATATAAATAACTTAAAACGTTCAAAAGTTTGAAAAATTGATATAATTATATCATTCTTTCAAAAAAGCTTTAATTTAACCATTAATTAAAAATTGAATTTAATTAATGAATATAAATTAAGTATATATTGATTTTAAAAAATATACCTAATCAATTAATTGCACAAAAAAAGTTAAATAATATTAACTGGGATTCCCAGCATCATACTCGATCATTAAAAAAAAATGTAAATAATTGTTCTTCTGGAAACGAAATTAAAAAAATTCGCAATATATTTAGATTTTAAATATTTAATTTATTATCATTATTCAAACAAAATTGATTTCGTATAAAATACATTCATAGCGTTTATAGTCGATTAAAAGATACTCCCCAAGCAGCAAAGTATGACAGGTTTTCAATCAAAATCTCGATCAGGTTTTAAGTCAAACAATTCTATTTAAAAAGAGGTTTATTCTTAAGTACAAGTTGTACTGTACTACACTATTAAAGATATGTTCAAAAGTATGTCATTGCAGTGGGCCCTGAAGACGAAGTTTTTTAAGGAAATTTCCAAAGGATAACATTATAATAAAAGGGATTAAAAATGTTCACCTGATTGCATAATAAATATAAAAATGACACATATCAAAATAAATGCAGCATCTATTGATTTGTTTATATTTTTCGTTAACACCTCTAATGTTGCATTGGTTATTAATGATGATGATGATGATGACATTTTTTATTCTATATTATATATAAATATCACAATGTTTTATATAAGTAATTTTAATTTTTTTTTCCTATATTTAATATTTATTTATTTTTTTTTTTGTTATTATTGTAATATAAACATAATATGTTGCGTTCCATCAAATTCGTTTTAAGGAATTGCTAAGAAAAAAAAAAAATATTTTTACATTAAACACACTATCTATAATTTCCTTATATTTTGTCAATTTTTATATAAATTAATTTTTCCGTATTTATATTTATTTTTATTTTGTCTGATTCGTTCAATAGTTTCAAATGAACTGAATTGTAATATTTTTAATGCTAAAATTATATATTTTGGACGAAAAACAAAATACCTAATAATAATAATAATATACAAAAAAAAAATTAAGTAAATATTAATTTTAGAAGTTCCATCTATAGAATTCCTAACAAAAAAAAAACATTAAAACGTTCTTACTTTAATACAAAAAATAACGATGTTCTAATAAAAAAAAATTTGTTATTTTTTTTTTCAACTGGCAGATACTAGCAAAGCTTTCGATATTCTTGAAAATGAATTTTTTTTTTTTGTAAAAATGATTTTAAATAAGCAAAAAAAAAATGTTAATTTTTTTAAACATGAATTTTTAGTTTAAAAGGATAGAGAAAAAAATTCCCATGTTTTTTTTTATATAACAAATTATAGGTTAATGCCCAGTTGTAGTCCATCAATAAATCAGAATCTCTCTAAACATTGATTAATTGATGTTAGGTATATTTTTTGTTCAAAATACTTTTGTTAATAACAGCAGTACATAAATAGTTTTTAATGTGCATGTCTTCGGTAAGTTGTATTTACATTCGCAAATTTAGCTCGGTCCATTACATGCATCAATAACCATGCAATTATATGGAAATGTAAATTGTAATTTGAACTGCGTAATACTATAAACAAAAATAATATCTCTCACACTCACAATATTTCCCTTCTTTCCTTTTATCTCTAAAAGAAAGAGAAATTAAAGGATAATTAACGTGGAAAATTTCCCTTTTCTTCTTTTATCTCCAAAAGAAAGAGAAATTAAAGGATAATTAACGTGGAAAATTTCCCTTTTCTTCTTTTATCTCTAAAAGAAAGAAAAATTAAAGGATAATTAACGTGGAAAATTTCCCTTTGTTTCTTTTATCTTTATTTTTTATTATAAATTATTTCTATATTCTCTCTTTGCAATTCCCTCTCACATGTACATTAAAGTAGTATACAATGCATGTTAAGAGCCCTCATTGTGAAAAATTGCAAAAAATTGGTCCTAGTTTGGGTTTGATTGTAGGGTTACTACAATTTAGACTGAAGTGATTTTTTGATATGTTAGAGAGTATATAACTGGCTCCAGGGTAGGTGAGGCGGATTTTTTAAATTTTGAGTTTTTTGGCCCAAACGAGCCTTTAAAAAACTTGAACACATTTGCTTGGATTCTGAAGTAAAGGAAAAAGATAATAAAAAATCTCAAACGCAGAAATAAAGCTAAAATACCACTCTCCAGGGCTGGTGACGTGAAATTTTGAATTTCTTTAATTTCCTAAACAAATTTTAATTAATTTCATTTATTTCTAAGAATTTTTTAATTTTTTTGATAAATTACAGTTTCTGCACAGAAATAAAATTCAAATATAGTTCTGTGATTTTCTGGTAGAGGTGTTTTTCGTACAATTTTTGTCGCATTTTTCACGGCCGTTTATTTTCTGTAAAACAAAACAAAAAAAAACTGCAAAAATAGAAAACAGAAATAGAAAACAGAATTTCAAGTGGAGGGCTCTTAATCAAATTTGTTATACAGCTCGTTGTGTATACACACAAACACATAGACACTCGTCAATATTATATCACTCGACCTTCGGTCTCGTGATATAAATATGACTCGTGTCTATGTGTTTGTGTGTATACACAACTCGCAATTAATAAAAAATTTTCATAACATGTATTGTAATCTACTATTATTTATAATATAGAAATTAAGTGCGTATATTTTAAGTCGTATTCAAATTGCAAAAATTTTATTATAATATATGTAACCAATATTAAGCGAAAATCGTGGCGAAAATGAAAAAAAAAGAAGTGAATCGGTAAATCGGTGTTTTATTATACAGAAATAGGAATTTATATCCTTTTCATTGAACGTTTGAAAGCCAATTGATTCTTTCCCATATTTTGATCCTGTAATTGACTAAGTTTCTTGCATTTCTTTCATTTTTGATGGTTTTAAGAATAATAAGGACGGACATTTTGATCCACACTTCACAAATTCTTTTTTGATTTGAAATACATTTTTTTTTTGAAAATGCGCTAAACTAGGTAATTAAAGCACAAAAATAAAAAAGAGATCATTTGTACAGCAAATGATAATGTTTCTTTAGACTCGTGATTTGAACATAATACATTTTGTGATATTAACTATACGATTCTATATTTTACGTATTTTTTTATGAATATATTTTTTATCAACTTGTTCTTCAACCAAATTTTTTTAAATAAAAAAATTATTTAATTTCGTTAAAAATAATTCATTCAAATTAATTCATTTAAAAGAAAAATTAACTTTTTAAACTAATTTAATTTCTTTTAGTTCAGAAATGATCTCATTTGCGCATTATTAAAAATTAAAGGGTATTAATTTCTTAAAAATATAAAGTTATGTAATATTTGTTTTTGATTTTTATGTAAAAATACTATATAATTTAATATCCTTTATACCTTATACTTAGAATAGAACTTAAATTAGGTATTTATCAACTCTTTTCAAATTGAAAATAATAACAATTTTAATTAAAAAAAAAAAATTATTCATCAAATTATATTTAACAATACAACATAAATTGTTAAAACTTTTACAGAAGCAGAAAATTATAATAAAGTTAATGTCGTAAACTTTTAAATATTTGTACTAGAATTTAAATGAAACTCAAACTATATCGTTCATTTATGTAAAATTATTTTATTTATGTGAATTAATTATTCTATCATAAACAAAGCATTGAAATACACAAAAAAATTAACGGGCAATATATTACGTATGAACTTATGTATAATTTAATTTCATATTAATATAAAACTACAAACTACACCTTATAACAAATTTTATTAGTAAATAATGTAACCTGAAAACAATTATTTTATGTTCTCATAGGAAACTTATGAAATCTATTGCTTTTTTAATATTTTCATTGAAGTAATAGCAATATTAGCTTTTATCAAACTTAAATTAATTCTATAAAAATATTTTAATTTTAAAGATATTAATTTAAATAAAAGATTCCGTAAATAGTGTTATATCAATGCTTTTTAACATCAATCAACATTATATTGTGTAACATTGCAATTTTTTTTTTACAAAGATAAATATAACTTCTATCTTTTTACTTAATTTATAAATAAATAACTGTTCATAAAATTACATAATCCATAACAGCTTTTAATCATTATATATATTTTTAAGTCGATGACATTAGAATTGAAGTCTGTTTAAATCAAGTTCACGGTAAGAATATTTATTAAGTTAAGATTCTAAGTTAGAACAATTTAATATTTTTTTTTATCGACCTTGGGTTAGAAAAATACATAACATTTATATTTAGTAAATAAATAATTAAAAATTATTTATAAATATGTGTATATGAAATTAGCATTTACGTTAATATCTACATAATAACTATATATATCTATCTAGATCTAAAATAAAAATAATATCAATTTACTGGTAATGAATTAAAAATAATTAATTGTCCATTTACATTTTTATACATATGTATATGTGGGTATATTTATGATTATGAATAAAAGAGTTATATATCGTCGGTCGGCGACGCAAATCTCGTAAGTCTTGTTTTTTACAAAACGTGTTTTTTTAAATATTCCTGTTCTTTTTGTTGATCTGCGTCGATCTACATTCATAAAAACTCTCTAAATATTTTTTACGCACTTTTAGTGTCGAAAAAAAAAAAATCTAAAATTTAGGTGGGGAGCTTTTGTGGCCAAACCTTGCACATTTTTGAAACTAAGATAATGTACTAATCTTCGTAAGAAGTTACAGATTTTATTCAATCCATATCGCTTCGAAATTGGCCAATCTTAAGCAATTTTGTGCTAATTATAATAATAAGAATAATACAGTTTTTTGTGTCTCCTGTAAAATTTTCAAAAACAGACTTACGAGGTTTGCGTCGCCGACCGACGATATATAAATATTTATAATGATAGGCATACATTTAATATTATAATCAATTTATTGTTTTGGAAAATTATTATTTCCTATTAATATTTTATTAAAATTCGGAAGGATTTTCCTGTTTTCATATTTAAATAATATGTATAAAAATAATAAAATATTTACAAGTAATCATGTAAAAATAAAAATTAAAATAAATAAAATTCAACTTTATTTATATTATTTATTTATATTATTTGAATGAAGACGTCAAATATTATTTGACAAGGTATCAAATTAAAATAATCTTTTTCAAGATTTTGTAATACATTATTTATTGATGGTAGATTAAAAGTCAAGTTCTAATAATTAATCGAATGAGATTTAGTAAAAGTTTTTTTTGATTTGAATTGGATCTGGATATCTTTATAAAACTATTGACTAAATAGTTCACATTCATCAACTATGGAAAGAAAATTCCTTATTGATGACTTGAAAGCTCTAATAAACAATTAAATGAATACATTACACATTTTTGTGCTTGTAGCTAAGATGTTTGTTGTAAATTGTAATTTACAACTTTATTATCTTACAAAATACTAGGAATTACTGAAAACATTATATTTTTTGGATTTATACCTCTAGCATTTTCATTGTACTTAATTACACAGGTATATAGTCGTTAATGAAACGAAACAAGCGATCATTATTCTTTTAATCATTTAATTTGAAAAATCTCCCAAAAATTCACAATATAGAAATCAGAAGTTTTTAGCTTTTTAACTATAATACTTATTTCAATGTGCGATAAATCTACTAAGTAGGAATACTACATAATTTATAGTACATAATTTATATTTAATTATATATTTTAAAATGCAAGTCACCTGTTTGCATAAAAAAAATAAGATTGACACATAAAAGTACATGACCAACATTTGTTGATCTTTTTAGCTCCAAGCTTAACCCTTCTACGGTTTCATTGCTTTCTAATTCCAGTGAAGACATTATTGTTGATTTTGAAAAACAAAAATTTTTATATATTCTAAAATTTTCTTTTTAAAGAAAAAAAAATTTGTTATCAACACGGTTATCAATTATTTTGATTTATTTTTTTTTCAGTTTTAAATTAAAATAAAATTTCAAAATTTTCCAATTTCCGAATTCGTTTGAATCGTTCAGTTGTTTCAAATAAACTGATATTCGAGGTGTCAAATTGTCAAAACGAAACTATTATATATTTTTATAACTCAGACTATATCCAAAAATGTGAACTGAATATTTTTTTTAATTTCTTGCTAAGTACATAATAAAAATATTAGAAATTATTACAATTAATTATAACTTATATTTTATTTTCTATATATTTTAGAGTTATGTATCTGAGCAAAAAATAACATTCAAGCGTAAAGAGCTTCTTGCCAAAAATAAAAAACACAAGATTTGTCATGGGACACCCGATTGGAACGTAGTTCCTTAGCGTACATATAAGTAATTTTCATATTTTATCAATTCAAAATTTTATTAATTTAAAAACAAATTTTTTTCTACTTTTCCCAGTTTTCTCTAATTTTGCATTTTTTTCATTTAAAGAAACCTTTTTTAAGGAGCAATTTTGGACTGTTTTTCCGAATTTCGAAGTTCTTTTTTGACATCGAAAATTCAAAAAGCTAAAACTAACTACTCCCAGATGACCTTCAAATGGCATCTTTCGAAAATTTCGAAAAAAAGTTGTAAAAGTAGATTTTTGGAAAATAATTTGTTCACAAACATTTACCTTAAAAAACATACAAAATTTTTATTTACATTGAAATTAGTACGAAAATCTGAATTTTATTTGAACTATAAAATATTAATTAGTTAATAATAAAAAATTAATATTTTCGAAATATTTTGTTAATACTTTAAAAAATCAAATAAAATTTAACTTTATCAATTTTCATACAGAGTTCAATAAATAATTATTACTATTTGCCTGCGAGTGGGACTGTTTATTTGCCGCGAAAGGGACTGTTTACATTTTATCAAATCATATAAAATGCGACAGCGTCGACTCATTATTTAAGCTTTAAAAAAATTAACAGGTATCGTTAATATATTTATAACTTTTAATTTTTTGTTTTTGTTGTTTTTGCAACACAAAAAAAAAACAAATGTCATAGCCAAAATGGCAAAGTATCGAAATGTCTAACGCCGGCAGACGACTTGACTTGACTTGACTTGGTACCGAATAGCGCCTTTAAAATAAAACTGACAAAATTATACAAGATTTTTATTTACATTGAAATTTTCAATAAATTTTTCCACAAGAGCGTCTGATAAGGAACTACGTTCCAAAAATAAATAGAAAATTTCAGTTTTCTCAAAATGCTAAGTATAGAAGCATGCAAAAAAAAATCATTATAACTTCAAATTAAAAAAAAGCTTATAATTTTAATTTTATAAAATTCTTAATATAATTTCTGTTTCTTAATTTTAGTTCAATGGAGTTGTAAACAATTTTTTTTAATTAACCAACCATCAAGTTTGGCATAAACTCAAAGAGCAAAGATGATATTAAAAGAAAAATGAGATAAAAATTTTCGAACGTACTTTAAAGTGATTGTTGTTCGAAATCAAAATATCAGTTTGCAGTAAATTTCGGCATCATAGGTTAATGAAATAATATAATAATATATGTAAATGCAATAAAATGCATACACAATTTTGTTAAAAGTAATGCCTCATTAAAAGGAATGAGATGTTAAATCCTAAATGCAACTGAATCTAAGCGTCGATACCAACTTTTTACTAAAATCTAAGTGAAATATTATAAAATTATTTTTGTTACATACCTTATATTTGCAAATAAATCTTATAATTTATTACAAATTTATAATTTTGCGTGATTTAAATTATTAGTTGATTATAATAATTTTCTAAAATAATTCCAATTTATGATAAAAACAAAAAAAAAAATATTAAAAGCTAATGAGCATCCGTATAATGTCAAACAAATTAAGTATACAAAATAGTTATTCTTTTATGAACCTGATATTTTATTATATAACAATGTAATTCAACATTATAATTTTTATAACCATATTATTATTAAAAAAAAATTATGAAAATTTAAAATTTAAAAAGTTGGAAAAAAAAAGTTGTAATTTCTCTTAAAATCTTAATAATTTTGTCATGTCGAAATCTAAATTGTGTTATTAAAGAATATTGTTTGTTTTTTAAACGCCTATAGTCATTTACCTTACAATTATGTATATTATTCATTCTAATACTTCTTTCGTTAAGACTTCTTTCTAAGTTTCTCAATGAGCTCTATGTCTTTTTTCAGACACATTTAGATGATTATGTTCAAAATTTACCCTATTTAAATACCTAAAATATTTACGTTCATTTCATTTCAAACACAATGCAATTTTATTTGTTTTATTCAAGATTAACAAATAAACTTAACTTATTATTCGCACATTTTTATATTCTTAACGAATTCTTTCACATAATTTCTTTTATGTTTTCATCTTCGTATTATTTTACTTATATTTTAAGATTAATTTTTGAATTATTTGACATTTTTATGATATATTTAACTCGTTATTATTTCCATTATTCATTGATACTCCGATGCGACTCTTGTTTACTATCTTCGTTTCTTATTTCAGTAAATGATTCGTTATTTTAGTTAATATTCTTAAATCGAAAATTATATGTAGTACCTAAAACCATAGATTAAGAATATACATAGATTGTTAGCTTCATACAACATTATTTTTGGTATTTTTATGTGAATGTGTTAGTAAAACAAAATAAAATACGTGATAATTATCAATGTATGAAAAGAATTTTATTTAGTTTTACTAACACCTTCACATAAAAATACCAAAAAAGACTGAAAAAATTTTGTATGAAGCTATAAATCTTTCTGTATTCTTAATCTATGCTAAAACATAGAACCTATATAAAAATATAAAAAACATATGAAAAAGTCAAAAGCTTTCAAGAACTTAACATTCATTATTACTGTAGTTGTACTTTTTAAAGAGTATAATTATATTTAATTTTTACCACACGTATTTATTTACATAAACAAAGTGAATAAAAATAACATAGGACTAGGTACTTCCATATTTTATAAAATTTATTATGTTTATAAATAAAATATTAATATATAATATTATAAATTAATAAACTGAAATAAAAAATTATATTTTAAAATAAAATTATTGTTTCTATTTTTGTTAATAGAAATGTTAAAAACTTTTTTTTGATAACACAGTTGGACTATCATGATGTATAAGTTGGAGACTAATTGATATTTTTATTTTCGATATTTTTTATTTTCGACATTTTTGAAGAAGGGATGCGTAGAATGTTAAGTACATTGGAGAACATTATTTTCACTTCAGTAGAATATAAATTCCTTTCTCTTACATAAGGAAAGAGGATTTTTCTCTGAAGGAATAACATTAAAAACTTCTATTATTTTAGGAATTAAAGATATATTTGAGTTGTGAGCGATTATTTTAACTTATATTTCACCAAATTTTATGTGGAAATAGTTCTACGAAATCATTTTTTTAGATTTCAAAAATTGTTTCAACATAAAATATGTCAGTTTGAATATGGAAACCAATGAGTTATTTTAAATCAAATATCAAGTTAGAATCAAAAATTAAAAAAGTTAATTTAATTTAATTTAAATGGTACAAATTGTTCTATAGTATAGAATTAAGCATTTGGGAACTAGAAAAATAAACTTTCGTTAAAAGACAGAAAACCGCACAATCAAATTATTTCAATAAATGAATTGAGAAATAATTAATTGAATCTAACACTCAATATTGATATTATAATTCTTAATTCACGTTTTGTTTTAAGATAAATTAGTGTAAAAATTAATCGCTAATATAATTAATATCTAATATTAAAAATAAAACATATATATAATTATATAATGTGAAATATTATGGCATCTGACAAAAAAAAATTTCCAAAAAAATATTTTAATAAATTTCTATATAACACTAACAAAGCTGAATATCAACCTTGCTCATAAAGTTTTTTTTCCATTTCTTAATGTCATAAAACATTTGTTGATCTCAAGAATCAATAAATTTAATGATGTTTACTAGGAATGTCAATTTTATTTATTAATTTTATCAATTTTCTTATTAATCTTGTCCGTAAGTTGAGTTTTTTTTTATCAGTAAATATTTAAAATTTTTTAACTACAGTAAGGAATAAAAAAAAACTCAAATTTTACTCTAGTTCTAATATTTACAGATCGTCACGTTCACAGAAAACAATGAAAAATTAACAAACGACTATAGTTAGTTTTTGGTTCAAGTTCGAACAATATGCCTTTTTTTTTATATATGTAGAATAGAACTAAGAATGCGATTAAATATTAGACTACCATAACTTTAAATAAATTTAATCACCAGTTCATAAATTTTGCAAAAACCAGGCAAATTATAACTTTTGTCTACTTTTAAATATTCACAATAAAAAAAATCTGAATCATTAAGATATTTAATGACCGAATAAAATTTGCAATTACATAAAAAAATTCGTGTGGACAAAATTATTTTATAAGTTTTTAACTAAATTAGTATTCAGATTTTGAAATAATAGTATCATATAAGTTGACAATAATTGTCTTATTTTATTATTATTAGAAGAATTAATTTATAATTTTATTATAGTTACTTAATAAATTAAATTTATATTTTACGATATCTCACGTATTTACAATACATTATTGTACTGTTACTAAATATATAAGTTATACAAAACAAAGGCACATATATAATATTGCATATCATATAATAGGTACATGTAGTTAATAGTTATTATTCTGTAGGTAATTATTTATTTTATTTGAACATACATTACATATCCTAATTTTATGTTTATTTAATTTTAGAATGATATTTAAATTTTTCCCAAATAGCTATGAGGTTGCACAAACTTATAAAATGTAATGGGTGATTTTTACCAACTCGCATTCTCCAAATAGGTTGACTTTTAAAACAACAAAGTTTTGTTTTGATTAGCTCTATGAAATTAATTGTTCTTCTAGACCTTATACGAGTTTTATTTACGAAGTTTGTAAAGAAGTAAGTTCTGGACGTGTCTTTGAAGTCTACACTTGATGGGAAAAATTACGAACTTTATTTACATAGGCAAAATATTAAGTTCATAACTATTATAGTTTTTGTTTGACAAAAAAAATCACTAAATAATGTAAAGATTAAAAATTTTATAATTATTTTTACAAAAATTCTTCAATTCACTAAATATTTGTTGCCAACTTAAATTAGTATTTATTTATTTACTGATTTATATATTTTACATTTTAAAGTTATAATTTGATTGATCGTAAAATAAGTTTTTATGATACCGCCTTTATTAAATCGTACACAAGAAAGTTTTCAAGTAAGTCACATACGTGAAACTTTTATATAAACTGTAGAAATTTAATTGATTTTCTCTAAATTTATTAGATATTTTGAATTGAATTAAAATAAGTCAAAAAATCTAGTTTAATAAAGCGAAAATCTTGTAAATGACATTAAGTCAAAGCAATTCAATCTCTTAGGCCTCTTAAGTCTCAGATTCTTGTTTGTTTGGGAAATCATTTTTTATTTGTTCTTACTAATATTTTTTCACCTGGATATTATTTATTTTGTTGAATAATAAGTATGAGGTTGAGTTTTTGTCTGTAAAATTTATTTAAAGTCTTTGTAAAAATTTACACTAAAATAGTTTGAGTATAATACATCTTTGCGCTTTTTTCTTATTCTGCAGGTTAGGCTGTTATCATTGTAATTATGTGATGAATGTTGCCCGAACCGAATAGGCTTAGAAGCTCAATAACTTTTGCTAACATAAAGGATTAGAAATATTTTTAACTTGCCATAGCGTTTAGTTTTTTTTTGTAGGCAAAAAATTTTTTTTGTATTTTACTTTTAAGTTTTTTTTTTAAACATAATGATTTACAAGTCAAGGTCAAAAGCTTTGTTTACCAACATAACGAAAAATAAATAAAATTAATCATATACACATTATTTTTTTTTTTACTTAATGTAATTAATTATGAGAATATATATGTATTTTTTTTAATTTTTAACAATCTCTTATTAAATAAACAAATATATAAAGTTTCTGACTCAAGTAAAATCTTGAAAAAAGTCTAGGTATGAAAGAACATTAATGAAGAAAGTTAGATTGATCAACGATCACCAAACCACCAGCTCTTTAACATCACTCAATCACCGTCGCAATGTAGGTTCACTTTCAATTTTCTATAAATACCTTGTTGGAACGGATACGTGTTCCCTGGAAGTAAAGGCTCTACTTCCTCCACTTCAAGTATTTTCACACCAAACACGTACCGCTTCAACGTCACACCCATATTTTTTCAAAATTCCCAGATGTGATAGAACGAGCTTCGGAGATTCGTTTTCAATTCGCACCTCGAGAATGTGGAATGCTCTCCCTTCAAAATTGTTCCCTACAGCTGGCGGACGTTTGATTTACGACTTGCTAAGAATAGTGTAAATGATTACCTACTGACTGTCCAACTTTTTAAATCCCGTCTAAACTTCCTGTCCCCATTATCAAATTCATACTTCTTTAAGTATAAAAGGTATCCCACCTAGTGATTTGGTAACTTTAACAATAAAAAAAAAAGTTAAATTACTCTTTTAGAGAACATTCATAAAATTTTAACGTAAATCAAAATGTAACGTAAATCAAAATGTAAAAAATGTATAATTGTATAATTGTAAAAATTTAAAAAGATAGATCAAAATTTATTCACTTACCAAACATTATAAACATTATTATGTACTCACCAGTCAGTTATATACATTATATATAAAAATTGAAAACTATAATAAGCTAATATAAAAAAGTTGCTATAAATTAATGAATTCCAGAAGCTATCTAGAAGAGTTTAAATAAAATATGATAAAACTTAATTTCATTATTGTTTAATTTAATTTTCTAAAAAAATTTTAGATTAAAATTACAATTTTATTTATCTATTTAACAAAACAATATATTGCATGATAAAGCTCTTTAAGTTTCAAATTATCAAAGTTGTAATTTTCAATAAAGCAAATCTATTTAAAAATAATTCAAATCTATGTTTGCAGGCAGGCTTAATCGATCCAAGCGTATCCAACATCAACGTCTGGCCTGGATATCATATTTGGAATATCACCTTGCTGGTAATTTCCCCCTCTCACAATATAATTTCCTGCCGATTTTTTATTTTTTATTTTATTAGCGAACTTTCTACCTATTGCTGTTTTTCGAATAAGACTAGAAGAAACTCGAGCTGTTGACATTTTCCTGTTGCGCTCCACTGGAGGAGACATTTGATTCATAAATATTTGCCATTGCTTTAATTTATCTTCTGCTGCATAGAGTTCATTTAAGCCTTTCTCATGACCAGGATTTAATCCGACAGGCTTAACTCCTATTATGCCTTCCATATCCATTTTCAAAGGAGCCAGAGCTGATATTGCTCTTGATAATCCAATTGACGAATGACGTATTCTGTGTTCCATTAAATCAGCACCTAGAAGTTCTTCGTTGGGTTCCATTCGGATGGGAACTATTTTGTCAACAATGAAGAGTAAAATAAAAGTACTGCAAATCCCCCAACAGCATAAGCATAATGCTGATAATGTTTGTATCCCAATTAAATACCAACCACCACCTTTAAATAGGCCGGAACGTCCATTTGTTGTATCCAAAGGAATTGGGTTGTCAGCAAATAATCCAACTGCAAGAACACCCCATATTCCGCAAACTCCATGTACTAAAATGTTATATGAAAAATATTTAAATTAAAATTTAGTTTGAAATTATAAAATGCGCAGAGATTACGAGTTCGTACAGAAGTTATTTCAAGAAATAAGTTTTCCTAAACCATATTTGATTAGACATTAGAACTCACCCGAACTTGCTCCTACTGGATCATCAACACCTAAACGGTCAAACATAGGCATTGCTAAACAAGCAAGTACTGCACCTATCATACCAATCACAAATGCTTCCCAAGCTCTGTACAAAAAGCAGCCAGCGGTTATGGAAACCAAAGATCCTAGAACTCCATTTATTAAATCCATAATGTCCATTCGACCATTATTCCGAAACATTGAAAAACTTGAATAAAATAAAAATTTTGAATTCATAAGGATTATTCATTCGTTGAAAAATATTTAGACATACGTTGCGCTAGTTAATCCTCCCCCAAATGATCCCATCATTGTCATGACAGCAGCTCTTGCAGCATATTGCCACTTTGAACCGCTAACACCATAAGTACTGCCAGAATTGAATGCCAGCCAGCCCCACCATAAAACAAATAATCCCATACAAGCATTAACAGGACTGCCCAGAGGCAAAGGATCAATTCCATCGGCATAACGTCCAAGACGTGGTCCTAACATAGCAGCTGAAGCGAATGCTGACGCTCCACCTTAACAAAGGTTTTAATGTTTATTTTACTTAATAGGTTTATTCAATGAAAATTAAAACATTGTATTGAAAATTTAGACAGTTACCAATCAAATGAACTGGTCCACTTCCAGCAATGTCTACGGCTCCTAAGCGATTTAAAAATCCATGTTCTCCCCATACCCAACCAGCAGGTATACAATAAACCATTGTGTTCAAAAACGAAAATAGACAATATGCTCGAAAATTACATCTTTAATTTGTTGAAGGGTGTGCAATGAAAATAGAGATAAAAATTGATAACATTATATATTTAGTTATAAAAGAGATTCCCATATCCAAAGAACCCACAGCAAAACTTCACATTGTATGGTTAACCGTATAGTTGCATTCTAAGTTCATTCAGAATGTTTAAAGATTTTTTTGGAAACAAACAAGAAGAACCAAATTTTACAAAATAAATAACAAACCGTTCTGCCATAGCTCCAGAAACAATTGTAGTCGCTGTTGTGGCAAATGATAATTGAAATAAAAATGCAGCGAATATTTGACCCATTAGCGGATCATCGACAGGCGGATCTAATAAAAAATCTCCAATTGCTATAAATGGATTCGATAATGGTCCTCTGCCAAATGACATACCGTAGCCTAAAAAATTTCAATTCGAATTAGAAAAAAAAAATTGTTTGTCTAAGCATATAGAAAGATTACCAAATAACCAATAAGTAAAACCACCCAATACAATGTCAATAACATTTTTCATCATAATGTTAACTTCATTTTTAATAGATACACAGCCAGACTCTAACATACCAAAACCTGGAAAAAATTATATTATTGTTAAAAAAAATATAATGGTTAAATATGTTTCTTATTAGTGCAATAACGATGTTTACCTGTTTGCATAGTAAAAATTATGAATGACGAAGTTAACACCCAATTACTATCCTCAACACTTAAATCATAAACACCCGGTATTACGTAACTAGAATTTCTTGTAATTCCCTTCAAACCATTCGTCTGAGAAGCTGTGGTATTTTGTAATAATGACATATTATATGTTTTTTTATTTATTTTTTTAAGCAATATGAATTCCTGATTGTCTGAGATGAAACCAATATACAAATATTACACAATATCTTCTATTCTTTAAAATTTTATTATTCGTATTCGAATCTCATTATAGCTTCGAAGTTCAAGACCAACTGAAATTCTAACTATGCAATTGCTTTTTTTTAAAAACTTCAAAACAATTTCAAAAAAAAAAAAAGGATAATCATTAAAAAAGATAGTAGTGTACTTAAAGTAATTTTAGTTTTTGTACAGCGTTTCTACCATTAGATCCTTATTGTTTTTATTTAACTAGCAAAGTGTAAAAAGAAATTTAAGATATGACAAAAGCATTTCCATTACTTTAGTTAGCGGCTAATCATTGAAATTGAATTGAAATGTAATTATGAATCATTGTAATAAGGTCAAAACTTAACTTTTTT
This sequence comes from Hybos culiciformis, assembly GCA_964007475.1. Taxonomy (NCBI): domain Eukaryota; kingdom Metazoa; phylum Arthropoda; class Insecta; order Diptera; family Hybotidae; genus Hybos; species Hybos culiciformis. Next base: position 93,291,435 of record OZ023274.1, on the reverse strand, counting down.
AACTTTTTTTTTGTAAATATATTGTTCTCCTTATCACAGCTTTCTAAATTCTGTATATTGTAATTGGTGATGGAATATATTATTTTACATTTTTTTAAATTCTGACTAAACTAATGTTCCAATGGAAAGAAAGTATACCTTATAAAAAAAATTAAAAAGGCATTTGCAACAACAGAACAGATAGTAATATTATAATATTAACTAAACTTTTATACTAACTATTTAAATTATATTTAAAATAATTTACAGGTAAATATTTAATGTAGGTTAATCCATTTATATCGAATTTGATTTTATTTTACCAATTTAAAAAAACTTTTCATTTGACTATATGTATATATTGAGCATATTGTCAGCCTCATACATTGTTAAATTTTTTAACTTTTACAATAAATTTTGGAAATTATCTTACTACAGCCTTGACATTCCATTAATTATTAAGTAGAAATGACGCAATTTAGTACAAAAAGCAAGGAAGAATAATTGGAAAAGAAAACTTTGTTAAATTGAGTTGGAATCAAATAGCGAACTAGATATGTTCAAAAAATTTCTCGCAAAAAAATAAAATAAACGAAAAAAATTTAAAAAAACGAAGAATTAATATTTATAATATTTTTTTTTTAATCTGTAAATTAATGAAAAGATTTTCTTCAACGTTCATTCATCATAATTTTGTACATATTTTTTAATATATAGATAGGTTTAATAAAAATATAAAAAACAATTATTACTTTTTTTTAAACAAAACATTATAAATTATTAATAAGATTTTTCTGATTTGAAAATTTTTTCTAGGTATCTACCTACATACATTATACCTTTAAAATTTAAAAACAAATCAAACAAAAACATTTTTAAATATATACATTTTTATTTGAGCAATAATTATAAAAAAATATTATATTCAATTTTGATTTAGTTGTAGATAAATTATGTATCTAAAATATTTGCATTACATATTTATAATGTATCTCTCAACTTTGAGATATTGGCAAACATTCCATAACAAGCATTTTTGATTAAAAGAATTGTTTTTATTACAGTGCATCAAAGCAATATAAATTCGTTAATTATAATCACATGTTTTTAATTAAATTATATTCATTATCTTCTGTACTTAATATATTTCTGTCATATTTGTTTTAACTTTTAATTTATTAAATTAGCAAATAAATTAATTCTTTTTCATAATTTTAAAGTTGATAATTATTTTTTCTCATATTGAATTAACAGAAATTAGTGAATTTATGTAAAATGTACATACTGAATGTAGTATACTCTTTTATTATTTCAAGTCTATTGAACTTCCCACATTGCGCATTAAACATTATAATTTTTTTTTATATTGACAAAAAGCGCAAGAGTAATTAAGTCAGTCTAAGTTTATTTAATTTTTCAGTAATAAGTTTTTTTTAACTCTGAGTTTAAAAAGGATGTAATCACGGACTGATTAGTTCCATAAGAGTATTTATTTGAAAATTTGTTACAATTTTTACTTGGTGACAACTTATCGTCCGAATAGTCTTACTAGATTGGTATTTAATAATACAACATCGATATTCATTTGGAACATATTTCAAATCATTTTCAGCATGTAAAAGGAAATTTATTTTAATTAAGCGCGCCACGTCTCCGTTGGTCATCGTCAAATACAAGAAATGCTTTGTTTTACTATTAAAAAAAATTATAATGTTAAGATTGAAATATTAATTTGATTTTTTGCAAGATTTTTTATTCAAAAATATTATTATCATTCGAAAATCACCTGAAACAACAAAAAAAACATTATGATTTGTTTTCAGTTACGTAAAATAATTAGAAACTTTATTTTAGTGATCTCTTTTTGGAACACATTTTACAATTTTTATTAATTTTTATTTAAATGGCAGCTCTTCTTAAATTTATATTTTTGTGCTGAGTTTTTAATGCTAAAACTTGTTAACTTTCAATTAAAAAATATTTTTTATTTTATTTTTATTTCATATTAATTAAATAATTGTAGGGATAATGCTTATTTTCTAATTCCAATATATTTAGTCCAAACTCCTTTGCTATCAAAATAATTTTTATTTCTTGAACATATTATTGCATTTCTAAATGTCTTACAATAGAAATCAGGAACATGAGGGTTTCTAAATAAATGATATAAAAATTCATAAATCTGAAATAGTAAAAATGAAAATAATATTAATTAAAATAATTTAAATTTGCCATCTAAGTACGTACAAGTATTTTTTTTTTTTTATATTTTTAAGTCTGTCTTTTGATATTCATTTTATTTACCTTAATTTCATTATCTTTCCAAAAAATATTATCTATTAAAACTTGTAAACTTTCTGGAAAAATTTCAATTCTAATGTCTCTCGAACTTGATACCAAATCCAGACCTAATAAAGCTCCAATTCCAGAAAATACATCAATTGCTAAAAGAAAAATATCTAAATACAATAGTATTTTTTCCTTTTTTTCTTTGGCAGTTGGCGTTTCGGCCAATACGGTTTGAATTTGACGACATAAATGATCCATTATCCAATCGCAAGAATTTTTGTCATTTTGAATTGCATGAAAAGTTGCTGATAAATGTCGAAATAAAAATAAATGTTCACTAAATTTATCCGTGAAAGCATCAATAATTGCATTTAACCAATTTAATGGATTTTCCAAATGATTATTGTACAACACCAAATAGCATCGAATTAATGTTGCTTTTTTCAATTTTCCAATTGGTGCTTCCCACCAATTACTTGGAAGTGTTAAGCCGTCAATGGAATTTGGATTTAATGCTGATACCACCTCTGTATAACGTTCAAAGAGCTAAAAGTATGTAATACACAAGTTATTTTAAAAATTTAATTTTAATTTTTTTATTTTTTATTAAATTAAAATATGCATTACCCTTGAGTCTAGATCCATTGAATCCATATAACGTTCCACAATCAGGGTAAATATATCAGTTACTTCGGGTATATTGTTCTTCCACATAAGCACAGATCGAATGCTATCCAGTAACTTTTCAAATAAACATCCTAAAAATGATACAAAAAAATTTTTAAGTAACTTCACACATGTTCAAAATTTATTTTACCTTCAGTAAATCCATTCAACTGCGAAGTCTTGAAACAATATGTTGCTATTTTTTCAGCGAAATTTTTTAAAACATTTAAACTAACCCCATTAGATATTTCCGGTAAAATATTGAAAAGTAGCAATAGATCTTCTTCAAAGCAATTTGGTTCGAATTCTATTAAAAAAGTTTCTAATAACCGTTTCGCAGTTCCAGATGATTGTAATTGATTTTTTGCAATTAAAATGCAATATTTTCTAGCATGGAAATCAATGTGGAAAAATGAATGCAAAAAACTCCAATCTAATGGTGGGATTGGTTTAGAGAATTTTTTCGAAATTGCTCTTAGGGCAGCAGTTATTGTAACGAAATCACCATGAAGAGAATTTTCGGCAGCTTTATCAGAAAATCTTGATTGATCTACTAAATATTTGACGATAGCACGTAGTGGACTTTTCGGAAATAAACTCTGGAGATTTCTAGGTGTTGGACGACCAGCCGGTAAACGATAAACACCACTTTTAAATGCATTAATTTCTTCATGAATGAAATTTGCCACTAAATCAGCCGCATCTAATTTACATTCTGGAATGATTTTTTGTAATAATTCAACCCAGCATTCACCTGGAATATCTTCATCAAAAACTTCATAAACATTTTGTTTAAATTTGTCTGGTAAATGACGAATTGTCATTAAATTTGTTACTTGAAAATGTATTAAAGATTTTAACGCTTCTCGAATGGATTCTGGTTTTTTCGAACTAGCAATTACCATCCATAAATGATCCAATGATTCATCAACCAGTTTCTCATATTCTACAGTTGGTGATTGTAATAAAGGCACATGTGCAAAAAAATTATACAAACTTAATAATGCTTTGGGGCGTTTTTCATAACGAAAACGAGTACTCAAAACTTTCCAAGTAGATGTTATATTAACGGTGTTATTTTCACAAAGTAAAACAATTGCATCTAATGCTATTGACGTAGCTAGTTCTCCGTTTTCGTCAATACATTGATTCAAGATATCTGATAAGTGTGCGACTAAATCACTACCTTGTTGTTGCGATTTTTCTAAACAAATTTCTCGAATAGTATAAGCTTTTGCTATATTATATTCCCACGCAATGGATGAATCTTTGTTGGGCTGTGATATTATTTTTATTAAAAAGGGATAGGTTCTGACTTCTTGTTTCCATAAGCGTAAATACAAATCCATAGCGAAAATAGAATTTTGAGTTGTTAAAGTTTTTAGAGTATTCAAAATCATAGGAATATTGTCCTAAAAATAATAAATTCATGTAAATATTTTTCATGGTAGAAGACGATCAGAAAACAGTATTTTTACCTTGGAAACTGCAAATGTTGGTAATCCTCGTAATAATTCTAATTGTATTTCAGGTTCTATTTCACTGGCCAATTTATAAATATAAGTCATTAGAAAATTATATGCGATGTCCTCGTTGCCTTTTATTATTGTCAAAATCATCTGATAAATTTTAAACCAACAATCTAAAGAGGGTTCTTTAGACAAAAATAGTCCTCTCAAAAATAAATGTAATCTTCGATTAAAAGAATTCTTTGTTGGTGTATTTGAAATTCTTAAATTATCAATAAAAGTATAAATATTTTTAGATTCCTCATTATCGAAGCTTTCAACTAATTTTGCAAAATCAAATGCCATCCCAATGTCTGGATGTAAATTTCGTGACATTGACTTATTATAGTCTGCAGTTGTAATTTTATTTAATGCTGCTGTTGATTTTCCATTCATTTCAGATATTTTTTTTATCAATTGATGTGCCAAAGCTAATCCTTCTGATTGAATAAAACCAGTTTGAGACATCCATTGGATAGTACCGTCAAGAATCATATTCAAAATATATTCATTACCACAATTTTCTGTTATAATGCAGAAGACAAAAATTCGAAACAGGTCTGGCAAGTAAACTGGTGAAATTATGGGTAAAGTGTTCGAAAGCAAAATTAATAAAACATTATAAAAATTTTTTGTAGATTCTCGTGATGAATGCAAAGCCCTCAGAATGCATTGCAATGACGGTCTTGGATCTAATCCAAATTGTATAAGATGATTCAAACATTGAGCCAAGTAAATACATAAATCATTTGAACGCTCAAAATCTTGTAAATTCTCATAATGGTAAATAGTTTCAATCAATAAGATGCTAGTAAAAAGGCAAGTGGGTGATGAATTAATCTACAAAGAAATAAAAAAAAAAAAACAGGAAAAATTAGAATGTTTTTTTTGTGTGTTAACAATTTGGTTCAATTGTTTTTGAAAAGTTTGCATATAATTAAATGCACGCAATTTGTGGTTACATACATTATGAATTTTATGCTATAGTTTGTGAATGTGAATGTGTTTTATGTCACATTTTTTTAGAATTTAGGATAATTTAAATTCAAAAAATTAATTTTAGTAAAATTATTGTTAACCTTTCTTCGACGTAGACGATTGTTTGTTTTTAGAGGTACAATGAAATGCCATGGAAAAAAATTGTGACTGAAGTTATTTAAGTTCAAACTGTTGGAAATAATTAATTTTATCTCAACAATTATTTCATTTATCTTTTTTTTTTTAAATAACTCTAAATTGTTTTTTTTTATAGAAAAAATTAATAAATTTTAAAAATGTCCTTTGTTACATTTTTATGCTTTCTAGGATAGTAAGTCAAATTTTCTTTAATAAAAAAAAATGTATTTTGAACTTTATTACAGTTTTCGTGACAAAATGAAAAATATATGAAATTTGAATCTAACAAGGTAAAATCTTGAGTATTTTCCTATTTTTTAGTTACAAATTAAATGAAAAATTATACAGCAATTTAATTTAAAAAAAAAAAAACATATAAGTCTGGAAATTGGTAATTAAATTAAAAATACATGCAATTAGTTCTACTTGTTAAATTCATAATTGGTTAAAAATAAAATTGAATTTTTTTGTAATAAGCTGATAACAAAAATGAAAACAGTTCAAGTTCCAGACATCAAGTCAAGGATAAAGTTTTAACGAGAAACAAGAAAAAATTAAGTCATTATCGCAAATAAAATAAAATTATTTAAATTTGTAAACTTTTAACATTTTATGATTAAAAGTTTATGCAGCAATTATAAGAATAATATGGGAATTTTAAGTTTTTAATATACCAGACCTGTGATGTCCTTAGCCATCATAACGAATCAAAATCACAACTTGTGGAAGAAGTAGTATGAATTAGCATAATTATAGTATTTTGCTCCGATTTTCACAAATCAGATCAGATGGAATCAATTAACTATTCTACATAATTTTTGATTATGGCAAATTGTTTTCTTATTTCATTTTCTCATTTCATTTTTTTATTGAAACTAATGAATTTGTAAAATTGAATAATTTTCCTAATAAAGTATTTTTATTTTTGTTAACGTGACAAAAAAAAAAAAAAATTGAATTGAAGTTTTTTTTTTTGTCCTTATTAAATAATTTGAAAAATAAAAATCAAATAAAGAAAAACCTAATTAAATAATAATCACGACACTCAGCGCTAAAATGGCACAACGAGGAAATTGGTGTCACATTAAACTAATTAACGTTTAATTTCCCAATACTATTTATTTTTGCACAGCTATTGTTGCTCTTAAAAAAAAAAAAAAACTAAATTCGAATTAAATTGTCAGTAATATGTCCGGTTAATTTTCTTTATTTTCCGGTTTGTATTCAGCAAAAAAAAAAAACTAGCAAAAATTTCTTTAACAAAAAGAAAAAAAATTACAGAAAATGTTAAAAGAAAAATCAAGGTCTGTAAGTAACCACAAAAAGTAAGGAACTTTTTTTTATTGATTTTCTTAAAGAATCTGGAAAATTTCAAGGAAAACTAATTATGTATTCCAAGAAAAGTGTTCATTAAAAAAATTTACTTTATTTTAATAGCTGTTTTATGTTTAAGGATTAAGGAAGAAATATTTTCTGTTAATAGGATTTTAAAATTTTTGGACTGGACTAGAACCAAAAATTTTGATTTACATATGAAACACAGAGATAGTTCACATAGAAAAGACTGTGATAAGAAAAAATTAAACTACTAAGTTATTTTAACTTAAGTTATTATTACTTAAGTTATTATTAAGTTATTATTTAACTTAAGTTATTAAACTTCTTACTTATTTTGTATATTTGAATTGTTTTAGGTAATCTATTCTACGGAATCATACGATTCTACGATGTATTTCAATTGACTTTAATTACATTCGACTCTAAATATTTTTGACCGTAATTTGACTGTATTTCTATTTAACTATGTACATTTTTTTAACTAAACTCGTAAAAGAAGTAATTACAGTCAAATGAATTTACAGTCAAATGTAGGTACTTACAATCAAATGAAATTGAGTAAAATGTTCCGCTCCCACAATAAATAATATAAATTTCGTTCATTGGTAAATTTAAATAATAAACAGTTCAAATAATAAAATTTTTAAGGACCTTCTTAATCATTTTATTTCCGTTCAGCAAAAGGAAAATTAAAAAAAAAACTTAGGTATGTATGTATTTTATTTGGTAATTTCGTGATATAAAAAGGAAATAAGTTATAAAAAATTAATAAAAAATAATTATAAAATATAAAATCATCATATCGTATTTTTATTAACTTAATTATTTGTAATCATTTAATTGTTTTCTTTTCACAATGATTTTCTATTTATTTTTCATATATATACACATATAAATTTTAACCTCGATGATTGTAAAATTTACATTCTTTTTTCTTTATTTTTTTACTACACAATAATATGTTATCAACAAGAATTAATTTTTTTTTTTTTGCGATTTCATATTCGTGTTTTGGGTGTAGTAAATCTTTTCATTTCATTTTCATTCATAATTTTAATAATAATAAACGATTTATGAAACCTTTATTAACATATTTGCAAGGATAACACAAACAGGATTGTGTATTTATCGTATTGTATGTTAGTGTTGTAAAATGATTTTTGTTAGGTAATCATGAACAAATAAAATTATGAATTCTGTTTTTGGGTTTTTCTACTAAATGAATTGCATGGAAATCAATTATTTACCTTTAGTATTTTATTTTAATTTTTAGTGCCTAGATAATAGCAAAAAAAAAATAGTATAGTACTATGATACTTAATTTTTGTCCAATTTTTTTATTTTTTTTAACTTACTTTGCTCCATATTAAAATTTCATCAACGAGTTTTTTCGCATCAGGATCAGACTTCGTTTTTTCGAGTAAATTCGACCAAATTGGTTTTAATTCTGATTGAACTTGTGGATTACAAAATGAATACAGAAATACAGGCCTCAAATATTCCAAAGCATATTCTTGTATTCTGAGATAAAATAGAAAGAAAAAAAACCAATAACATTTTTTTTTTAAACAATTCTGAATTTATAAAGAAACTTACTGTCGATCACTATGATTCAATATAGAACTGATTTTATTTGATGCATCAATCATATTAATACCGTCACATTGTAAAATTGTTATTAATGGATGTTGCGATGTTTTTATACCAAATTGACATTCAAATTTTTCATTTCCGTTTAGTTGAACTGTTTTATTCTTCAAATTTAACAATAACAAACTGATTATAGCTTCCGTAATTGCACAATGCTGAGCTGAACTATTAATTTTCGTGATTGTAAAACAGATTTCATTATTATTATAATTATAATAATTTCGTGGTTATGATTATTGTTGATGAAAAGAAAATTATTAGTAATTAGGGAAAAATTAAATAAATAACATACTCAGAGTTGTACATACAACATTGAAATAAATAATTTTATCAATTTAAGATGTATTTATTTCCCTATTGAATATCTTTTAAAAATTATATTTATGAATGTTGGATTATGATTATGAAGTAATTATTATTAGGATGGTGCAGATGTTTACGGGCATTATGATACAGTTAAAGATTGATAACTCCTAATTGAAAATTCCTAAAGCCCGCTAAAACTATCACACAATTTTCACATACTAATTTTATAAATTTTATAAATTAAGATTTGATTTCAAACAAAATGATGGTATTAATGTGAAATATTTTGCACACAAACGTCACATAATACTTTTAATATATGAAAATAAAATTGCGCTTAAAATAACAATAATATAAATTATAATAACATTAAATTGCTTATTTTTCTATTCGTTTGTTTATTTTATTTTTTAAAGCCCATCAATTACATATTTTTTTTATTTTGCACCATTTCAGACATACAGACAAAAGGAAATAGTTTTTTGCCATAAACATAAAAAATATTTTATTATTATTTTTTTTTTTTGTCAAATATTTTTGAAAAACTTTAAAGAATTTGAAACTCCTTTAATGTACAGCAGGAATAAGTAATATTCGTTTGAAAATCCATTTTTTTTAAAAATAAATATATAATAAAAAAAATAAAATGTAATGAGGTCAATGAAATTCAAGTGAAGTGGTTACTTTTTAGAGTTTACTATATTTTTTTGTTGTTGAACCTTTTTACATAATTAAAAATTAATAATAGTTCAAAAAAAATAATACCCACCCTTCCCATAAAATATAGTAATTATTTATACCTACAACTTGTCTTGCAAAAATAAGAATATTTAATTTAAACTTGAACTAAAAATGATTGAATGAATTAATTCTTAAGAATGAAATAGTGGCAGGCAAAAAAAAAACCTGAAACCTGAAGATTAGATTTAAAAATAATGGGACTGGAATTATGTTTCAAGTTGATTTGAATACAATTGAGGTTTTTTCAAAATTAATGGAATTTGCTTTGTTAGCTAACAAGTTCAGTTCTTAGAATATAAAAAAAATATTTTCTATTGATAACGTATTTTTTTCCCCATTTTAATTTGGTGAAGATAATGAAAAAATAAAGAAAAACAGTTAAAATAAATAATAGTTATTCATACATTAAATTATTATCACAATAACAAATCTCATCAATCGCACGAATAATTAAAGTGAAAACATAAAAAAAAAACATAACTTTTTAACAATTCCTTATTTCTACACTAACATAATTTATACTTGTATACTTGTTATATTTTATATATATTGCTACTTACTAAGTATGTATGAAATTACATTTACCTTGAATTCGGTAACATTGATATTAAAAATGTTAAAATATTGGCCACATCTAATAAACCATTTTCAACTAAAAATAAAAAAAATAAAAATACCTACGGTTAAAAATATTTTTGGAAAAACAAATATATTTTGTACTTATAAGTATGTTTGTGGTCTTATGTCGAACTGAACATGTGTAATAATTCAAGGTAGCAGGATTATTAAAAATTACGATCGATCGTAAAAATCTAATGAAAATTCTATATTTACTTTTCTATTCGAATGAAAATACAATCGCTTCTCTTTCATCCTTAAAATAGTGTATGTACTCAATTTGGAATAGAGGATTTTCGTAATTCACGACAGATACCTTACGGCCGAGATAATTTTCTCATCTTTTATTTTGAAAGTTCTGGTTTGATAGCAGTATTTGCAAAACCAATTGACAAGAGTGATATAAGTTTCATTATTTCGAAACAAATAATCAAATTCGCTTTAAACAACACGAAATTAGAAAGCTGGTAGATGGTATTATTTAGAATCATGATAATGAATTTCCAAGCTATTAAAAAAATGTTATTTTTCTTTAATTATATAACTTGTATACAGTGCTTTAATTTTTCTAGTACTCAGAGCCTAAATCTTGATTAAGACAGGTTGAAAACTTATTCACTGACATGTTAAAAACCTCGCTACAGAGATGTAGGTATATGTATAAACTAGATTGTAAAGTGTGTTTCAACATTATTGCAAACTACTGAAAATATCAAAATGATTTGAACTTTTTTAAATCAGGTTCAAGAACTTTTTGAAAAGCACTGTCAACACTCAGTACAGATGAATCTATCTATCCTTATTATGTATCTATCCTTATTATGTATATAGTACAGTAGATACAGTTAGTATAAACTTACCAAGCCTAACTAATGCCTGACAACTCAATAAATTTAAATTTAAATTATCATCATTTTTGCATTGTTGTTTTAAAAAATCAATTTCTTTAATTAAATTTTCTGGAATATTTTTTTCACGTAATTCAGAAATTATTTTATAAATTTTTTCTAAACATGAAGTTATTTTTACAACCGATGTAGATTTTGTTATAGTTTTGAATTCATCCATTATTTATTATTTTATATAGTATATAGGTATTTAGTTGACCACGGTCACGAATGAACTGAAGAAATTTTTTCTGCTGTTTTCTTCGAGGAGAGGAAAACACGATATATAAAATGAAAAATTGATTTTGGGTTTTTCCTTAAAAATTCCTTTCCTTTTTTTTTTTTTTTTTCAAATTCTCATTTCATTACAAAACACTAATAAAATAACAGCAAAAGCCAAGGAAAAATAATAATCCGCGTACCGCGTAATTTCCTTTTTTTTTGTTTTTTTTTTTTAAGCTTTGATAAGATTTATTTTTTAGGACATTTTAAAATGCGCAAAATCGTTTTTATTTTCTAAATTATTTGTAAAAATAAAATAAATTACAAAAAAAAATCTTATTTAATTCGCGTGGAAAATGTAAATAAAAAAAATTATCTAAAAAATCAAAACATGCCAAATTGACAGCCGGTCGAAATGTGCGCGACAAATATTTTTTCAGTTTTTTTTGCATAGGAGCAAAATAAAAGTTTTAGCGAAAACTTAAACCGTAATTTTAAGTTGAATATGGTGTAGATTTGTGTGTGTGGATCAGCGCCATCTCTATGAAAAATAATATTACTGTTGTTGGCGGGATTTAAGGTAGCTTTGAGGATGATTTTCTTTTTTTGTTTTTTTAATCAATTAATTAAAAATAATTATTTCTATTTATTCAAAATAATAAATAATGATTCATTTTTGATTTGACAAATGAAAGTCAAAGATCTTCTAGACTTTTATGCACGATTTAGAAAAGTTCTTCAAACATGTTGAAAACTGCCCGACTTCAGCATTATTATACATTATTCAACATATCTATGAACTTGTAGCGAATTCCAAAAAAATATCTAAATGAGCTTGTACTATGGTTAATACTCAAATTTCAAATTACATATAGTTCCTCATTCAGTTGGCTTTGAGACAAAGAATAATTTAAATATGAATTCCTAATTGTTTTAAATAATTGTGCTTGTGAAATTGTCTCCAATGAATCGGGGTAACTTCTTTAATGAATTCTCTTTCGATGTTATTAATAATATTGATTTTCTTACTGAAGTTCAATCGGACGCATTTTTCTAACATAATTCTAATATACTATTGTACATGGATTAGAAATTAAATGAATATATTTGTTACTTCCACCAGTAATATACCTAATACTAGTTAACTGCAGTTACTATAGATACAGATTTCTTTTTTTTAATTATTGCGAAACGGTCAATGTTCATTGCGTACATGAATAAAGATAATTTTTGTTTTTATTCAAAATGCACTTAAAGTTCTTTATTAGATTTTTTTTCCAGTAAATACTACATATATTTTACACATATATTTGAAAGTACTAAAGTTATACTTTGATATTTAATTTTTTTTTATCTTGGTTTTTCTTCAGATTACAGGAAGGAAATGAATAACATAAATTTTTATCCTCCTTTATATGTCGAAAAACTATATATATATAAAAAGGAAACTCTTGTATTGCTTATAGCAAAAAAATGTTGTATAATTTTTTATTTTTGTGTTTTTGAATATCCACCTGATTTGACAACCAACCTCCTTTGTATTTTAATGATTTCCCATTTATAATCCTTTTTTCTTGATAATAAAAACATATATTTTATATATTTTTTTTTGATATCCTTTTTCTGTGTGTCTTAAATCCCGGAAACTTTTCTAAGTTGTTACAACAAGATGAGAATGATGCATTGAAATTATGTATGTGACCTGAATTTTAAAATTTTTTATAATTTTCTTTTGGTTTTCCTTTCTTAATCGATGTAAAAATATTTTAACTTAAAGAATCAAAAATAAATAAATAAATAAATATTTATGTTATATATTCTCTGGCTGATTCTGATGGTTTAATTTAATATTGTTTAATTCTTTTTTATTTTTATATTTGATTTATAAACTAAATCTGAATTAATGTTGTTATGAATTAAAAAAAACTTTTTCAATTGCATAAACATTCAATAAAACTGTTCAATGAAAAATTGAAAAAAATATGCTTTATATAAATACATAATCTAATAAAATATTATGTCTTACGATATTAAATTAATATTGTAAAATTCATTTTTAGAGATATAATTTAATAATGGAATGATATTTTTCTTTAGTTCACGAATTTATTGTCAACATCAAGAGTTTGGAACTCAAAAATTTAATTTTTATGCATATTAACAGATTTTATGACGGATTTCTGAATTGAGCTCTCAAAAAAAAGTTTTTAGAGTAATATTTGGTGTTGTTCTTGTATTGTATAATTATTTTTGCGAAATTTGTATAAATTTGTATAAATAAATGATTTACATCTTATATATATTTTATTGATTTCTTTTAAATACATCCTCTATAAATATTATTGTATTGTAAACAGATTCTATTAATTCAAAAATATTTTATTTTAAAGAATCTAATTGCAATATGCATTAATGATTTCTTTCGATATCATTTATATCTATCTATACACACATAATAAAATATGAACATACAAACTGATCCTTTTTTCACCTTGGCATTTTTTCACCTTGGCAATATTTATATACCTTCCTTTCCATATTTATCATAAATTCATTTAAGAAACATATTTTTCCTATTTGTATATCTGCATTTAATAAAGATGGTATAAATTAAAAAATAAATAAAAATAAATAAATAAAAAAATAAAATAATATATCATGTGAATAATTCATGAACCAATTTGTAATAGATATATTTTCTTTTTTGTAAAAAAAGGACTTTTTTAGAGCTTAACATTATATGAATATAATTCAATTCAAAAGTTTTATGTTGTTATAATAATTTCCCTATATGAATATTTGTATATATTCCATAAGGATTAAACTTAGGAGGTTAGTTAGAAAAATGTTGCTCTCTATATATTTGAAAATTATTATTACAGTCAATTAAGATTTGGATAAAAAATATAACTTGTAAAATCTGAGAATATAGGTACATAAACATTTTTTTATACTTTTATATGTTGTTGGTTTGTTTTAAATTGTATCCAAATAATTGTTCTTTTTTACAACTTTTTTCTTAATAACAAGAAAGTAAAGTATATGTCAAATGTATGTATTGTATGTTTTTTAAAGTTATTGTACCCATTACTAAGAATTAAATATTTATGTTCAAATCTTAATTTTCAAAAAAACATCTTTAAGTTCGAAGTATTTTCAATTACTTAATAAAATATTTTTGTCTTATAATCAAAAAATATTTTTAAACATTTTAATATAACAAACAACACACATCGTCGGTCGAGAATTTAAGTGCTACATTTGCAAAAACCACTTTTTTGGGAATCAGCAAAACAAGTTAAAACCATTATATTTTCATTGTTTTATAGATTTTGTTTAGTGTTTTTGTTTTTTTTTGTTAAGACTCACTAAAATTATAGTAATTTAAAAAAAAATTGAAATAACAGTATCTTTTCAATCTTTTTTTTTCAATTTAAAATTGAAAATTTTTCCATATATGTGCCACATACCATACATTATACGGATTATTTTTATTAAAAATGTATGGTAAGTGGCATTAAGTTTTTGTTATGTATCTTTTAAGAATTGAGCGCGTTTTCATACAAAATTAGCAAAAATTATGATTTATTATTTTTATGTTTTTTCTATAGAAGGGAATTTTTTTTTATATGTAAATGGCATTTAAAAAAATTTGTTGAAAAAAAACAAAATATAGGAATATGTAGCATTTAGTGATTAAAAATACATGGCGGATTATTTTATGGCAGATAAGAACTGATAGATAAGCTTCAAAGTTGCGTATGCAGCAAGTCAGCTCTCTGTAACTTTTGATTGGAATGAGATAGGACAGCAATCGAAAGATAATTTTTTTTCTATATTGTTATGGCAGTAACTCAAAAACGCCAAAAATGCGTATGTAGCACTTAAATTCTCGACCGACGACATGTTAGCGTACTTTAATTAAAAATATTTAATATTAATTACGCATTCATTGAAGTAAATTATTATTCTATTTAGAATATAAAGGATATTAACAAACCTAGAAAGAAACTTTTTCCTTTAATTTTAATTTGCATTTTTAAATTTTTATATAATTTCAAATTTTTTTGAATACTCGAATGAATTCTACGTATATAGGTTTATAGAATAAAGATAAATGAAATTCTTCTAATGGAATTTTAAATTATAGCGATATAAAATTGGTTTAATTTATTATAGAACATAAAGAAATAGCCGTAAATAATAAAAGTTTTATAAAAGAAATTATAGAAATTATACATAAAATAACATTATTATTAAATTGCATAAATTTACAGTAACTAAATGGAATTTTTTTTTGCATATTATAAAAGTTTTGAGAACTGAAAATATGAAAGGTATTAAGTGAACAAATGTATTTATTTAGGTTGAAAATTCCATTATCCAATTTTATTTTATGCATAGACCGTTCGTCCAATTTTTATCCAACATATATGCGCCGATTTTATAGTTTATATATATAGTATATAATATTGAGAAGGATTTTAGTTTTGGATAAAGACTTCTAAACACTTATTTTACTTTTATAATTCAAGACTTTTTAAGTTTTATATTTTTGGTATTTAATTTCTTAGTAATAAATTTATTATTTTTACAAATATTTTTACCACTTTGTCGTTGTGATTGAAAATATTTTCAAAAAATTTAATTTAATATGAAAAAAAATAAAGTAAATTGACAGATTTTTTAATTAAAACTTTTCACTTGTTTTAAAATTCTTGGAAATAGTTTTTGATTAAAATACTTTCCAAATCAAAAAGTTTTAAAATACATATATAATATTATTATTTTTCATAAAAATGTAATTATACAAAATTGGATAAAAAATTATTTAAATGAATATTTCCAGATGCTCGTTTTCTATATGTAGGTATATATCAGATTTTCAGATTATTGAATTTGAAAAAATAAACGTAAGTAAACATTATTGCCCCTTAAAACAAAAATTGTCATTTTTTTTTTTCAATGATAAATTTATTGGAATTTTTTTGTTAAACATTATTTTTATTAAAAAAATTCCTATGAAACATATTTTTTTTTTCTCACATTTTCATTTTCAATTAAAATTTATTATTATTTGGTTTTGTTCTTTTATTCATATATTATATGTACTATATATAATATAAATTCATTATATTCATAAAAAAATCAAATGAGATGAAAACAGGATGAAAACAGAGATACATAAATATCTATCTATCTACAAATTGTCAATATATTTTAATACCGAAAATAATAAAATACCAAACGTGATGTTTCAATATAACAAAAAAAAAAAAACAAAAAACATAATAAAAATATATAAATAATTAGAAATTCCTTCTCGAATAATATTGAATATAATACTAAAAATATATATTATATACATACCTATATATATTATATATTGAAAAATACCAAAAAGTCAATTTGTCAAAAAACATGTAATTACAGCATATTTTTTTCTTTCATACATTACGATATAATAGAAGCATAAAAGCCTAGAATTACAAAATATCTGTATATATATAGAGTTTTGACGAAAACGAATACCTAAAATAAAAATAAATAAATACATACCAAAATAAATTCATTGAAGAAATGAAAAAAAAAAAACAAGAAAAACTGAAAAGAATTAAAAAAAAAAATAAAATTCAATAATAAAAAAAAAAAGGAAAATTCTGCAAACTAATCAATATCTTTTCTTTCTTCATAATATACAATTTTTTTATTATTTTAATTATAAACGACAATAAAGTTGAATATAAGGTCTTGTCAATCAATTTTTACCTCTGATTGTCCTTGAAATCAAAATTAAGGATTTTTTTTTTTAATTTCCCGAAATGAAAAGACATTAAACGAAGGTATATCTATATATCTCTAAAGCAAAAGATAACAATTATAGAAATAATAAAATCATGGGCTTAGTAGTCTTAATAAGAAAATTTTTGAATTGATTGAAAGTTATAGGTAAAAGAGAATAAAATGGTATAATAAATTCATTCCAGTATAGTGCATTTTTAATAAACATTGGAATTCGAACCATGAACTTCTATATCATTAAAAATCTTATCCATCTAATTTTGTTAACTCATTATTAACAACAGTATTTATTATACCAACCATTTGAAATTAAATTTCTTAAAAATATCTTAAATGTTTTTTATAATACAAAAACATTAAAAATTAAGATAATATATTCCTTTTCACTTAAAAAACACCAACCTACCTATATAAAAAGCTAAATAAAAATTATTATACTTACCTGACTGTGACTCTTCATGGTATATTATCATTATCAATCGTATTCTAGAATTTTGTTTTTATTAAATTAACCTCAATTGTATATTATATGTACACACGTGTATAGTGAGAAGTTAGATGTTGTAAGAAGAATAATAATATTGATTCTAAGGTTTGAGGATGATGATATTTTTTAATCAAATAAATGAAAATTAAAAAAAAAAAAAAAAACTTAATATTGATGCATCTATATGAATGAATTTTTTTTTTTGCTTAGCTCTAATGGATGGAGTTACAACATGTTTATGAAAAATAAAAGAATGCATGCAAACTGTTGACGCACCCTAATAACATCCTATAATATTTATTTTATTTTAAGAAATGTTTTTTTTTTTCACCGTACTTATATTAAATTCCAATTGACTAAAAAGCTTTGTATAACCTTTAAGAAAATGAATTTTCCTAATTTAACACAATCACGATTATATAGAAAAAGCCATTATTTCGTGATTGTGATTTAGCTTTATATAAGTACATAATTTGCTCACTTGTCCCTCAACTTAAGTTATCGTAGCTGCCGCTTATAGAATCTTTTAAGGTTACAATTATACAACACTATCGAAATTGAGTAACTAAAAGCCTGTTCCACTATGAATTTTTCTAGATATTTTTGATATTATTCTGTTAACTTTTCTATTATTTCTTAAAAAAAAATTTAAGGATATACTTATAAATGATTATAAATTAAAATTGAATTTCTGGTCACTTATGAGTCTTTAAAATACGATTTTTCTTCCTTTTATTATTATTATATTATTTTTTATAACTTTTGATATTTTATTTTTTTCATCCCAAGCTCAAACATTTAATTCGACACCTATTTTAATAAAAAAATTTATGTCTTTTTTATGATTACAAAAAAAAAAAAATTCGAAATTATCAAATTAGCAGGTTTAGGTATACTACATGGAAAATATGTTTAAAATAGCAGGGTAATGAATTCCCAAAAATAACAGCTTGCCATAATTTTTTTTAGCCCAAAGATATTAAAATAATTTATTTGAACATGATTTTTTATTCGACAATTAAGTATTAAAATCGACCTAAAATTTTATTATATAAATCTTTAATAAACTATATGTTATTTTTTATTTTATTTTTTTAATTCTTATGTAATAAAAAATTTATTTTCATTACTTTTTTTTTTGTGTAATTTTGTATTTTATTTAAAAATGATAATATTGAACGATTAAGTAGAATGAAATGGTACAGAGTATGTGTATTTTTGCTTCATTGTCAAAAAAAAAGGAAAATATAATGAAGCTCAGACAATTATAACTCATCACCTTCGCCAGTTAGGTTAATGTTTCCATACTCTATTCTGATAAAACATTTTAAGATTTTTTTTTTTCAATAAGACTTTGAAATTTAATTAAATGACGACGGTCGTATTGAGACGATCAATTGGTGAACGATAAAAACGGGTGATACCGAAAATTAGTATCTTATCTTATAACTTAATGTTATATTTTAAATCTTATAGATACGAACTATTTTTAATTCAGAATCCTTGATATATTTTTCCTTATTTCAAGGGTCACTGTCATCTCAGCAGAACATTGTGAACTAAAACTTTCTGTGAATGAATAAAAAAAAAAAAATTAATAAGCATTATAAAATGAAAATTATTTAAGTTCATAACAAATAAAAAAAAAATAATAATTTCTTTTTAAACATTTTATTGTATTTAATCATGTAGTCAAAAAGACTTTTTTATTTGCCTCCAGAGTCACCGGTATGTCAGTTAAAATTTTTATTACCAAAAAAAAAAATAAATAAGAATTGCAAATAATGTGGTTAGGATGAAGATAAAATTCATCCAATAAAATATATATTTATACTTATATTTAAATATTGTTTAAGATTTTTTTTTTTAATGCGAATTTAAAAAGCTTTCTGTACAAGATTTCTTTTGATATAAAAAAATATTTTTGAAGGTTGTGTTAATAAATTTTTAATAGTTAATTTATGACGGAAATTTTTATGTATATAATTATATGTATATAAGAAACAGATTCTTAAATAAATAAGCGCAGTAAAAATTTTCATTTTCATTTAGATTATATATGTACATACTTACAGGATCTTAAAAATATTATGATTAAAATTTAAATTCACTTAAGAATTTTGAAGAGATCTTCTAGTCTTATACCTTAAATAAAGCATATTGAAATCCATTTTTCATACAAAGATAATCTCATTTGCATAAAGTTGAGAAAAATAAAATACATCAGGTGTTTTAAAATATGATGAAGATAATATTCTTGAAGACAGAAATGAGAAAATTTTTAATAGGGCTTATGAGTTAAATCTAAAATTAATAATGTTATACTCATAAAATCAAAAAAAATAAAATAAAAAAATTGTTACCAGTATGAGAAAATCTAACTAATTACGACTGGAAATTAACTTCTTAATACTGATAGGATTGAAATTTAACTTATAGAAAATAAATATTCGTTTTTGGAAAATTTATTACAAAAAATATTAAAATTGATTTTTACTTCTTGTTAGGAAAATATACCATGTAAGATGAAAAATGACGTTTAACACTTTATGTTATATCTTTTTTCAAGTTTTTTTTATTTGCAAAATTAAAATTTATTACTTCCATGTTTTTCTCTTTTTTTTTGAAATATTTACAAATTCTGTAATTTTATATGTTTTTATTGTTTGGTAATTGCCTTTTTCCAATATAACCAGTTAAAAGCTTTTTTGGCAAACAAATATAAAGGAATTAATTTTTTTTTTTGTTGAACGAAGAACTCTTAGTTGGAAATTATATCCTTTTTCTTTATTTATCTTCAAATTAAGTTTATTATTTATTTAAAAAGAAAATTTATATTGTTTCCTTATGTAGTTTAATGATGAATAAAGGATTTTTGATTATGATTTCGGTAGAGAAGAATATATAAAATACATGGACACAAGGAATTAAAATGCTTATACATTTATTCACATTGATGTTCCATTACAGGTTGCCAAAGCTTAACAAAAAATTTTCAACTTCACAATTTTAGTTAACGAAATATTTAAGCTAACCATTTAAAAAGAGGCTTAGATCCCAATATAAATATAGCGGATTTTTTGTTTTTAAATACCTTCAGATAACGAAAAATGAATTAGACTACGCAAGTTTATATTCATCTTGAGCAGCCTATTAAATGGTTTCTGATTTCAATATAAAATATAAATTATTAAAATGTTAAATTATTAGCTGACCTAGATTGAAAAAATAAAAATTAAAAAAACATCTGAGCAACTACTAAATTTGAATTTATATATTATTAAATGAAATTTTCAATGCAAGTAACTTATTATTATATTTTCATGTAACTTACACATGGCTAAATTTGAATAATAATGAATTTATATGTACCATTTGAAATCCATAAAAATCATACATTTTATTACCTTAAATAAAAATTATTATAAATTTTTCGTAAATTTAATAAAAGTGGGTACTTAGGACAAGAGAGAATTTTTTTTACCTGAAATAAAAATTATTATACTTTTTTCAATATTTAATAAAATGCACAATATACACATGCTTAAAGATCATTTAATTTATTTATTTATTCAAAATATTATATTACATTTATTTTTTATAATATATTTAGAGTTTGAAATTATTTCTTCTTCTTACATCTAAAAATTCAATTGTTATTTCTTAATTTATAATGTATTTTTTATTTGATATTTATATATAGGAAATACCTTTATATTTAAAACCTATCTGATTATCCTTTAATTTTATTTTAAAATTTTTGAATTATGCACTATGTACGAATATTAGTTTGAGTTTTTGAAGCTTTGACAATCTGAACCGTGATAGAGGATAAATCATAGCCCTAGTTAGTAAATCGTTTAGTAGAACAAGAAGAATAGTTCATTTTATAAACTCCATGTGAAGCAAAGTACACAGTTCACCTAATAATTTAGTTCGTCAGGCGATAATGCAATACATAATAACATTAAACTTCTATTTTAATTTAAATGTGTATAACATAAATAAAATAAACAAAACATATACACAATGTTTTCAAGTAATTAAAGTACATAATTGGTATAATAAAAAGTTTAAAAAATTTTTTTTTCAATTTTTCAAAAAAGACTTTTCAATTTGAAAATTCAAAACTTTTTCATACAAATATTAAATAATATATTATTTCATTTATTATATTGCATTAATAATAATAAAAAAAATATATTAAACACATTCACTTACATTAAATTTTGTTCATACAAAAATCTATTTTTCTCATTCAATGTTATAAATTTATTCTTTAGCAAACATATTACTTCTAGTTAAAGAAAAATATATTATGCTTTATGCAGTGAAAAAAATAATTCAAATTGTAGCATAGAAAGATTTATTGAATTCAATTAAAATTGAGTTAGAAAATATATAAATTTTATATCAACTTCAAAAACACTCTCAATTGAAGATTACATTATAATTATACACGTACTTTTAATTTTACGTTTAACATATAGTTAGGAAGGGACTATACTACTTAAAGATAATTTTTAGGAATAAAAAGTAGAATAGATATTCAAGATTTTCTCTATTTCTGACAGATAGCTGTGGCAGCTCTATTTTCTGCATATTTTTTGATATGTATAATAAAAATTAATGTTTCAAATATTTTTTTAATAATTTTTTTTATAAATTACTTTTTGTCAAAAATTCAAGCTTACAGTATTTTCATGTATTATTTTTTTGACATAGGAATGAGAGCTTTTAGAACTTATGCAAAAATTAGAATTAACTTTATAATATTTTGAGAAAAATTCTGAATTATTTTTTAGAGTGTCCAGATATGTTACTTACGACGAAAAAGGAAAATAACTGAATTCTATAGAAAGGGTAAAAATATAAATCAAATATAAATCAAATTAAATTTAAAAAAAGAAAAATTTTTTTGTATGCATAAATTTGAAACAGGATTTCCACAAGGATTTTAATGAGAATTGTTAGTATTTATCGTCACTACTAAATTACGGTATTCAATTCATTTTGATTTAAATGTTTCAGAATTATTAAAAATATACTTTCGAATATACTACATATATAAAAAAAAAGATTTTCTCAATTACGATTAGAATTTAGGATAACCTTAAATGGTTAATTAAAAATAAATTTTCCTTGAAAATAATATAGATTATAAATTGTGAATTTTTAGGAATTTTATAATTTATAAAAAAAAATCATAAATGATTTATTTTGTTGAATATAATTTCTACCTGAATAAAAGTTAGTGAATATATAGTACAGGCAAATTGTCCAAAATAAACCAAAAAATTGCGAAGTGGCTGTAACTTGGTATAGACATTTGAAAATGTATATATTTCAAGAAACCAAGGAGTCCGTAGCTAAAAAGAGTGTGCTGGAGTGGTCACGCTTGACCCTTTGCGGCACATGTAAATAATATTATTTTGTATTTTATGAAATTTTACCTCCCATTATTTGCCGCCCGACGCTCGAGCTTAGTGTGCCTATTTGTAAATCCATCATTGCTCCTAAGTTTTAAACAGTGTAAACATAATTATTTCGTGCTTAGATACATACAAAGTATTTGAAAAACTTGATTGTCAAATACTGGGTCGAACACACTATTGAATGCTCGGGACTCATCGGATTCTTCAAAAGAATGTGTTTGTGTATGAGTATAGAAAGTTGCAGATACTTCGCAATTTTTTTGTTTATTTGATGATTTTCGATTTAATTTGCCTGTACTAATAATAGAAAAACTTTTTAATATTCGGATTAGATATTCAGAGGAAAATTCAAATATTCTTACTCCAATTCCAATTACCTACTAACCTTTTTTATTTAAAAATTATTACCAGAATTTTCTTTTTAATTTTTTTGGTACAAAATTGTTATTTATTCATATCGTAACGAAAACACTTAGATAAATATATATTATGTATGTGTATTCTAATGTTTTTTATTGCTTTTGATTTTAATCAAATGCAATTTAGAGCTTATTTTATTCTAAAATAATATTTATTTTTATTATCAGTAACACATTTTATGTAATTTAAGTGTACACAATTTGTAATAAATTTTATTTTTTATTTTTTTTTTATTTTTTGTTGGTTAAGGTTCTTTTTATGTAGATTTTTTTTTCTCTGTATCGAAAATAATAATTGTAAAAGCTATAAATTGCCAATATTACTTGTGTCCTAATGATACAAAACGATAAGACATTGTAATTTACTTTTCCAAATAAAAGAAAAAAAAAAACATTGAAAATAATAAATTTTTGGCAAAAAAAAAAAAACCAAAAATTAAAAATGAAATATTGATTTTGAAAAAAAAAAAAAAATACTGAGTTAGTTAAAATGAAATTTGTGGTTTATTTTGAAAATAAAAATTGTGTGTTATATAAATTGTTGTGTGTAGAATGGTATATTGAAAACTTGCAGGCTTGATACACACATCTTATTAATAAATGAAAATTTTATCAATTTTCTCAATTTTAGTAATATCTTTAACTATTTATATATAGGCAAATTAAAATTTAAAAATGAAGTTGGACTATTTCGTTGATAGATGAATTAAAATATCATCTGAACTGAACTATATTAAACTTTTTTTCAATAAAGGTTGTTAAGCATGATAAGCAAATCTTATTATCACTGAAATAGTCAATAGTCAAATGTTGATTAAAAATTTATAAAATGATTATTATAAAATTGTTTTGCCCCTAAATTTTTGACCAGCTTTATAAAAGTTTTCGAAAATTAAATTAAATGTATGAAATTAAATTAAATGTATAACTTTAGAAATTGAGAAAAGTCTTTGATTTCATTAATCATATCCGTATTCCTACTATCAACTATCAACTATCAACTATCAACAACTATTATTTTAATATATACGTAGTTAGTACATTGTTGTGTACCAAAAAAATTATTTTTTTCTGCTCTATGAACTTCAATTCCCACGTTATCTTTATTTATATTTAATAATATAATGGAAAATATAAAATTACCTTTATATACTTCACTATTAATTTATGACATATATGTAGTACTTAATTTTCAAATTAATTTTTTACTTTTATTTTTATAAAAAATAACGAAATTAATAAATTTTCTGTCCTTTTTTTTGACACAATGTTA
The DNA here is from genome assembly GCA_964007475.1 of Hybos culiciformis. Lineage (NCBI taxonomy): Eukaryota > Metazoa > Arthropoda > Insecta > Diptera > Hybotidae > Hybos > Hybos culiciformis. Next base: position 93,266,699 of record OZ023274.1, on the reverse strand, counting down.
AATTTAAATTACATAACAAAGATAATGAAGAAAAAATAAATTATTTATTCATAATATTGTTTTCCTCTGAAATTTATTCATCGTTAATCATGAAATCATATTTTCATTACGGCAACAAAGGAAACTTTATAATATACAACTATCAGTAATACAGTTTATTTTGTTTATTTTTTTTTTGGTTAAATTATATATAATTGAACAAAAAGATAAATAAATCTCATTATCAGGCTTAATGCTTTATGAAAAAAAAAAATTTTCTGAAAAATAATATTTATACAAAATACATACATAATACATATTTTCTTTTTGTTTCTAAGAACCTGTATAAAAAATTTCATAAAATAAAAGGATTGTATAGTGTATTTACAGAAAATGTAAATAAGGTGAAATATTCAATATTTGACATAATTTTCACCAACATAAATGATTTTGTTAACTTTCAGAATTTCTTATAAAATATAACATTTTAGTCTGAATTATTTTTGCAATTCATAGTAGTATAATATATTAAAGTAATACTAAGTATATATATATGTATAAACACTTTGAGATCCTGCTGCAAATTATTGATCTCTTATCAATTATGATTTAATAAGAACTGATGATAAAAGTTGATTTATGATATTAACTTAAACATGATCTCGTTAGAAACTCCAAAAACACACAGTCGTTTGATTTTGGATTATAATTCTGTTATCAGAACCATAATTTATAAGAATAACACGAAGACTTTTCATATAAATATCCACGCTGATAGTCAAAAAAAAAAAAATTATTAATGATGAACTTATTCACAAATTATAAAATAATTTTTAATATTCTTTTTTATCTCATTATCAAATTTTTTTGTTAGATGGCTCTTATAAATTTTAATTTCTTGAAAATCCATCTTAATTGAGGAAATTTAATTATCTAAATCTCAATCAAGCAATTCTGAACAGGAAATGAAAGAAATTAATTATCTTTGTAAAAGAAATTTTAACACTTTTTTTTATTTTTCACCTTGAATAATTTTTCAATAAATTGATGAAAAATTTAAATAGGTCAATTTTTTTTTTATTGAAAATCATCATGAAAATAAAAAATATTTAATTTGTAAGAGAATAGCAAAATAAAATGTTTTAATTGCTTTATTGCACAATAATGTCGATAATTTATAAGTATATATATAAAATTAATCTTCGGATATAGATTTATAAAAGGATTCAAAATATAAAAAAAAAATATATGGCAACATTTTTGATCATTATTTAAAAGAATATGAATATGCAGATTTGACAATTTTATGAAATTTAATGAATTTAATGTATAATAGTTATGGCTTCTTTCTCACAGTGTAGTTTTACGATGCTCAACTATACATATATATTGAATATATTGAATAAATTTATCACACATTTTTAATATGTATTTATTTTTTTTTTATGCTTGGAGGCTATACTTTGTGAGTGTTTTTTAGAGAAAATTGATTTAAAAAAAATCTTATTAAGAAAATAAAATTTTCAAATAAATATAAAATATTTTTTTATGAATATAAATATACTTAATATTATTTTCCTACAGAATTCTCGAATGAAAAACCAAGCACGATAAAAACTAATTTGAATTTATTTTTCCTTTATTTTTATTTTTTTTTTTCATTTTTATTATTCAAAAATATATTTTTTATTAACTGGAAATGTTTATTTAATTTTCTCTCTTTATTTTTTTTATCCTTTTAGCTTTAAAATTTTTTTGTTGGTTTAAGAGGTGAACTACTTATATTAACACACATAGTATCAAGGAAAAGGATTTTAATATAATAAAAATTATTATAAAATTAAAAAAACTGTGAAAAAAGGGAAAAACATTTGGAATATAATATAATATAATAGACTTAAGGCTAGACGTCGATTCAGATTAGTAATTCAGTATGTAGTAGGAAAATTTTTTTGTTGGACTATTACAACAGTATTTTTATAAGATAAAATGAAATTTATACATTTTCCAAGTATTTTTATTAATAAGAAAAAAAAATTATTCCTTTTTTGATTAACATTTTTTTTTTTGTAGAAATTTAATTTAACAAAATTGGGAAGAATATCTGTTTGGTCCATTGATTCTTCTTTTGACCCTATTAAATAAAAAAGTGAACATTTTAAATATTCATTGAATAAAATATTTTTTAATTTTTTAAATTTCATACAATTTTATAATGAAATAAGAGTGTATTTTAAATTTTAATATGTTACATAATATATGTTCACGCATAATATAGATACAGTAATTTAATTTAAATGTTAGACCTAGTTAATAAATGTAACATTTACGTCTTTCGACTTGTCGAGGCAACTCCTCGGAGAAACTCCGAGGGTAGCCCCGACAAATAATCCCTACTCTAAGCCCTAAACTTAAAAACTAAAATGATGCCAATTCCATGCCATATTAATTCAATAAGATGCGACGATGCCAATAATTTCATCTAATGCCATCATCATCTTTTGAGTACCAGCTGCACTACTGAGCGAAGAAGATCTTTAGCCCGACAGCAGGCCAACGCCCCATTCACCCAGCCCTTCTCACCTCCAAATGATATTAAAAAATTATACTTGAATGCCTGATAAATAGTTATAAATGTATAATATAATAATAACATTTTAGAGTAACTCTGAAAGTGGGATTGTTGCGCCTACATGCCCGAAACAAAATTCCCCGCTCGACAAGCTGGTACTACGCATCACAGTGCCATCGAAGATCAATAAGCAGGTTTTCGAGACCGTGATTCCTATCCACACACCAATGGATACACCAACATCATGGTGTCCACCGCATGTAATGGATAGAAACCCGGTCGGCTATTGATCTTCACACACTTGTGAATGAACACAAGCGTGCCGATGCATACTGAAATGCTCAATAAAATATTAAGTAATTTAACCTCGCGGTTAAATTACCAATATTAATTATACTAAAAATTTAAAAAACTATTAGAAATAAAAATATTAAGAACTGTCCCAGAAAAAAACCAACCATTTTCTTTTGAAACAATTTCTCGGTTTTATGGGGTTTTTTTTCTGGGACAATTCATGATTTATCTTACTGCTTAGCAGCAATTCTTAAGGTGTCAAGTTATCCACGGCCCATGAAGCACGATTCTTAGTTGTAGGGAGTACTGGGTAGGAGGTCTTTGGGTCGCGTAGTCGTGGATAACTTCACACCAGTCCGACAAAAATTCAAAAATTCCAAAAAAAAAATAAAAAAAAAATTAATTCTCAAAAAAGTTTATACATATATACATATTATATATATATATATATATATGCATTACTTTTTTTTCAACTTACACTACCGTAACCTTTACCACCTTCAGATTGGTGTTGCGCTGTATGCTGATGGCACCTTACTGTTCGCTGAAGGACATAATGAAAGTGTAAAAATACTCTAATTAACGATATTGAAAGTGTAAATAAATTTTTGAGAATGAACAAACAAAAATTAAATGAAAATAAAACAAAAATTATGAGTTTAATTATGAGTTTAATCTACAAATTAATTGTGAAATAATTGAAAAATATATATATGCAAGAAAATTGGTAAAAAGATTGGCGGCAGTGGTGTGCAACGTTCCCTCTAAGCTGGGCGCGCGGGCGGCCGCCTAGAAAAAAATGCCATTTGCCCACTCATCAATTTGATTTGCCCATTAGAAATAATGCAAAATATCTTTTTTATCAGCGCAAATAAATTTGTCATCATTTTCATTTCGTAAATGCACCCAATTTAGAAATAAATTCGTGTATATTTGCACACTGAAGTCATGTCTTTTGACTGTTTTGACAATCCATTTATTTACATTTTTTCTATCCATATGTATGTGCCTTTTTTCAACATTGGAGGCACTATTTGGATATTTAACTATAAGTAAGAATGTTTTTATTTACATTTTTTCCATCAACTTATGCCAAAACAAATAAAAAAAAATATGTTTAACAATAGTTATATTAAAAAAAAAATTTTTGGTTAAAATTTGTCCAATTTTTTTTTTAATTTAAAAGATTTGCCCACATTGCATTTTGTCCCGCACATGGATTTTAAAGATTAGAGGGAACGTTGGTGGTGTGTATACAAGGGTTTGCAATTATACAACGAGCTACCTTGAACTTGAAACCCGAGTGATGTAATCATTAACATGGAACCAATTGATAAAAATGCCATTAAAATTATTGGTTCTTAAATGGGTATTCTGGTTTAGAAATTTGAAAAAATCAAGTTTAACCCTTTAAGAATTCAAATTATTTTCGGAGGTATGGCTGTTTTACTAAAATAACATTTCATGAATTAGACTGGCGAGAAACTTTACGTGAAACTTTAAACGCGTTTTTATCAAAACTGTCTTTTTTAAAACAAACGATTCCCATGATAACTCAAGTCCTACTGATTTACTTCAAATTTTGTAGAGGTCTTCTTCATAGGCTTCTCTATCGGATGAACTATCCTCATTCCAAAATTTTAATGTTTACTATTTTTAAAAATTTCCAAAAACTAAAAAAAATTGGTGCAAAAACAAATTTTTCTTCAAGCAGTCGCCATTCCTATTATAGATTCCTATAGAATAGATTAATAATCGTTTTTTTTTTTTTCTCCAAATTGCCAAAAGGGCTGAATCGTGGGAATGGTCACGTGCCAGCTTTTTGAGAGCCCCCACTTCATCAGCTGCGAGCTCATTGAATTTTGGTTTTTTTATTTTTTTTTTTTTGTTTACTGTATTCTTAAAACATAAATAAATATCCTAAAAAAAATGGATAGTAAAAATATTGATTGGTTTTTTTTTTTACAGCACTTCAAAAATTGCAATAAATTCGTGCCTCTAGACCAGAATACCCTTTGACTTTTGCGTATAACAACTTTATAATTTTTGTGATCTTGCACTTTTACGATAAAATTTATGTATCGTTTCCAATTACAAATTTTTTTTCTTTAAAGTTTCACACACTTAATGACAATTTTGCTGATACTAATTTTTTCGTTTCTATTTTTAAGTCTTAAAATTGTAGTAAAGTTAGTTGTAATTCAGACTTCTAACAAATTGGTTAAAAATAAACTTTCAATAAAAAATTATTAAAATTGTAAAAATTTATTTGTTTTATATAATTGAAAAATTTAACTCATATTTTTATGCGATGAAATTTTAATGAATGAATTATGAATTTTCATAAGTTGAGATATGTATATATTTTTCTTCCTTCACTTGAATTTGTAAATTTTATTAATATTGGCCAATATTATTGGAAGAATTTGATAAATCTTATGTAAACGAATAAAACACATAGGTTTTCTTATTCTTAAATTATTAAACTTTTAAATAGATGTAGGTATATTGAAACAAAATAAATATAAATGTATTTAAAAGAAAAAAACAAAAATTTAACTTGCAAATACCTGAAGGTAAACAAACTGTCTTCGTAGATCAGCTAATTCCTGCAAAGGATCCTCCACTGACGTTAGTGACTGCAAACTTCCCAAATGTTTATCATCTTTATCTAAATTTTGTTGACGATGTCTGTCCACAGCGTCATAGTTGCCATAAGCAGAGACAAAAAATTCCCATTACCGGCTTCAAATGGGTTGAGAGTATCAGTCTGTCAATAAAATAACAACATTATTATTAGATAACTATGATGCGGTTGATATTATTTATATAAAAAAAATAATTAGATAATAGAAACTTTATTTTAGACAGTTCTAGACAGTCTCTAGGATTGAAGAAAAATGTTCTATTGAAATCAAATTAATATGCTAGGGTTCCGAAAAATGGTATAATCGTAATTTGAACTGAAGTATGTAATTTCCTAACACTAATTTTTGCCTCTTAAAAATATTAGAAAATTTTACGAGACTGAAAGCAGCTGCGGCAAACTATATTTTCTGCATATTTTTTGCTATGTATACAGTTCAAATCCAATTAGTGAATGACATTAGCAAAAATTGCTTTTTGTCATAGCAAGGACAATTAGCTAATTGTTTTACTTTTTAATATATCTGTTCATATGATGATAAAGAAATATTTTTTGTTAAATATTTTTCGTTATAAAAAACAATATTCAATAAAGGTTTTAAGATTATTCAGATACACATTTTTTTTTTAGAAAATTCAAAGCTTCCTTTTTTGCAGATATTAAGTTAATCAGGTCTATGAGCTTCTATTTAATTTCTAGCGTTTCACATAAAATAAAAGCTTTAAAATGCTTTAAAAATCGACTTTTGATAATCAGAAAATTAAATGTTTAGAAAATTCTATGGTTAGCAAGGAATGGTGCCTAAAAGATATTCAGTAATTTAGACCGACCGACGGGTCTCTACTTAATCTCTACGATTTCTTCATTGACCCAGTCGAATCTCAATTTTTCGTCAATTAACTTTAACATTTCTCTGATACCCATAATTTTCTTCTGCAAACATATTCCTATTATAATATTAAAAACATAATAAATTCTAGTCAACAAAACTCAAAAAAAGTTATAAAAAAAATTCTGATTTTTACGTAAAATAATCAAATTTTAATATTAAATTTAACTAAATTCGTTAAAATAAATGTTTACAAAATTAAGAAATATTTTTTCTTAAGATAAAAATCATTTTTAATTAAGATATAATTATTACAAAAAAAGAAAAACCCATACAAACTGAGATATTGATATAGTGTGTTGTTTTTTTTTTTTTTTTATTATTTTTTTTTTTTTTATAAAGAAGCTTGTTTCATTCTTTTTCATCTGATTAGTTTTAACCATAAATGGAATAAATCAATTATATTAATTCTTTTCGTTCGGCTTTTTATTCAAGTTGCAGTAGAAGAAAATAACTAGAACTTCCACAAAATAATTTATATTATTATACAAAATAATATAATATCTTACTTACGATTTTAATTCTCCTGAGTGCATCAATTCAGTGACTAGAACGATCTTTTTTACCAACATTTGTTTCCCAATATTTATAAAAACGTACAATATTTGGATTAATTGGTGTCGCAATTTTTTCAACATTTCCGCTTCTTCATGGAATCGTAACCGTTCTGCTTTATGTACTTTTTTATCCTAAAATTATATATCAAAAATTAATTTTTTTTTTATATTATGTACAAAAAATTGCTTACCTTACAATAAAAATAGCCGCTAATGATAAGAAGCATTCATCTGCCATGATTTCCGTATTCAAATATTTCTTTCAGGCCTATATACTATTCTAAATTAATAAACTTGTGACCGTTTTATTACAAAACCGGGCAAGTTCATTTACCATCTGATGGTATTATTTTTGCAAGCATAAAAAATGTTGACAGCTCAAAACCACAAACTACGTTGGAATATATAACGTTGGGTTGAACGACCCATTAATGTTTCTTCTGATAATTCTGGTGCGTGAAATGGTAGGGTATTATCCCAGCGTTACCACAATTTTGATCATTGCCACTACCGTCTGAATTATTAGTATCTAATAAACTATGAAGTCCAGTTGCACCGATAAACTATGAAGACCAGTTGCACCGATTTCCGGCAATGTAAATGCTCGAGGAATTGCAGGAATTGCAGAAACTGGCTTCGGCTCTGAAATGGGTAATGATGGTCTTGGTGGACTTGATTGCGGTTGCCTACTAAGTCTATAGAAAAGAACCGAGTTAATATTTGAAAACAGTCAATAGAAAAAGGGTTTATATTTTGTTTACTTCTTGTCATAATCAACATTTTGATCTTCTGGAAGATTATTTGGAACTAATACCAAATCATCTGAATCCTCTGGGCTACTAATTCCGCTATTTTGACCACTTTCACATAGTATACCAGGATTTGTTAATGTAGCTGTATTTATAGTATTCATTTCAATCGGCTCTATATTACAAAAAAAAATTTGTTAAATTCCAAAATATATTTCGGTCTAGGTACCTCTGGTAAGTAAACAAAACTCGTCCATTTTTAATTTTTAAATGAAATTTGAAATGGATCCATTATAATTATATTAATTAAGAATTAAAAATAGTAATAGTACTCATAAATGAAAAAATAAAAATTAAAATAAAAAATTAATGTTAAATTGAATGTTCTTGAAAATTCGAATACAAAATCTTCATATAAAATAAAGTTCATTTGAATGTAAATATTTTTTTTGTTCATCGATATGTATAATCTCAAAATTTATAAAAAATTTCACTCGAATAATTTAAATTGGATACTATATGATATTTTCCCAAATTTATAAAATAACTAGCTCCTATAATTGTTCTTCAATCTGACAACAAAAATTTCACTTAAAACGTGTGTTCCACAACAACGTGTGTGCGGGTACAGCTAGTTTTGAATAAAACTAAAAATTTTTACGTAATTTTTGTTCATGAATTTTTATTTTTGTAGCGGAAAAGAAATGTTTTGTTGTATGTATATGTAGAAGATAATATTCGAAGGTATATTTCCACAAAAAAAAAATATTTCGGTTGAACATAGGTAGGTATTATCACACACGAAAAAGATGACTTTTGTATTAAAAAAAAAAATGCAGCTAGTAAATGTAAATATGTCACTCTGAAACTTTTTTAGATGCCATTTGAGACATGAGGTGAAACGTGAAACTGACCAAAGTTCTGTTCGAATACTACAATGAAAATAAAATCGAAACACTTTGACAATTCGGGTTCCGAGATATTGTTATAACAGGCAGGTACATATAATTAAAATGTTAAAGTAATAATTATTACCATTATTTTTTTTTAAAGTTGTAAGAAAAACAAACTCAGCTCAGCATACTGTACAACAAAAAACCCTTTTTAAGTTAAGTTAAATATTCATTAAATCATGTTTGTAGTATAAAAAAAAAAGGTTCAACTAAAAAATTCGGGAAGTAAAATTGAAATCGTCATCAAATAAGAAGATTTGAAAATAAATTATTTTATGACTGTGCAATCATATTATTTTAATTATAATTATAAACGCCTTACAGTTATTTGGCAAGTCTTCTATTAATGATTCTATTACTTTTAAGTGATATCTAAAATTTATTTATAAGAACGAGTTTATACACCATAAAAAATATTTTTACCTAAAGTCATCATGGAACATATTGGCCATTAAGCCTTTATTAACATTAGCCGTAGTCATTTGCTCTCTTAGCAATTCAATAAATTCTTCTCTGGGAGTTGTAAACATCCATTTCAACACACGCATTTTTTGTTCATCGATCAATCTGTGATTTTTTGCATTATTTACCACTAATAAAGGCGAATTATCAACTTCTTCTTCTTTCTTTCTTGAAGACGTTGGTTTCTCTGTTTTTATTTGTGTTTTATTGGTAACTGTTCTGGAGCTATTAACTTTTAATGGTTTTGTAGTCTCTTCTATAATCGGTGCTTGTTGTTTGCCCTTCGGCAACGGCTTGACCGGTAAATTAGGTCTAGCTTTTTCTAAAGCTGCTTGAATATCTTTTTTGGATGCCGGTTTTTGCTTATCTAATGCTTTGACCATTCCTTCATATCCAATATGTATCATTATACCTAAAATGGCTTCATTAGCATTTTTCCGGACTTCAACATTACGATCACAAATATTGGCATACAAATATGGCAACATTGCCATCAACTCATCTTTTGGTATTTGTTTTACAACAATATTTGGTAGTTTTTCTGCTAACCATCCCCATAAATCGATTTTCAAAGCTGGACTTCCAGTTTTCAATGCATCAGCAATCATTTCACCATCAAAAAACTCTTTGTAACCGCATTGCTCTCCCCAAGTATTAATGCATGACAGTGATGCCTGTCGAAGAAATACTTTATTGTCGCCCAAACCGTGCAAAAACATTGGAAATAAAGTTCTTATATAAGGTTTACATGATGGACCTATTGCTGTAGCAAGCTGCTCGCAAATTGCTAAAGCTGTTTGAGCTATTTCCGCATTACTATCTAATAATCGAGGAGCTAAACTTTGTGGTAGATCTCCAATCGTTGGTTTGATTAATTTAACTTCATTAAGAATGCTTTGCAATTTCATTAACCCTTCGTTTCGAGTTTTCCAGTTCTTATCAGATATTTCCGACAGTAAAGCATCTGTAATTTGTGATGATATATATCTACCCGAGGTAATAAATCAGATATATTGACATCAGAGGTTCCTGCGTTTTCATCTTCACAAGTATCACTAAAAAAGATAAATTAATTATTAATAGTTTATAATAACAAATCTTTGCAATGAAAACAATTTACTCTTCTTCATTCACAGTAGCCGCGCTAGAGGATTTCTTAACAGCTCGTACTGATGTGGGGGGTTTTTGTCCAACATTCTTACTAATTTCTGACTCAATTTGAGATTTTAATGCAGGTTTCTCATTATCAAAGAACATAAGAAGAGAACTTCCAGTATACATTCCTATAGTTCCACAAAGTGTTATACCAGCTGAACGCACTGTAGGATTTGTGCTTTGAACTGCTTTTTTTACATCCTCGATTAGAATTTTAATGTTTATCTGAAAAAAAAATTCAACACATAAAACATTTAATAACAAAGAATAAATTTGAAAACTTTAAATTGTACTCTTTACTAATAAAACTACATAATCTTCATGTTTTGAAAAAATTTAAAACAGTAGAAAAGTTTAAGCTTTCAAACGAAGAAATTGTTTTTAAAGAAAACAGACGAATTTATACGTAATAGTAAAGAAAACAAAAACTATAAATTGATGTTCCGGTTTTTACGGAATGACATTTTAATGGATTTCTATTTTTAAATTTGATTGTCCTCCAAATTTGAGTTTTAACAGAATTTTTTTGATTTTAGACTATGATCTTATGAATTCTACCGATAATAAGTACCTAATCATTTTTTTTTCACGCTTATGATCTTTTTGTAAAATTAACATGAAATTTATGAAAATTTACTTAAAAAACTTGTAATAAACAATCTTACTTGAAACCCGAATTCTTTTATAGCAGAATTCATCCAATTCAAAGCCTCCGATTGAACTTTTGGTGATCTCTGTTCAAATGCATATCCTAAAACTTTTGATGCAGTGTACTCAAGTTTTGTAGCTTCAGCAAATGCCGTTAGAGTTTGACTAGCCGTTGTACTATTTTTTGTGTCCCCTAATTTTTCAGTGACTTCATTTAAAATTAAATCCGCTGTAGTTATTGAAAATGGATGTTTCTCTGCAATTGCTTTAATAATTTCTAATTTTATTTTTAATACTTGAAAATTCATTTCTTTTAGTCCAGGCTTCCTTTGATTTAGAATACGGACTAAAACTTGTGACAAATTTGGAGTTTTCGAATCTAGATCTGTAATTTGTGCAAGAAAACTTTCAACTGCTGCTAAACGAGTTTTCCAATTAGAATCTGTTAAACCTGAAAGTGATTCTGCTGACAATATTTCTTCAGCTTTTTCTTCTATTTCATCCGAAGTTAGTTCTTTTTCTGTAGCCACAATTTTTGTTGAGCTCGATGACTTAGATACGGGTACAACAGATGAGCTATTAGTTTTTTTCATAGTTGTTTTTCGAGATGCAGACGCTGTAACTGGTCGAGAGACTGGTTTAGGTTCGTTGTTTACTCCTTTTTGCAACGTTGTACTTTTTGTCGGAGCTGTTGCTGGTCTTTCTTTTTTAACTCCGGCAATTTTAATTACAATTACTGCTTTATCTTGGCATTCTTTAATTTTTTGCATTTTCAATGCATCAACATCAACTAAAAAACATTCAACATTTTTTCCCATTTTTTTTTTTTTTTTTTTATTAATATTGTTTATTGAAAATTATTTTTATAAATTTCGTTCTTACATTCATTTATATAAATATAATTATATTAAGAATAATATGTCTTTTATCTATGCATACATGTTAGAACTTACCAATATTTATTGCTCCATCGCTTATAGCATTATAGGAGCAGGTATCTAAAGTATTTTCTAAAGTATTTTATTTACTATTTAATAACAATTCTTATCATATTTCTTATCAACAATTTTTTTTAAGTTTCTTAAAGGTTTCTTAAAGGTTTCTTACTGCGACTTTCACATTCTAAATTTTTTTTTTTTTTTTTTTTTTTTTTATATGTAATATATGTATCTAAAATTTACTAGCTATTTGCTATGAAGATAAATTTGATTTTAATTCAATTTGTAGTCTAAGGTAAATAAAAATTAGCGAAACAGGATTGATCCATAGATATAAAAATTACTCAACAGATAAAGATAAAGTTAATTGACTGGTAAGGTTGATTAACTGGTAAGGTTGATTCAAGGAGATCACCAGACCAATTTAATATCAAGGAAAACACAATTTTTTCTCTGCTTTTAATCATTTCCTAACTCTCAACAACTCCAACATCTCCTGAACCTGGAAAATTGTTTCCTGTCGTTAACCATTTCATAACCCTCCACTTGAACTCAAGATAAGTTGAACTAGATTTAATGTTTTTTGGAAGGAGGTTGTATAATTTAGGTCCACAATATAAGATTCTTTGTTCAGCATATTTGTTGGTTATACGTATTTGAAAAAGATCATCGTGTTTGCGTGTACAATGATTGTGTTGATTAGACTGAAACTCAATAAGATTGTACCCTATTTTATTAATTGTTTTATAAACAATTGTAACTATTTTCATGAAAAAAATACCGTCCACAGATAGATTCTTAAAGTAATGATTAAAAAGGTGTGCAGTTGAGAAACTCAATGGAAGTTTGTATACTACTTTTAGGGCTTTGCTTTGCATGACTTGCAACTTTTTTAAGTCAGTTTTACTTCTACTCTTATTGCCCCACACAGAAGCTGCATAAGAAAGATGTGAGTGTATCAATGCGTAGTATAATTGAAGCTTAACATTACTTGGTAGGTGTTGTTTAAATTTGTGGAGTATACCAATTGCTGGTGCAATTCTGTTTTTTATTTGATTAATATGAACTTTCCAATTTAAATCATTTGTTATGGTTAAACCTAAGAATTTCACTCTATCACTTTCCAATATATTGGTCTGACCCACCCTTATTGTCCTAGGCAATATTTTTTGTGAAACTCTCTTCCCTTTAGTACCAAAAACAATAAATTGAGTTTTCCCAATATTTAGTCTTAGTTTATTATTATTCATATATGTATTTAAATTTTTAAAGTCCTCTTCAAGTTTTTGAATAATAATATCTATTGATTCATTATAATAAAATAACGATGAGTCATCCGCGTAGAGATTTATAGTACCATTTAATTTTATATTTCCCAGATCGTTAATAAAAACAAGGAAAAACAGTGGGCCTAAAACACTACCTTGGGGAACACCAGCACTTATTGGCATTAGTTCACTAGAGCTATTTTCATGAAGGCACACATATTGTTTCCTGTTGCTTAGATAATCCCTAAACAGATTTAAGGAATTTCCTCTTATACCTGCATAAAATAGTTTGTTTATCAGTAGCTGGTGGTCCACAACATCAAAAGCTTTGCTGAGGTCTAAAAAAAGGCCACCAACCCATTTACCACTGTCAACTTCTTCAACTACTTTGTCCATAATTGTGGTTAATGCAGTTTCAGTATTTGACCCAACTCGAAACCCAAATTGATGTGAATAAAAGAAATTGGTTCTACTTAAAAATTCATGTAACCTTACGAATAATATTTTTTCTATAATTTTGTTTATAGTTGGAAGAACTGATATTGGTCTATAGTTTGAGGGTGTTGTTTTACTGCCAGTTTTGAAAATCGGACTGACTTTTGATATTTTAAGTCCATCTGGATAAGTATTGGTTTCTAATATAAGGTTACATAGTCTTACTATGAAGGGTACTAAGATGTTTGAACAATGTTTTAATAAAAAGTTAGATATGCCGTCCCAGCCCACTGCTTTTCCATTTTCCAGGGATTTTATAATAGATTTAACTTCGCTTGTTGTAACACTTGAAAGAACGATGGTCTGAGGGCAGAATACCAAATTGTCATTGGTGACATTAATAGAACTAGGAGAGTTCATTTGTTTTGCAACGCCTGTGAAATAATTATTTAATAAATTTGCAATTTGAATCATTTTTTTTGTGCTGGTACCATTTTCATCTTCCATTTCAGTAATAGGCTCCGTTCTTGTTCTACCTAGCGTTCTATTAAGAAAAGACCAGGTTTTCCGTGGGTCTCCATTACAAAGTTTTAGGTTTTCAGAGTAATATTTAGCTTTTGCGTCCTTTAGTGCGTAGTGGTTAGTTTACTTAAACGATTAAATTTATCCAGAAGGTATGGGCTGCTTGGTTGCCTTTTCATAGCCTTCCTAGTGTTGTTTTTTTGATTGATTAAAGTAGAAAGCTGTTTATTGACCCAAGGGGCTACGTTGCGATTTTTAGAATTGCGGACCTGTATTCTGGTACAACTATCTGTAACTGTGGATATTTCATGCTTTAAGAAATCGTAAAGTGTGTTTGGGTCATTAAAACCGGTGGGTTCTACTACTTCAAGTCTTTCTGACAGTAAACTCTTTATCGAGGCAAAATCAATAAATTTTTTAACATAAGTCTTCTCAGTTTTGTTTTTCAATTCTTGTGACAAGCTTACATAAAGAAAATTATGGTCACTGAGATGGTTCGATACAGTATCAACAATCATGCCCTCCACAAAAGAACTATTAAATATTGCATGATCAATTAAAGAATGAGCTGCAGATCTAGTGACATGAGTGTTGCAAAGTAGGAAGTCATGAGCATGGATGTTGTTTAAGAATTCTTCTGATTGAATCGTTTCTGTATTTATGTTAATGTTTGAATCCCCTAATAGAATAATAGGATGTTGTGTATGTGTTCTTATTTTATTAGTTATGATTTCAATTAGTTCATTCCACGGAACATGTGGTGGTCGATAATATGCTAAGAGCCCTAAAGATTTCCCATTGAATTTCAGAGTCGTCAGCTGAATTTCAATGTAGTTAAGGTTTCCATGTTTATTTCCAATTAGCTTAAATTCAATAGACTCATGTACAAAGATACATACCCCACCATAACCATCAGAACGGTGAGAAAATTCCCCTTTATAACCAGGTATTTTATATAATTGTATATTTTCTTGAGATATCCATGTTTCCTGGAGGCAGATTATACTAGGTAAGTTGGGAAGTTCAGTTAGAAAGTTAAGAAATTGATTAAATCTATTAATAGAAGATATACTATGACAGTTCATTGACAGGATGTTAATCATGCGGTCTCTCCTTGAATCATAATCCTTACTAAAATTATAAACATTTTCAAAATATTTGTTTTGAATTAAATTCATTTAAAACTAGAATTAATCTTAAAATTAAAGTTAAAAATTAAAATTATAGGAATAAGGAAAAGAAAGGAAAAGAAAATAAGGAATAAACTAAATAATACTTATGATGCCAACTACTCGCTGTTCCGATTGTCACTCGATTTTCCGCTTAAAACACCATCTGGGCTGTTTGCTTCATTATTATTCATTATACTATAAATTATGTTATCAATATCTTCTTTTGAACGTACTGCTATAGGTTTTGTTGTTTCATTCTGCTTTACATAGATAATACCTGTTCTGACATATATTCGTTGAAAATTATGACTCTTTAAAATTTTTGCATACCTAAGTAAGTCTTGATTTTCCGATGTGAGGACATCACGAACATGGAGATTTTTGCCTAGTATTTTTCTTAGGCCAGCGAGAGACTTGAAAAATTTATGTCTACTATTGTCGTCTTTCAGCTTGATAAATATTGGAGTCCGATTATTTTCCATGTCACTCGGTGTTTTTGCTTTGATTCTGATATGCTGAAAGTCAGTTTCCAATATTTCACCACCACTTTTCTCAGATGCGTCAACAATAGTACTAATAACACCTTTTGAGTTGGAGTTTGAAATATTTAGTGGAAGTCCTTTAATTATGAATTCATTCGCTAAGTTAAGTTGTTTCAGCCCGTTCACTTCCAGTTGAAGTTGGTATACTGTTGTTTCGAGAGACAGATTTTTTTCTTCTAATTGTTTGACCTTAGAGTCAAGATGTTGGTAATTCGTTGATATGTCTTCAAACTTTTTTGTTAACATTTTAAGTAATTTATTTGTACCCATATTGCTTATTAATTCCTCAAAGAGAAATTGAATCTTTTCATTTGTGGTTTTGCAGTTTTTCGCTGAACATTTTCGACACCGCCAGGATGTGTCTTCATCATCGTTCATACGATCAAACTCCTCTTCAGTAAGCGAAGAACATTCAGAGTGTATCCACTTGAGACAGGTAGAACACTCAATTGATGTTTCAATTTTATCATTGATTGTGAATTTGCAGATTACACAATTCGAAGTAGTTGATTCATCAGAATTATCGTTTACTTTTTTATTCTTACCTTTCATTATTTATTTGTTTAATTAGGTTTTTTAGGTTAGGTTCTTGAGTGTGCTGTAGGCAGCGTGCTGTGAACAATTTCAATACTTATTCCAATCGATCACCCCGCCCTCCAATCAATAATTACGGATTAAATTAATTATTTAATTTACTAAATTAATTATTTTAATCAGTTCAAACTTTGCTTTCCTTTAGATTTTTTTTTTTTTTTTTTTTTTTTCTATTATTTTTCTATTAATTTTTACGGAGCGAAACAATTTTACGGAGCGAAATAATTTTAACAATGTTCCAACCAGACAACGAAATAATCATGTTTAAACTGTTTAAAGCTTAGCAGTGAGCTTTACTTGACTTGTTTATAATTTTATGATTTTATCTTGGAGCTTGTTTAATTTGTTTGAAAGTTGCAAAAAGCTTTTAGCTTCTGATTTGAAATTAATTTAGCTTTGAATATTTTATTTATAAACAGTAATACACGTCTTTGTGCAAGCGAACGTCCTTAACACTTATTGCAAGCGATAACATTGTTCATTATATTGCCATTTTCGTCCTTCACCTCTTTAATTTTTTCCCATACTTCGGACCTAGACTTTCTTTTGACTCTGAATAAGAAAACATTTTTTTTTTAATTCTCACAAATAATTGAGATATTTGGCTTAGAACATTCCATTTCAAAAATTTTATTGAAATAATTGTAAGCGGTATGAATGTTTATAAACACAACCACTATTTATAAATATAGCAAATGCTTACAATCAATACGCAAAGTTTAAAAGCTTTTTCGTTTCAAGTATTTTGTTTGCTTTGTGCGAATTAATTTATCAGCTTACGAGTAAATGAATTGTAACGTTTAAACATTTCAAGCTTTCATACTTCGTTTGATTTGAATTGTTTAGTTTAAAAGTATGTGTTGCTTGAATCGGTTTGATTGGTTTTTTAATGATTATTTCGTTCTCTGGTTCCAACCGCTTCAGCAGCACTGTCTCGTACTATAGGATCTGGCTCATTTAAAGTCTTCAATAACGAAGTTATTAATAGTTTTAAAAGTTTTTTATTCAAAGCTGTTGGTTGAGTTTTAGTAAATGCCCTGGCCAAAAATGAAGCTGTTTCTGCTTTCACGTTCGGATTCTTATTATTCAAAGCTTCAATAATATCATCTTGAATGGATTCAAGAGTAGTACATTGATAAATAGCATCTATGGCATCTCGCAAAACCGCAACAACATTAGATTTCTTCTCTTTAAATTTTTCAAAAATAGCAGGAACACAAGCCTTAAATAATAATTAAATTATAATCTTGATTGATAAAAACTATATAATAGTGCAAAAATAACACGCAGTTTTTTTTTAATTTGTTTATGGACGCATACAAAAAACGTTAATGGGATTTCTCAGTCATTATAAATTTTTGATGAAAAGAGCAGCTTTTTTACATTTTTTACCTTAAGTTATTTTCTTTACCTTTCTAAAGCAATAAAAATATTTTAAACCAGCTAAAAAGCGTTCATGGGGTACAAATGAATCCAAAACAATGTTTGGCTAATTTCAAAATTACTTTCGAATAAAAATCAAGAAAATCGAACATCATTTACGGTCATCATTTATGGTCGATAGTATATATTTTCATACAAGTAAAATTTCATCTTCCGCCTCCTCAACGAACCAAATTGAATATTCAAATGACGCTATTCTATTACCTCTTAAAGGGAAATTTTTTTTCATAACATTGTGGTACTAGAAATTAAGTGGCTTCATTCATTTTGGCTGGCAACTAATTCTAAAGTTAAATTTATATGAACATTTTTTTAATAGCCGTCCTCACTTGATTTAACCTGATTTATTTCATTTGACTCAGATTAAAACACCTAAATTTTGTTTTATTATAAACCTCCCTTAACTCAACAACTGAATATTTGCGAAACCTTATTTTAACCCGAAGTTAGTTCAGCTTATAATATTTAACCTAGTTTACATGGAGATTTACATGGCGCTGTATGATTAACAATCGACTGTAGTTTTATCAATTAACTAGGTGTCTACATTAGCGTATTTTTCCTGCATGCGATTTTGTTCTTTAAATGTATTCGTGTATCTTTATACAAAATCCAAAATCGCAGCAAAATACGCATGCTGATTTTGAATAATTATTCAGCATGCGTATTTTTTGAAATTTTCTCACAAATTTTGTTTTTTTTTAATTAATTTGACATTTAAGTCAAGTAAAATGGTACAATTTGGAAAAATGTATAAAAATCACATGCTGTAAATCTAACCCAGTGGCATATTGAGCAAACACAAATACTAATAAATGAAACAGAAAAAACACAATACATTCATAAATACGCGCGATTCTAAATCGCTAATGTAGACAGCCCGTTATCAAAAGGTTACTTTTTTCTCACACATAAAAAGTATGCTTTTAATGATTTAGCTGCACAATGCTACAATTTTTTTGTTTGTAAATATTTTTCATTATTTCTTAAGGAGCGTCCACACATGCGTGAACGAACATGAAATTTCGTTGTTCGCTTAGACATAACGAATGTGTGGACACAATATTCGTGTAAAAAAGTGATTATTCGTCATCCCTAAACGAACATGAAATCGTTGGTTTTGTTCTAACTTTCAACTCTATTCCTATTAGGTATACAATAAAATTTAACAACATTTCTAATCAAAAAACTCTTCAACAAATATATTTTTAACAAAAGTTTGTTGTATAAAAAAAAAACAATAAATTTATTCAATAATATATTTTAGCATCGTCTATCGGAAATCGATAAAAAGCATTTTTAAGTAATTCTTTACAGTTTTGAATAACATTATAACGTTCATTTGATTTAACAGAAGAGTGAACTAATCCAAAGTTTGACCAAACTGACAATGGTAGGCCGCGTCGAATCTCTACATCATCTTCAATAATCTGATTTAAAATCATTTTTACCATTTTCTCAAACAAATCAGCATACGACTGCCTTTGATACACATAATAAAATTTCTACTAAATAATAAAAATATCCGGTCTAACCCCCAAGCATCAAAGAAAAAAAAAAATTCGAAAACAGCCTGTGTAAATGGGGGGTAAACATTTTTTTTCCGTTGTCCCTGTCTACGTCATTGTTGCATAATGAAATGAAATGAATACCTCAACTCTGCTGGCAACTCTACATCAAAAAATTAATTTTTCTCATTTCGAATCAGCGTTACCAACTTATGGGTTTTCCCCCTAGATTTAGGGGTTTTTTTTTGTTGACAGAGTGATTTTTAGGGGGTAATTTGTTTCAGGTGTTTTTTTAGGGGTATGATGTATGATGTTAAATATTTATATTAATTAAACCAAAATATTTAAATGCTTTCCATATTTAACTGCAAAATCATCTCTACTCTTCATTCTTCTAACTCCTAGCTTATTCAATGAATAATTCTAATTTTGTTTAATTTTTATTTTTATTTATTTTTTTTTATTTTATCACATAATTGATTTATTCAATTATAAAAACATATATCTAAATCAATTATTTTTAGGTAAATTAATGGTATAGTATTAAAGAGTAAATTATAAACAACATTTTATTTGGCATAAAATTGATCTAATTTAATTAATTATACAACTAATAAAATTATTTTATATACAAATAAAATCTTTGAACTTTCAACAATTATAAAATATTATATAACTATTTTTAATCGTTGATTAATGAATTTTGTTTGAAGAAAAATTGAATTTCATTGTGGGTATATGTACCAATAGTATATTGCAGGGGTGGCCAGCTATACTAACTTTGGGAGTCACATTTATGAATTAATATTTTAAAGAGTTATTTATAATTTGTATTATACATATAAATATAGGATTAATCTAATTTTAAAGTGAATCAGTTAAAATTTTTAATTTAAACTGAAAAATTGTTTTTTGCGTAAATTAGGTAGTAGGAGTTAAAGAGTTTTTTTCTCAAATTTAATTGTTCATCTAATTTTAAAGTGAATCAGTTTAAAGTTAAACTTTTTTGCTGGTGTAAATTAATAGGCGTTTTAAATTTCATTTAGTTAAGTTGTGGAGTAAATTTTTCAAAATTAAAATTTATTAAAAAAATATGCAATATGTAAACGAGAATAGAAAGTTTTCTTATAGGAATTATTACAAAATGTGCATAAGAACCATTCCAATCGACTTCAAGAGCCGCATGCGGCCCGCGAGCCACGTTATAATAATATAATAGACCTATGGTATATTGTATAAACCTATTATATAATAGACCTATGGTATATATAAACCTATTATATAATAGACCTATCGTATATATAATACACCTATGATATATTGTTTAAAATCAATTATATGAAAAAATGTTAATTAAATTGAAAACAAACCGATTGTGAATAAATGCTAATAATTTTCAGTTTATGTTTAAATTCTTCGTGGGCAAAACAATACCCAAAAATTTGTTCTATATACATACATTAATTTTAATTATTATTTCACTTATGTTATGGTTGTCGTTATATTCGCCATTATATTCGCCTTATAAGGTCTGATTCTAAAATGATAATTTAAGCATTACTTATTTTTATTTCCATAAGTTGCAAGTAATACTTTGTAAAATGAAATGTTTCTAAGGAACAACTGTATTAAGAAATAATTAAAAGAGAATTTTTCCATTGTCCAAAAAGCACAAGTTCTAAAAATGTTTAATTCCAACAAAGAAATCTAACGTATACTATATACAGGAATTTTATATAATGTTAAAATAAAAATGTAAAATATTTAATATGAAATTAGCACAACCAAAATTCATGTTTTTTTCAGAAGATAAAAATCGCGAAAAAAGAAAGTATCTAGTTGATGATTACTTGATGTTGATACTTTTTGTAAAAATAAATATTTACCTTTTTTTTTTAGCTATGATGATGACTTATTATTTTTCCTCTCCATTAAATTTTCACATTTATATTTATGCTTTCAGACTTTGTGTCATAATTTATTTTTTTTTTGTAACTTTAAAGTGTAGATTTGTCATAAAAGTGATAAAATATTTTATTTGATGTTCTGAAAGGACATTAAATCTAATGAAATGCACATTAATCCTAAAAGATGAATATAATTTTTGTTTCTTGTCATTGCAACATGGAAAAAAAAATCAAATACAGGTATTAAATCTTTAAGTAAAGTGGGTACAAAAAATAAAATTAAAAGAAGTTACATTAAAAATAAAGCTACTACGACTTGTATATACACCTACATTGTTAATATAAAAGGGAAAATTATGGTTAAAAAAGGATTAATAAATAAAATCTCTTGTATACTATACGAATTTGATCTCTACGAAATTTATTTTCTGGTAGATTCTTGACTTTACGCTGAAATTTTGATATTTGAAGTCCAAAGTCCTAAGACTGGAAGGTTAATTAATTTTTTTAATTGATGATTTTAATTTTTTTATAAATTATTTATTCAATTTTTTTAATAGGTTTTTGTTTTTCTAAATTTTTTGTTATTTTGGAATAGAATTTTATAATAAAATAATTATTAATTGCTTTCAAGTTTTATAACTATTTACTTGTAAAACTTATAAAATTTGAGGGCTTATGCTGATTTTGTTTTCTCGGTGCAAAAATGTATCTTAAAGAAGCGTAAAAGCAGTATGATTCGAACAGTCCGAGCTCTGTGTATTCAAATTTAAGTATTATATAGTGGTAGAAGTTTCATTGATATGTTCCGCTAGCGTTGAAAAAATAAAATCTATTATAGTTTAGTGGTGAAAAATTACCGCTTTCAGAAGTTCGGTAAAATACGTAGTAAAATATATATAGTGTAAACCTCACATTATTTATTTTATTAACGCTGTCCACGTAATCCTTTCATTTATTTTTCTTACTCTAAATACATTTTTATTATTTATATTTTTTCAGATAAAAATATTTTGCTTTTTGTTGAACTTTATATGTTTGTTTTATATTATTATTTTTTTTAATATTTTGATAACAAAATATATAACTTTAGAAGACATAATAATCAATTTTGTCTGGCTCATTGTTGGAAAGGTTAAAATATAATTTTATTTTTATCTTTATGTTATTTAATATATGAGCAAAAAAAAAAGTTTCATTGGCGAAATGATTGACTGTCTGAATATTAAATTATATTTTTAGAATTATCTTCTGGCATAAAATCTTATTTGTTTTTTTCATAAAACACCTTGGATAGCACCTAATGTCAACACATTATCATTTTGTGACACATGATGACGTAAATTTAATTTGATATATTTTGAACATTTGTAATATATTTTCATAGTTCTTGTAATAATAATAGTAAACTTGTACTCTATCTAAATGAAAAATCATTGGTCAGTGAGTCAGTGCACAAGTGGTATTTTGGCTCTGCACAACTTGTATGTTTGTGCACGACTAATATTTTGCCTTTTGTGCAAAATATTAACACAGAAAAATTAAAATTTGAGTTACCAAATCCAGAAACCTATAAACACAGAACTTTTCTAAATAAAAAAATTAATGATAAAACTTATGAGTTGTATCTCTTAATATTAATGAAATTAGGTAATAAACAGAACTTTTGAGTTTCAAACAATGAAATTTTATCAAAAATAATACTAAATGTAAATGTAAACATATACATTTATTATTTACTTTACATCATAATCATACTCCTGAATAATGACTATTATAGTTATTTTTCTTTTTCATTCATTAAATTAATTTTCAATGTCAACAAAATCATCTTCTCAGAACTAAATTACGCACAAAAATATTTTGAATAACAAAACCATGTAATTTTAAAAGAACTTTTTTTTAAATCTTGTCTACCAAATGTCAATTAAAAACTGAATAAAAACAAGTTTGATAATAATAATTGTTTTATTAAAATTTTGTTACACGTTAATTTCAATAAAAAAAAAAAAACAAAACAACATTCAAAGTGTATAATTTAATTTTTCATATCCTTAGATAGAAGAAAATATTTTTGTTAAATTTTTTTTTATGCAGATGGAGTTGGAATAAATATGCTGAAATTAGATACAAAATCGCAGACAAATTATTTTCTCTTCTAACTTTTGCCAGAAAGATTTTTGTTATTTGTCACTCTTAGAAGATAAACGAAACGATTTACTATATGCAAATTTAAATAATAAGATTTATTAAATCAGATATTGAAAATAAATTCAAATATGTTATGTGTACGTAAATCTGAAAACATATCAAACATAAAATTGAAAATTATCCCGCGGCTATAATTATAGAAAATTCTGAGGGCTTATAGAAATACATTAAGATTGAAATCAAGTCAACAAAAAACTAGTGCAAATATTTTTTTCTGGAAAGAAATATTATAAGATTAAGTGTCAGGTGAGGATACTGTAAACAGTTTTATTTTTCTATCAATCGATAAGATTCTGATTAATTGATGTTATCATATAAATTAATACGTACCTTAAATTATTTTTATAAAAATAATGTCATTATAAACAAGAGTGAAATTTCTTCTCTATATTATGCTGGGCTAAAAAATTCCTCTTATTTATGAGAACAAATTAAAAGGATTTCTGAACAATGATTTTTATTAATTTTATAATCTCATGTCCTGATTAAAAAGTGATTGATGATGATTCAGTTTAATATATAAATAATGAAATTGTTTTCGATGCATAAATAAAAAATAAAAAATTTAAATTGATAAATTTCTCGTCATTGTATTTTAAGCTTTTTGTGCTGTTGGATGAAAAACATAAGCATTATATTGCGAATTGTCATTAAACTTATAATTTTATAAAGATTAGTAATGTTTATGAAAAAAAGAAGCACCTGAGCCACTACCGACATAAATTTCAAGCCGTCTTGTGTATGTAGAAAAAAAAACAAAATATCGCAGGGATGTGAATCATAATTTTGTATGAAAATATCTACTGAAGAATTGAAAATTGATTTGTAAAACGGGGTTAAAACAATTCAATGCGGTCGATTTTTTTTTTGTAAAAATTATTATTAATTATATTATAAATTGAATTTAATAATTAAATTATATTTTTTTTTGTTTTTAATCTTATTTTACAGACCAATCTTTAAGTTTTCTATATACGAATTTTCATACATTTGTCTGAGTAAATACAAAAATACATTTTAAAGAAAACTTAACTATGTTAAATTTCTCTTTCGATACTAAAATTAAGATAAAAATAAAATTCAAACATTTAAATGTCGCATTGCAAAATTGTTTATTCTATTTTTAAGGTTTTATTTGTATATATCGTCTGCTGAGAAATGAAACAACGTATAATGAGAAGAATAGTTTCGAGTAATTTGAGTTTAAAGATTTGAAAATTA
This sequence comes from Hybos culiciformis, assembly GCA_964007475.1. Taxonomy (NCBI): domain Eukaryota; kingdom Metazoa; phylum Arthropoda; class Insecta; order Diptera; family Hybotidae; genus Hybos; species Hybos culiciformis. Next base: position 93,242,033 of record OZ023274.1, on the reverse strand, counting down.
TGGAAAAATATCAAGTAGCGTAAAATTTTCATTTAAAAAACACATTTTAATCAACATTAAGAATATTGCAAAGTAGTTGTACTTATAAAATCGTGTACGAGGAATCGAATGGTGCTATTATCTAATAACGATGTATAAATATCATACGTTGTTTCATTTCTCAGAAGACGATATGCTTTGGGCCAAAAACTATATAAGTGATTTATGTTTTTTTAATTGCTCACATAATTCAAGTACTATTTCTTTTTTCATTCAATAAATTTTCAATGTTTATTATTTTCAACTAAATTACTATATTATTGTTAGACCATATAATGGTCTTATGGAAGTTGGCCAAAAGAAGAAAAACAAATTGGGTTTTTTTTTTGTATTTTTAAATTCCATAGTAAAAATACATAAATTTCTATTAAATGGAAAATAATGAAAAACAAAATTTTAAAATGACATTTAGTTCAGTTTATTTATGCGTGGATTAAGTTCATTTGTGTTCAAGTTATAAAGTGAAATTATAGTGTACAGAAGAAGAATGTTGAGAGATGATGTTTCATGAATAAACAATTTCATTTTATATTTGCTATATTATTTATTATATACTATTATATTTATAATAGGGTTTATTTACATTTTTTGATAACACGGAATACTTTTGTTCTATAATTAGATAAAATTTTAAATAAAATTTCTTTGAAATATCCGTTTTCTTATTTTAGGCTTTATATATAATATATTTCTTTGAAGAGATATGAAATTAATTTTCTCATTTTTTAATAATCTATATTTCTGGCAGTAAAAAATATAAGCGTGTTTACATAATGTATTTCTTTGACTCAACAAAAATTTTTTGATTATATATTTGATAAAAATCCTTTTCGAGAATCTTTTATGAGAAAAACTAATTAAAAAAATGATTTTTTTTGTGACCGAACCAGTTTGATTATAAAATAAAATAAGTTAATTTAATATTACATTTGTATTAATTTTAGGCATAGAAATTCAAAAAAACATACACCTTTAATGTTTTTATATTCTAATTGTGATAAAAAAAATTAATTATTCAAACTCATAGTTACATTATGCTTATATATATTTACGTTGTACATGTGTATCTTCAGAAAAAGTAAAAATTAAAGCAAAAAAAAAAATAAATAAATTAATTGCTTTAATGATGAAAATTATACATTATTTCAACACTCTTAATGATATTAAGCAAATGGATGGAAATTCGATAAGAAAAAAAAAATATGTTTTCTTCGCACTCATAAAGATAAAATTAATGTTATGCTAAATTATATGATGCTTGACAATTACATAGTTATACATAAAAATAAAAACCAGTATATTTCCCTAATGTAAAGAAACTATTAAGATAAATTTATATTATAAAGAAGATAACAATTATAGGATTTTTGTATCTTAGAAAACAAAAAAAAAAATAAATTCCGAAAATTAGAGTCTACTATAATTAATTTGATTACAATTTTATTATATTTAAGATAATTTTTTGCATAATCCAAGAATTTCTAGAAAATTGAGCAATAATAATATCAATTCAGAATATTGATTCATATAGTTTTTCTTAAATGATCATGAAAATTTTCTATTATCTTTACTTTTGATTGAATATTATTTACTAAATTGAGTATACCAAATTCTTTCAAACCTGAAAATTTTTAATCTTTATTCGGAACTATTTCTTCTAGATTTTGTTTTAAGTTGAAAATAATAAACAGAAAAAAATTTGAAAAACAATAAATGTATCATTTGAATTCATTTGAAATCAGTTCTTAAAGCAGAACAGTGAACTTGTTCAATTATTACTCGTACTGTGTTGAATATATTAAGCAAAAAATATTGAAACAACATTTTTATGTTAAGAATTTTGATATTTCAAAAAACTCAATGCAATATATTTTTGAATATCAATATTATAAAATCAACACTATACTTTTTATGCAAAATAGAAAATATTATATTCAGTTTTTTTTTTTCTTGAATTTAAATGCATTTTAAATTTCAATCTAAATTAGAAAAAAAATAAATTATTGACATTATAAACGTTATGCAAACTTTTTACATACCTAATGCATAATATAGATATAATTTTCAGTTTATCTGAAAATATTTTAAATTTGAAAATCATACAAAACATGAAAAATTATATACATACATATATAATATTGAATGAAATGAGTTAAAAATTAAATTCTGAAATAATCAAAAAATACAAAAAACATAACATATAATAAATAACATAACCATTTTGTCGAAAATTTAAAATAATATTTGTTGAGATGAAAATTTTTGTTGAATTGAAGAAGAAGCAAAATAGAATAATATTTTTAAATCAAATTATTTCTATTAAATTGCATTCGCAAAATAAAAAAATTTTAATGAAAAAATAAATAAACGTTTATTTTTGTTAATGCTTATGCTTTTTTTTTTTTTGCTAAATGAATGTTTTCAATTGTTATGCATAACAGAAGGGTATTATCAATGAGCGAAATCTTGAAATTCTTTATATTCAAGATAGTATATTGTACAATAATAGAAGAAATTGCTAATTTAAAAAATATATTTTGAATTTTTGTTATCATGAATTTAATGTTATAAATGGCAATGATAATTTATTCTTTAAATCTTTGGGGAAAAATATTTAAAAGCATAATGAAGAAAAATATAAAAAAAAAATATTTTTCTAATCATTTCATTCTTTGGAATTATATGTAGTGGATATAACTATTGACCTTTCAATAAAATGGATCTGTGTCAAGTTAAAAGAAATCTTTTAAGATTGCATTTGGATGCAAGAAATATTTTCAATATTATTCAACTGCATAAATAGTTTTATTAATTATCTAATTTAAAGTTTATTCTAAAATGGGAGTGTTTTTGAAACTTTCATTTTATTTATTTTATTTACGCCGGATATAAATTAATAAAATTCCAGTTCACAATTAATATCAATTTGAAGGATTTAAATATTTTGGTACCAACACTGAAAAAACGAACTTTATAACTAATGCCTTGTTTATAGCTAATTTACCTATCTGAAAAAATGGTACCGTAAAAACCGATTTTCTATGTTATTATTCTACTTATATTTAAGCAAGTTTACTGAAAATGAAGATATTAATTTTATCTATTTTTCGTTAAAAGAATTTTTTAAAAATATTTTCAAATAATTAAGAAAATTTAATTTTTTTTTTTTTTGCTATCTGAAAAATTTCATTACTTCACAAAATTATTTTTTTGTTTCTTTTTCATTACGTTTCCTTCCTATCTGAATACTTTTTCCTGTCAAAATTTTTTTTTTTTTTTATATTTTTTACAGTTGATTTTTTACTTTCAGATAAAATTAGCTGTGAATAGGTTTCCGGAACATTCCTCCAAAAATTACTTTACTAGTAGCTATAAACAAGCCATAAATAACTAAACCTGCAATATTTTCTGTTATTATGTACTATGTATTACATAAATAATAACAATAAAACAATAAAACAATAAAACATAAAAACATTAATTTTGTTGTAGAAAATTTTGCCACAATTCATATGCTAGATTAAATAATAAATACAACTTTTTGTTTTTCAGTAATAGTAGTTTACGCCCGTAAATTTAATTTTTTTTAATAAAAGTTAAAATTTTTGTGTTAACAACTAGGGTATACATTATTTTTATGACCTTTTACTTAAACCCTAAAAAAATATATATATAAATTAATGAACTATGTATATATAAAATAATGTCAAAAAAAAAAAAATTAAATCCAAATATATACACCATTATAACATGCAGTATAGTTTTCATGAAATTAAACTTTTCATTCTAAATGAAAATCTACTGCGTGGTGATATTTTTTTTTTTTTTTTTTAATGTTTATTTAACGAGTCGCACCCGAAAAAAAGGACAGAAAAAATAAAAAGTAGTGATTTGTCTTGATTTTCAAAGTCTATATGATTTTAATTTACACGATTTTTCGTCAACATCATGTATCCACAACCCTATATGTACATGTTTGTTTATACGGTATATGTATAACAATAAAAGAAATAAAGAAAATCATCATAAATCTCAATGAGTTTTTTTATTAGGTTTATTTTTTGTTTATTTTGTATTGCAAATATAAAACAAACAAAAAAAAACAAAGAATTATAGTATTATAGATAGAACATAATATTATTATATGTACATATAAATAGAGATAATGATAAGGCAAATTTGGGGAAAAAAAAATAAAAATAAAAATTGGCACAATAATTTTTTGTTTTTATTTTGGACACATACAACAAATAAATAATATAGATAAAAAATAGTGAAAAATGACATTATTTGTAAGTCCAAAATTTTCAATATTGTCATCGTAACATTAGAAACATATTGTTTAATAATTTGTTATGTTGTATTTTCAATGAATAAATAAGATAGAAATTCGGTCAATGTATAAAAAAAAATTTCGTATTATACAATGAAGGGGTTAAAAATCCTTGAACTGGATGCTTGATAAAAATTATATAAATATGTTGATGGTTATTTAATTGATTTTATTAATTTCATAAATTAAGTTTAGAGCGATCTTAAGCTTTTAGTGGATTGATTTTTTACCAAATCAAAAAGAAAAATATATACTATGGATATATAATAATAAATAAATTAGATGTACACTTTGCGGGTCAGGATTTAATTTATTAAATAAAATCGATATTTCTAATTTCTAGAAATATTAAATCTGAATATCAGTGGACACAAGTCATAATCACCTAACTCGATTTTGCTACTTTTCAGGAGAGCAGTTTAAAGTTTCAAATCTTTAAAGTTTCAAATTGGCTAAAGTTAAGTTAGGAAAAAATCTAAGTATTAAAAAAGAAAATGATTGGAATAAAGACTTATTGTGTTAAGATAAGATAAGAGTATACGTGAAATCATATGACCAACAGTTTGGAATAATAAAATCATAACCGCCTAACTCGACTTAAGCCGTTATGTTTATAACCTTATGACTTTGCTTTAAGTTTCCTTATATGTATAGTCAATAAGTGAACTTAATATAAAAATATATAATGTCACAACATTTAAATAAAAATAATGATTTAAATAATGTCTCCAGAGCATTTGTCAAAAATTTGTTGAAATAATTTCACAAAATACAGAAAACAAATTGAGTAAAAAAAAAACAAAGCGACCAAGTTGTATATTATGTAGGTACTTAATGTCAAAAATTCAAGTAAAATCTTATTAGAAAAATCCCAGCAAATTGAATACAAGGAAAAATGGGTAATTTTTATTTTTCCTTTCCTTCTGAAATTAAAAAAAAAAAACAAAAAACAAGATTAATTTTGTCACTATTTTATTTTTATTTTAAAATAAAAAATTTTTAAAGCTAACAAAAAGAAAGTAATTTTTCAAGTTTTTTTATTTTTATCATATACCTTTTTGATATGAATTTTGTTAACCTTTCATACCTATTTACATTTTTTTTAACATAACGAAATATTTCGGTAAAATGAAAATGAACATTAACAAAAAAAATTTATGGAAAATTTGTTTAAAAAAATTTTTTTTTGTATGCCATTATTAGAAAATTTAGGTAATTTTTTTATAGGCCTTTAAAAAATAATAGCTTGACTTTGAAATGTTTAAAACAAAATTTTCCGAATAAATATTCTTAGATTTTTTAAGTAATTTTATACGAGAAGTTATAGGATCAGAATACCCAATGCTGCAATTTAAAAGGTATGATGTAGACCCCTGTTCATAAAATTTCAAAAATATACAACCACTGGATTTTGTACATTTTTTGTTCCACTTTTTTACACTTTCCTTGATAGAAGGTTTTGTCCGTAAAATATATAGAAAGTTCTGGAAAATTATAATCAATAAGTATGCATTGAATAGTAGTAAAACTAAATTAAAATTAAGGGCATAACATACTATAAGATACTCTTTTGTTTTTAAATAAATAAATAAATCCCTGTATATATAGTATTATTAATATTTATTATATCTGAACATTAAAGAGTATGAAATTTTAAAAGTTGAAAATTTAGGTATATACTATTATTCCTGAAATTAATTAAAAATTCAATTTTGAAATAATCAAAAACAAAATTTACATACAAGCGATATATTATCTCTGTCGGCTCTAAATTTTATCTTTACAAACATAATTTTCTATTATCAATATCTCATCCCTTAAGTTGCATATTTAATTTTATTAAAAAATCTTGAAGATTATACATATTGTATAAAGTATAATTATAACATTCAACTTTGAAATATTTACAAAAACATGAATATACATATTTAATTAATTCTATAATAGAAGACTCATTCTGTATACTTTTTGTTTGTGTTTAAAAACTTCCAGGTTAGATTTTCTTGATTATAATTTATAAAATCGTATAATACCTTATTTTGTGATTTTGTCCAATAAGAATTCTATAGTACATAAAAAGTCTTTTTGCCAATAATTTGCTTGTATTGTTATCAATCTTATCATGAATATGAAATTATATTGATAATGATGTTACTATTCTTAATTAAATTACATGGTATTAAGAAAAATTTTTTTTAAGATTGTTATTTAAGATAACGTTTTTTTTTTTTATATAATTATCATTTATTTGAAAACAAGAAAAATAATTTTCATTCATCTTGTATGCTTCTAATTCTACACCAAATTTTTAATATAAGTATAATATGTATATTATATAATATTACGTAAACCACATTTTACCTCACATTACCAAATTTTATAAATTCTCTTATATTAAATTTTTGATTTTTGATTATATGGAAAATAAAAGAAAATTCTCTTTTATTTCCAAACATATGTACATAGACATATATGGCATCATATGATTTCGTTCAAAATAATATAAAAAATTACTCTTAAATTAAACCCCTTAAGAGTATTTTTTTTTTAAATCTGTTATACAATTTTTCTAAGTTCAATTTTTTGAATTTAATTTTTTTTAAAAATTGAGAATTTTTTTTTTTTTTAATAAATCAGTAAGAAATAATTTAGTTCGAAATTATATCTCGGTGCAGGCGGTTATATTTTGAAAATACCATTTAATGTTTTTTTCTAGGACGAGTTATTATACAATGAGATACAATGTTTATTCCTTCATCCTTCATCCTTTAGAATTATGTATTTTGTATTTTAAATAAAAAATTTGATCAAGTTTGTGGTCCCAAATTATTTTATTCAATATTTTTTTATTTATTTTTCATTTAATACTTCGTATATATTTGTTGTTTGTTTGAACAAAATAGATTGTACACAATATACATACAATATGTAGATAGAATGTGTATGACATTAATTCTTTAAGATTTAAGATTTAAAGTAAACAAGATGAGGTCATGTTTGTCTGATTCATAAATTTTACATATTGGTAATATAATATAAGTTTTCTTTATACATTAAAGAAAACAAAAATTGGTTAAATCTTAAACAAAATGAACTTATAATAATTTTGGAAAACAAAAATAAAATTATGAAATTACGAAGAAAAATTACGAAAATTTTTATTGCTTTATTTTCTACACCAAACTAACTTTTGTTTTGTGAATTTATTGAAGAAACAATATTTAAAAGTCTGTTAACATTATTAAGAATTTAAAAATGTCGAAATTTTACATCTTTGATATCTCAACGTTTCAAATGTCATAACCAGTGTTGTCATTTCATTTTTGGTTTTTTATTTTGGTAATTTTATTTACCAAAATTTGTCACAACTAAATTATATAGAAAAATAAATAAGAAAATTCCCAGCACATTTTTATTTCCAACAATTTTCTTCTTTTTAAGAGCTCTTAATAAACATAGTTAGTTCACCACAACTATGAATTATAAAGCATTGGGTTGTTTCTTGCTTAATAAAATATATTGTTGTCAAAATTGGAAAAAAAAAATATATATATATATTTTTTGCTTCATTATTTATGTATGCGCACTATAAATGATTTAATGATAAATAATTTAATAATGTTGCCGTTTTATAAGTTAGTCTGAAATATAATATGAATTTAGAGAAGTATAGAGTCAACAGAAGATTAAATGAAATAAATAATAAAAATATATATATTTTTATTTCTGTATTATAAACACAGTCTATACAAAATTAGGAAAGATTTGCAAAAAGGAAAACTCTTGACCTCTGCTGTACACAAATGAATAGTATAAAGTTATAATAGCAAAAAAATTCACAACTTTTTTTATGAAACACTATATTGTTTGTGGAGTGTCGAATTTTTTTTTGATAATAAAAATGAAAAATTTATTATTTTTTATTTCCTGTTTCGTAGCAATTGCGCGGCTTTATTCGCTTACAATAGATAGTGTGTGCATGTCAATAAATTATTTCTGAATAAAAATGTAGTTAGTCGAATTTTTCACTCTTTATGTACTTTTTTATTTTAATTTCATTTTCGTAGATTTTATTTTTTATTGTTTTTAACTACAACTCAATATTGAATTCTATGAACTTTAACTTTAATTAAAAAAAAAAAATTTATGATGTGCAAAAAAGCTGTTTTTTTTTTTCGCAGAAAACCCTAGCAACAACGTAAAAATCCCTTAAGCCTTGAACTATAACTATAAAAAAAATTGATTTGTGTTTTTTTAGGGTAAGGATTTTTTATTATAAAAAGTTTAAATGCACTGTACCTATAACAACACACATGTTAGATATTCCCTTTTTTAAATACACATCAGTAGACCTGGTAATATTTATCTATGTGTATATTAAAAATTAATATTTCAACCTCTTGTTTTATTAAGTTTTTTATTTTTTATTTTTATTTTTTTTTTCATTATAAGGGAAATAAATTGTTATTAGTGGAAATCGAAAGGAAATGAAAATGTTCTAAATCTAAAGGCGACGATAAATATTTCAGTTTTTTATTTATTTTTTTCAAAATAAAGAATAAGCTTGTATGTATGTAATGTACATACTTATTTAAAAACACTATTAACTTAACTCTAAATTGACTCAGATCAACGTACTTCTTTTCCAACATACGATAGTATAGTATTTTTTGTACTAACAAAGTGGCAGGCATTCAATGAATTTTCAACATGTTAAGGTTCGTATATCAATACAATTCTACTTCGCGATATTGGCACTGTCATTTAATTTCAAATATAGAATCAAATTTTAAATATGAAAATAACTCTCTATCTAAATCATTCTTCTTCAATATTTTAAATTATACAACATTACAAATTTATAATTGAAATTATGTAAACCTTTAAATGATGTATTCAATATCTAATTAGTGCACTTAAATGTTATTTCCGATGACAAAAAAAAAAAAAATTAATTATAATTTTTTTTTTTTGTGATTCCCTCTAAATACACCATCATAAATACACTTTTTTTTAGGTAATAAAAATTAATTTATAATGTTATGAATAAGCAATTAAATAATATTTATTTTAATTGTATTTGGTTTTCAGTATAGTACATAAAGGGTTTCTTTTTTCTACTGAACTATAAATGGCCCCTTATAAATAAAAAACATAGCGGATAATAACATATATTTCAATTTATGATAATATAGTGAGCGCTTATATATTTTGTTATTTTAAAATTTTTTCATTATTTTGCTTTAATTTAAAAATTCAATTATTTTGTTCCATATAATTGCTTTGAGTGCGGCATTACATTTATATTACATTTTTATTTTTAGTTTTTTTTTTTTTTTGCTAAACATAAAATATTCTTTTCAAATTCCAATATTTATTTATGTCAATAGGTTACACGAACAAAATATATTTCTGCATTTTATGTTACCAATTTAAAAGTTTTCAATTTTTTTTTTTTTAATTTATAACAAACGAATATGATGATGTGCAGATAACAAAAAAAAATTTGGAAGTATAATAAAAATATGTTTATAATATATAATTTATTTGTATTGATGTTTGTTTACTTTGAGTTCTAGAATAAAGATATAATTTGAAGAAAAATTTAATCATTATGTAAAATGTGTTAGCTATAGTATTAGTCTCAAATATCAATATAAGCATTGAGTTTTCTCAAAATCGAAATTTTATTTTTTAATTACGTTTTTAATGAGTTTTGTTTTAATTTAAAATTATTTTTTTTTCCTAAAAATATAAATTACCATTAAAATATTTCTTCTTGGTTTGAGTCATAGATAACCGAAGGACTTTTTAAATTTCGAATAAATTAAATCCCACGAATAAACAAATTTTTTAATTGTTTTATATTTTATATATATTTATGCAATATTAATTTTTAATTTACATAATTTTAATAGAAAAACAAAAATTTGGTATTTTTTATTTGAAAATCATAAATTACATAATTTTCTTCAATTTTTTTTTTTGACAAAACAAGTGTACCTAAAATATCCAACATTATATCGATAGAGAATATTCTTTTTTGTTTTCTCATCGGTTTAAATAAATATTGAATATACATCAGAACAAAACAAAAAAAAAAGAAATAAGGCGGGTAATTTCTATGAAAAAGGGTATCATTCATATATATGTATATCACAACAATGATGTTAAAATTTGTTTACGATTCCAATTCAAAAAAATAAAAAATAAATAAAAATAAAAAATAATAATAATTTACATAAAAAATAAACTTAAAAAAATATTTTCTTTCCTGTAACATAATATAGTATGAACAGAGAACAGGATAAAGGAAAATAAACAAAATAATTTCGACGCTGTTAGGGCAAAAGAACTTAAGTCAATTGAGTTTCTTAATGCCTTTTAAAGAATCAGAGCACCTAAAGAGGTTAAGGTTGATTTTGATTCGATTCATTTTATGGCGATTCAAAAATCACCGAAAAGTTTTTCATACCAGTAAATCTATAGAAAATGGTTATGACATAAATAAAATCAAATTTTTATCTTAATGTAAGTTCCTTTATTCTGCCGACACGACGAAAATTATTTATTTAATAATATTATTACTTTTACTTCTATGATGTGTAAGGAAAAATTTTCTAAAAAAAAAAAAATTTATAACGCGAAATTAAAAATATTTTAACTATTTTTGTAACAATTTGAAAATTTATTCTTTTTTTAAGTTGAAAAAAAAGAAAGAAAACATTATTCAACTAGAAAATTTTTAAGTAAATTTTAATAAAATAGTTACAAAATTTTCTATATCAGGAAAGTTTTTTAAAGAAGTTAAATAGCCCTAAAGTAAATAAATTATCTGAAAATAAAAAAAAAAATAAATATCTTTTTTCCGTATTCTTTAGATTCTTAATCAAAATGTTTTGAGATGAGAAACTTTTTAACGATATAAAAACTGAAAAATAATAAAATGAATGAAAATTTATTTATTTTTTATTTTATTTTTTAGAAAATTTCAGGTAAAGGATTTTGTGTAATTATGTAATTTTTATACAGGTCTTTTTTTTTTAATTTATCCTTTTTTTGAACATCCGGTTTGTAGCTATAGCTTGTAAATATAGTTAATTCAGATTTTTTATGTTTTATTGTTTTGTTTTTATGCTGTAAGTAAAACAAATCCGTTTTATTTTTGCGAAGCGTACTTATTCCGTACTGTGAATTTTGATAAGACAATATCAGAAATTCAAAATATCAAAAATCCAAAACGAAAAAATTATTATATTAATCACTAAAATTGATTGACTCATTAAATTGGGATAGTAGCCATATAGTATAGTATACACAGACAAACGTCAATTAATTATAGATAATAATTTTGAGAAAACTTTTATTAAATAATTTAACCCAATATTTTTTTTTATTTTTTTTGTCTTGAAATTACCATCAAATAATTATAAATTATTAAATAGTCACAAAAATTGAAATATTTATACAAGTTATTATCATGAAAACAAATTTAAATGAAAAAAGTTTATTCAAATAAAAGTCAAATACCCCTTTCAGCAATTTAAATTTTTGTTCATGATGACATTAAGATCTCATTAATAAAAAAAAAAAACTTTTCCAATTAGGTATTTTTTTTTGAATACTAGACTTAATAACTTTTACGAAAAAGTTTGAAAATTATTCATCTCTGTCGTAGAATAGATACAAGATACCTATGAACTTTATAACCTATAAATATTATTCTCCAAAAAAAATTAATTTTATCTTAAGTAACCCTTTCAATTAATTTTAAAATAGTTATCAGTAAATTGGAAATTAATTTTTGAAATATATATATATTAAATTTTTCGTAATTATATTTCTTTTTCCCAATTTAATTTTGAATTTTTAGAGATTTATAATTTTTGATAATTAATAAGATAAAGACGATTAATTTGACAGATAGACTATCTGTCGATTATATCAACAAATAATTATCAAGAATAAAAAACTTTTTTTTTTATTTTTCAATTAACTTTCTGATGTACAATTAACACATCTTTATCAGAAAATACATTTGTAGTACTGTACTGAAAATCGAAAAATTAAAAAACATTCAAGAACGTTCAAATTGGACTTCGCCTAAATTGACTACTATCAACGATGAAATTGCGACGATAAAAAGGGGTGATACGTTTTTTTTTGTATTTTCCAATTACAATTTTATATATTTCTAAAAGGCTTTTTAATTTTAATTCTCTCAAGTGGAAATAATTTAAACGCAAGTAATTCATTGAATATTTTCGAAACATTATGATGAACATGATAGAATAGTACTTGTTTTCTGCAAAACCATTGAATCTTTACTACCAAAATATATAAAATTTACTTAAATTGAAAAAAAATAAAACAACAAATTTTTGTGATCAAACTTCTTAAAACTAAAATTGTCAAAGAAAAAATTATCTTAATTTTAAGTTAAACTTTTTATTTGTTGTTGAAGAAAAAAAATATTTATTTAAAGTTTTTATTTTGTGTTTTAAATTTTAATATTCTTAATAAAACTACTTTTTAATATGTATAGTTTTATATATTTTTAAAGGAACATAACATATTACAAAAATCAATTTTATTATTTATTAGTTTATTTTGTATATAGGTAAAAAAAACCCATCACAGAATGTTAACAACAGATACTATGTGAACTTATTACATTTCAAATAGTTTATAATATATTATGGTGTTTTTTTTTTGTTTCTGTTTAAGTATATATTTATTTATACATCTTAACGATTTTTTGTCATCACTTTTAGGCTCTCGGCTCAAAACTATATATAGTTTATGTGATACGTCAATATTGTAATTATGTCACAAAAAAAAATTAATAATTTTTGTTTATAATTCTATCAATTCTATTATTATTAAAAGGATACTTTTAATCGATCATCGAACTCATGGGTATAAAAAAAATTTGAAAATAATTTAATTCGATATTAGAAATTTCCTAAATGTGTATAGAATTGAATTTGAAACTTATTTCGTGACCAAATGTCACTACTGAAAAATTAACTAAAAAGTTTTGACATAAAAAGTTTATTTTATAAATGGGAAAGTTTTTTTTTTTTTCATATTTTTAAACGATTTACAAAACTTTAATTTTTCTTTTTATAGCTGAACTATTGACATTCTTTAATAACAAAAAAAGAAGTAAAAATAGTTCCTTATCGTTTTTACGATTACCTAACTTGATTTCATTTTGTATTTTCCTTTAACTTTTATGATAGTGTGTAACTTTTTTTTATGGTATATTGAATTTCAAAGGAAAAAAAGATAATGTTTTAATGTGTTAATATTTTGATTGTCAGTTGAGATGAACTCCTTTTGTGTTCACCGGGCAAAAAATATTACAACAACAGTGAACTGGAGCTATTTTGTCCATCGATTGTTAGAATAATTTTTCAAAAACCTATGTAGTCATAAAGTGAATTAAAGAACGTGCGTAAAACGTCAAACCTTGAAAGCTCAATAATTGTGAAAATATCTTAAATTTTTCAAATATACATTATTATTATTTCTGTTGTTAATTTACCGAAAAATGTAATAAATACTATTCTATAGCCATAAAGTAAGTATAAATAGAGGAATTAGCCCCATACCAAAAATGCTAATAAAAATAGTGAAACAAAAAATCCATATCACAACCCCATGAGGTTATTTTTGTATTTTTTAGGCTTCCACTCTCACAAAAGCTTTTAAAGCTTTAAAAATTGTATAGAATTGTTGTTATTTTTGAAGTTTTGAGAGCATTTGTGAGAGTGGAATTCTCAAAAAATTCATAAAAAAAAGCTCATGGGGTTGTGATATGGATTTTTTGTTTCACTATTTTTAGAGTACGATTCAAATCACTTGACCAATCCGTTACGCAGAGATTAGACTGGATAGTAAACTGGATAGTAAACTGATCATTGTATGTGTTTTTTATCTGTGTTTGTAAGAAGATAGTTGATTGAGTGTCTTTTTACTATCCTGATTTCTATCAAGATTTTTATCATGTTTTCATTTTTTTGTATTAAATTTTTTTGTTTTTTTTTTTAGTACAGTGATAAAAAAAAAACAAGGCATACAATTTTTAATTTTGTATTGTTAAAGTAAAAAAAAAAAATATTTGTTTTTTTTTTCTGACTGTGACTATCCAGTCAACTATCTTCTCAACTGTCTTGATTTAAATCCTGCTAGTAGAGAAGATAGTAAATTGACAATTAATAAAGTAATAAAATTTCACCAATACATTCAACTACTATCTTCGTCAAGGTAGTAAAAAAATCCAGTCTAACCTGGGGGTTATGCAAAGCATTCCCTTTCCATTACAAAATTCCATACACAATTTGCATGAACTTTTTTCTTAAATAATTTTCCCTAAATTTTATATGGAATTTTGTAATGGAAAGGGAAAGCTTTGCATAACGGATTGGTCAAGTTATTTGAATCGTACTCTAATAACATATTTTGTATGGGATTAATTCCTCTATTTATACTTCCTTTATGTCATAACATATCTAGAGAACTATTACATTATTTATAATACAGAATTTTCTTACATGCTTTTTTTTCATGTAAGAAATTACATCATTTAGTTTGCTCGCATCATTTATTTTTCCTTATACATGAATCGTTTTATTTTTGTTTTGAAACATTTTCTTCTTTTTTTTTTTATTATTATTATTATTTTAACTTAACCGAAAACAGAAATAAATATTATGTATATAAGGACGCTAAAGATAAACAATAATTATTTCTTTTAGTTTTTAGTAAAAATGTAACTTTTTTTTTTCTCGAGTCTATATATTTTGAATGAATGAATAAAGCTAATAGGAAAATGGTACAAATATATAAAAAATAAATATACACTTATACATAGAAATTATATTTTATTTGTTTTTATTTATTTTTTGTATTTGTTTATTTTTTATTTTTTTTTTTTATGCTTTTTATAACTTATTTGATTAAACTAACGAGTAAACTTTTTGTTTAAACATTAAAATAAATTTCCTAAAGCTATCTCTTGGTTTTAACTTCTGTTATTATTAAAAAAAAGAAGAAAATCCCAATTTAACATTTTCTTTAATTCATGAAAATTAATTAAAGAGTTTTCTGTTTTTTCTTCATCGTCACAAAATTTATTTAAGATTTTAATGTTATATATACGAACTTTTTCAAAGTTTTAGTACAACATTAATTGTTTTCTTTTTTTTTATTTTTTTCTGTGTATTCTTTTGAACATATTTTGCGCATGAAATATTTTTTTTAATATTTTTTTATTAATCGTTTATGTTTTGAAAAGAAAACTGAATAAAAAATATTATTTGGTACATATCTACCAATTTGAATTTTGATATTAAGATACATGAAAAAAAAATACGGAAATACGAAAATATTTAATAAAAACCTCGTTTGTTTTGCACCAAATTTTTTTAAATTTGGAAATGGAAACTATTTTTTAATCTTTTAGTTTAAGAATAAACTTATATTGTAAAAACTCTTTGGTGTAGCATCACGAGGACATAATGTCTATATCTATTTCGTAATTTCAAAGAAAATTTCTATTTCTAAATGAATATGAATATGAATATCAAATTAATCATTTTTTTTTTTGGAAAAATCAAAATCAACGAGATAGAAATTACCTTTTTTTTCTCATTGAATCCTTGAAAGTCAAAGCATAAATTTTTGACTCCTTTCAAATAATATGTCCCAGAAAAAAAAACAAAACATTTATTTTATCACTTTTAAAATGTAAATACAAAAATTGTAATTACGATTTAAATGCAATAAAGAAAGATAAAATAAAAAATTATTATGCATATTTATGTAAATTGTAACAATTTTATAATCGATTTTATGTAAAAATAAAATGTAGGTGTATTCAATTTCCCAGAATATAAACACACACATAGAAATAATATTTGAATAACAACATTATAAATATTTCCTAGGTTAAAGACTTTTGTTGACTTTTAATTTGCTATTTTATTTTATTTTAATATAAAATAAAATTTATTGTTTTAACTTTCATGATAATTGGAATTTAAGTTGGAATTTATATAAAAAGTTAAAAAAATTATTTTAGTTTGACGGCATTACATACTATATGTTTTCTATGGAAATATATACCATTAAGAATATTAGAAGAGAAAAATAATTTGGAAAGTTTTATTTACAAACAACACAACAACATACCAATATTTTTATTAATATATATTGTTTAAAATTGTTTGCTATAAAAGACGATACAAAAAATATCAATTTAGGAATATATGAGCAAATTAAAAATAGTATTTCAGTTTAGTTAAGATAATCTAAAATTATATTTCTATGACCTATTTAAGCAATTTAAGGATCAAAGTACCCATTCTTTATAATATGATTATCTTGTTAAATGTATATAAAAACTTAATATTAGTTTTATTTTAATTTTAAACTTTTATCTTAAATTTTAAACTTTTTTAATGTTTCAACATAGTTCTTTATCGATTTCTTTCCTGCAGAGTAGACTAATTAGGCTATTATGTTTGTTTTAGTTAGAATTTTGAAAATTTATCTCTAAGATCTTAGAGAAGAAAAACATTCAAAAAAAAAATAAAATTGTAGGAAATAGTTTAAATAAAATGGAAAACTTTTTCAAGTAGATAATGTCAAAAAAAAAAAATCTCAAGAATTTGAAGAAAATTTCTTTGTTTTATTTTTGTTCGTTCTTCCACTTTCGATTTTATTGAAAAAATTTATAAAAGTTATATGTATGTATATTATTAATATTATTGTAAAATGTTTTATGTTTTTTGATAATAAAATATTATGCTTTTTTTTTTTTTTTTGGATTAAAAAAAAAAAAATTAATTTAATTTTTAAGGAAAAACTTTTTTTTTTTATTAAAAAATCTTTATTAAATTTTTTTTTTTTTTTTTTTTCAGTTTTTATATGAAAAAATATAAATATTGTTTTTTGATTAAAATTCAATATTAAAATTTTTTTATTTTTTTATTGAATTTATATTAAAAGTTTTCTCATAAATTTTATAGTTTTGAAGTCAAATCATCATAGAATTCTTACAGAAATCATACAAAACTTTTTATGAATTATGCTAAGCGAAGAAATTAATAAAGTTAAGTGAAACAATTTATTTTTTATTATAAGTTTTAATGAAATTCTCTCACAAAAAGAAGAATTCATAAAATCTTTATAAAGTCTTGAGAGTTTTGATTTTTCAAATGCAAAAAAAAAGATATGAAAAAAGTAATCTTTTCTTCACAGGATAAAATTTGGTTAACTGTTTGAATACAATGTTTTCTTTTTTAAAAATTTTTTTTGCGAAATTAAAAAAAAAAATATTTGTTTTCATAAAATTAACTTGCAAAAAGTTTTTAAATGTTCGTTCATTTATTTAAACTATTTCCTGTTAATTTAAAATTACAAAGATAAATAAAGATAATTTATTTTTGAGAAAAATAACCAATTAGTCCTGTTCAAAAGTTATTAAAAAACCAAACTTCAAAAAGTTCTCATTTATTAATAAATTATATACAGAATATTCAACAATTAAGGAAAATAAATAAATAAAATAAAAACAAATAAAATAAAATACCACTTCCTCTATTTTCACAAAATATTCAACAATTTAGTTTCTTTGTACAAGACAGCATTTGAATTAATTTCAAATAAAATTTCAATTTTAGCTCTTCAAAAGCTTCATCGAAAAAGATATATTCGTTAAAAAAAAATAAAAACCCTTTTTTCAGTATTATTTCCATTAAATTAATGATTAATGAATTAAATGGTGATAAAAAGGATTTTCAATAAATTTATATAAAGATAAAAATGTTATTTATAGCTTTTGTTGTAGTACCTGTAACAAAATATATATATATATAATTTTTTTTATTTAAATGATAATATATTAAAACATGTATTATATACACACATAATAAACATATTCATGCTTATTCGTATACATAAATACAATTTATTTTTAAGTCGAAAAAGTATGTAATAAAAAAGGTTTAAAAATAAAAATTTTGAAAAAAATCTTTTTTTTCTATTTGAAAAACATTTTTTTTTATCTATAGAAAATTGAAAATTTTTATAGATATATTTAGATATTTTTAATTTTATGTAAAAAATTGAGTTTACACAAAACCGTCTATCTTATAAGCCAAACTTTCTCAAACTCAAAGTGATAGTGATGCAAAAAAAAATTAATACATTATATATAAATTTTGAGTTTAAATATTCTAAGAAATTAAGCGTAATTTAAAGGGTACCCTTTTAACGTTCATCGCCGCCGATGATTCATTAAAGTGAACTGTGCGTAAACAACAACTGATCTTAGATCACTCCGAGACTTTTTGTTCACTGCGATGTTTGTATAATAGTGAATGTCTAATTAATAATTTTCCAAGATTCATTCATCAGAGCTGCCAGGTAGTTCGTTTTCACTATCGATGATGCATGCAAACAAGAAGTGAATTCACTTTTATTTTCAGTCCGCAAACTTTATTAGTTACACTTTATTAGTTACGAAAAAAGAAAATGGATTGAATGGAAAAGAGTATATTATATACATTATCATAAGAGTTAACATCACTCTTGCGAGAAAACTTTCATTCCTGAAAATCCCATTTATTTTAAATATTAATTTCCATTTTTTTTCATTTTTATTTTAATAAAATATGTTGGTAAATATGTATTGTTCCTGCCAAGTAAAAATAAAATTTTTACAACTAAGCCATTCTTGTCCCAATTATATTTATAAAATTTATTTTTTGTTTAGTTTAAAAAAAAAATATAAATTTCTCTTAAATAGATTAAATCAGACCACAAATATTATAAATGAGAGGCAATAGCAGAATTCTATTTTAATGGACATTTAAATTGCAGAATTATTTATGTCATTTAAATCACAAAAGTATCTATAATTGAAGACATTTTTGAAATACATATGTATGTTGTGAGTTTTTTTTATCATATTTCTAAAGCACTAATTATTCTGTGTTCTGTCTGTCCCATAAATTTTGTATTCACGAACACGGCTAACAAAGAAATAATATGCATTATGTATTATTTCCATGGGGATG
Source organism: Hybos culiciformis (assembly GCA_964007475.1). Lineage (NCBI taxonomy): Eukaryota > Metazoa > Arthropoda > Insecta > Diptera > Hybotidae > Hybos > Hybos culiciformis. The sequence continues at coordinate 93,222,572 of OZ023274.1, read as the reverse complement.
CAATATGTGACACAATCTTTTTTGTACATTATATTAAGTTCAAATAAAATAAAAATAAATTGTTTTCTTCTTAGAGTAGTTTATAAAATTTATAATTAACAATATTATCATCCCATACTTCGAATAGTTATATTATCGTCGCGTCGGTGTTATATTACAACTAGACTCTCAAAGTTGCAGAAACTTATTACAAGTATTAACAGTATAGTGAGACAAATAAAACATTTTATAGAATTCCTTAAATTAATTCTACATTGACAAAAAGTCACTTTTTGTGTGATCTCTAATATAACGCAGCCATTATACACACAATCTCATGGTCCCAAAGAATAAATTTAAATAAAATAAATGTACTCTAATTTGTAATGTAAAATGTTAATAAATAATTTTATTAAAATGGTTTAAGAACAAAATAGAAAAGAATTTCTAACCACAACAAGGAAGTTTTCCTTCCAATTCCATCCAGTAAAATCTGTTTGTAATAGTGGACATAAATTATTACCATTTAAAAAAACAAAAAAAGATACGGATATTTAAAAAATAAATGCAACAAATGAAAGTATATACTACACATATTTTCTAGGAAATGCACATTGTGAGGAAAAAACTATGAAAAAAAGAATAAAATTTATAAATGTTTTTTCCTTTAATGTTTGTCTACAAAGCAGCACTATAAAAATATTATATATACACACATAGTAGATATTTGTTGTTTTTTATCACATTCACTTAACTGAGTTTTAACTGAGTCGATTCAATAGTTTCGAGATTTTAATTTCATTTCTGAAAATATAAATTATTAAAACCCTTTTAGTTTACTTTTTGTTTTACTATAAAAATTCAATTATTAAATAGAGCCCGAAAATGGGTTGTTTTATCATAGATTTTGAGTTTAGTTATTCAAAAATAACATTTGTAAAGTATATTTTAAAATGTCATAACAAAATGGTTTATAAAAAATAAAAAGTTTGAAAAATTTAAAAAACTTATTCTCTCGATAAAAATTTTATATGTATTTTTTATTCAATATTATGTAAATAATTGCATTTGTGGGCTTCTTGAACTCTTTCGCCAGTAATTATGAATATTCTCAAAATGAGCAAAATAAATTCAACTGCGAAAACTACTGTCAAGGATACATAGTCTTAAAATTGTAATTCGAAGTAAAAGTCACAGATTTAGAGCCTCATATATTGTTTAATGTAAAGAAGAGAATATACATATATAATAATAAAAATGCTTATTATAAAACCAATAAAATTAGTTCACTATTTTTTAGTATTAATAAATATACTTATTTGTTATTTTATACATATTACATTGTAGGTATATGTATCTATACAAGGAGAAAATAAAATAAAAACAAAACATTTATGGTTCACTTATTTATTGGTTTTGACAACAAATTGTTTCAAAAATGTTGAAACTACAAAATATTTTTTTTTTTAAATTTGGTTTTTTTTTTTGTTAACAATTATGTAGGTTGATTTTATGTGGGTTTTTGAAATTTATTACAAAAATTCATAACTATCATGTTTTAGTTTTACTAATTTTCTAATAGAATTACAATGTAATTATCATGTATGTATATTTGGCACATGCATTTAATTAGACCAAAAATTGCAAATATTATGTCAAATGAAATAAAATTGAATAATTATTTTAATTATTGGAATTAAAAAAAAAAACTTAGATTCCTGGAAAATTATACAATTTTATTTATTTATGATATTAAAAGTTAATTAAAATTAAATAATTTGGTTTTAAATATAACAATAAATTTCTAGAAAAAATAAATTACAGCAAATAAATTACTTCAACTATAAATTTATAATTTAGCTGATGTCAGGCTATTAGGGAAGGTATTACGAACTAAATACACAGATTAAAAAAATTAGTATGTATTTGCAAAATTATTAAATTTTTATTATCTTATTATTATCTTAAATGCATGTATTTTGAATGCTGGATCTGAAGACAGAATTGTGTAATATACAATTGCATATTTACAACTAGCTGATGATGCAAAGTTTCTCTTAATATAAAGAGAGCTAGCTAATTATAATATATATGTTTGATGTATGTGTGTAAATATATGTTTCATACATATATGAATGCCATTTCAAATAAGAATCTATATTTGATCGATATTTAAGTCAATGAACCTGTTCTACGACTTGAGTTTCTAAAATGAGTTGTTGGCTATTGCGTAATTCCTAAAATTAATTTATTTTGTTTTTTATTAAATAGTTTTTCATCCACTGAGTTTCCTAAGTTAGTAAAAATTAAAGAAAATACGTATCTAATATTAAAAAAAAAAGAAAAGCAACAAAGAGAGAAGGAAAATTTCCAACAAAACATAACAATTTTATTAACACAGAATTTTCTTTAATTATATCCTATTAGGTAATTTAATTAAAAGATAGCTTTGAATAATTTTCATATTCTGACACATGTTGTATAATAATTTTATATATATACATAATAATGTTGTAACGAAAGTAATCAACAGCTAATAATAAAAAGAAATGCATACTTAGTAACATGTTGGTTAAAATTACCCAAGAAAAACAACATATTTATTAAGTTTTTAAATATTTTCTCTTTTTCATAAAAAAATAAGGTATACTGTATTTTGTAATTTTTTCATTTAATATGCCAAGCCAACATTTTAGCCTGGACAATTTTTTTTTTTTTTTTATTATTTTTATTTTTCATGTTTATGAAATTACATAAAGAATGTTTTAATATTTTTTAACATTTTAATATGTATATACCTAACCTCCTCAATCTCAGTTTTATTACAATAACAAAACTGATTTGAAGGATAAATGACATTATTTTTATGATTTTGTATAAAAATTTATTAAAAGCTTATGATGTTAAAAAAACAAGAAGAACGTTCTGTTAGAGGCTTGTTTTTATGTTCTTTAAGCAATATTATATAAGTATATGAAATGTCTTTAAAGAATAAGGAAAAATATTAAGAAAAGAAAATATTTTAATGCTAATAATTTTTCTTTAAATAGCAGTGAAATTCGTATCAATTTCTCTAGGGATTTATTTTACCCTTAACTTTGATAGTGGAGTGATAATTATTGATGACGCCCGCCCAAATTTAAAAATTGAAAAGTCTCAATTCGTCACCACCAATACGGTGAAATGAGGGATGTGCGTGCAGTCTGATCGAAGTCGGATTGAAATATGTTTTAAGCTCGTTTTAAAACAGCTTTAAGTCCACATTTTCAGATTTGTAAAATTTGGTCCAAGGACCTAGTACCCCGACTTTTATAAAAATAGAATTTTTTTAATCACACTTTCTTGTTTTTAAAGTTTTAAAAACTTTTGTGAGAACGAAATTCCCAAAAAAATAAATATAAGTTCATGGGTTGTGATTTAAAATATTATGTTACGATTTTTAATTTGTATGGGACTGAAATATCTTTTATATGCATACTCTTTGGTAAAATAATTATTATATAATTATTTTATCAAATCAACCATAAAATCAAAATTTCTCATAATTTAAATTGTTTGTTTTCGAATTTGAAAGTGAAGTTTATAATACGTTGCGTGTAAAATAAAAGTTCATTATTATAAATATAAATATTTAAAATAATTGATTAAATTGTGTAATTGGGTGAGAATTTTAATATTTAAAAAAAACTTAAAGATAGAACTTTTCATTTTAAAATTAAAAGTTTTTTTTAATTGAAAAAAAAAATAACTATAATTATTCTAATTCACATATCATTATGGGCGGTCTATTGAATAATGTGTTATATTATATTTTGTGTAAAAAATATCCGAAATTGATTATTTGAAAGGCGTAAGAGTCGTTTTCAAAGTATATTTTGATAGCACTGTACTGAGCAAACACTACATTACCTGTTTATGTTAACCTTCTTTTCATTGTTTTGGCATTTTGACTAAATATAAAAATTATATAGAACCAAGAGTTTGCTTCGACAAAATAATTGCGAACCAATGAAATAATAATAGTAATAGATATTATATTTTTAATATAAAAAGAGCAAAATTAAAAAAAATCATTGGAATTTTATTTTGTTTTTTATCTTATTATTATTTTATTTAACATTAAAAAAAAAAATCTTATTTCTGAAGTACATGATATTCCTCCATCTACGCGAACATGACACGCGTAATGCAATCGATGTTAAATGTTCTTTCCGTATTTTTCTTTACTTATTTTATTATTAATTTTTTTTTTTTAATTTTCCCCATTAAATGTTTTAAATTTCATCTTTAAAAAAATACAGAAGATATTTTTTTTAATTTTGTTTTATTCCCAATTTGATTGTCAAAAATAGCTGAAACCATCTGAAACCTATTATTTGATGAAATGAAACAGCTTCAAGAACATTTCTATATATAAATTAAATAAAAATGACAAAAAAAAATTAAATTAATAATATTAAAAACAGAATAAAATTATTTATCCTATATTTTTAAGGTTTATTAAAAATTTTCTATTAGATCATTAGATATGTATATATACAATATATATTATTTATTTTTATTTTCCCATTTAAATTTGATTATAAATTTAATTAAAATTTATTTTGTTTTGACATTTCATACTTCTATTATTTTATTTCTATGTTATGTGATTTTATTTACAAAGAATAAGCTTAAAGTTAGATAATGGGACTGGTGTAACTTTTATTGATTTCATTTTATGAATTTAGAACCTAGAATAAATAACAAAATATATAGAAAATGTGGTTATGATTTCATACTATGATCGGCCGTCATAGTGTAGTAATATTGCCATTATCCTACACCGTGTTCGGTTGTTGGTTCAACCATTCTCAGCTCGGACTGAAAATTGGGTCAATTTTTCAATAGAATTAACTCGAATTAAGTTTTTGTGTTGTTTTTAATCAGTTTTTTCAATTTACATCTAAAAGCTTACATAAAGTGTTAAATCTTGTTAAAAGATTTGCTCAAGAAAATCTATATTTTTAATTCCCTACACAAAGAATTGAAGTATTAGATTTTTTCTAGCTGTTCTCATTTCTTATTTTTAAAAAATTAAAAAATTTAACATATTTATTATTTTTCTAGCTTTTTTTTTAAATTTATAAATGCTATGTTTTTGCACCCTCTTAATCATTTTGTTGAATTAATTGAGCTTGTTTATGATTTGACACAGAAAAAAAACAAAAAAAAAAAACAAAAAAATAAAAACAAGATTAAACAAAAAGTAAAAAATTATAAAAAAAAAAATTGGAATTGGCATCATTTTAGTTTTTAAGTTTAGGGCTTAGAGTAGGGATTATTTGTCGGGGCTATCCTCGGAGTTTCTCCGAGGAGTTGCCTCGACAAGTCGAAAGACGTAAATGTTACATTTATTAACTAGGTCTAACATTTAACACAAGTGCAAGAAAGATTTTATAGTAATAACTTCCAGAATAGTGTATTAAACATTATTTAAATGCGTGAACAATTGAACATATATTATGTAACATATTAAAATTTAAAATACACTCTTATTTTATTATAAAATTGTATGAAATTTAAAAAATTAAAAATATTTTATTCAATGAATATTTAAAATGTCCACTTTTTTATTTAATAGGGTCAAAAGAAGAATCAATGGACCAAACCGATATTCTTCCCAATTTTGTTAAATTAAATTTCTACAAAAAAAAAAATGTTAATCAAAAAAGGAATAATTTTTTTTTTTCTTATTAATAAAAATACTTGGAAAATGTATAAATTTCATTTTATCTTATAAAAATACTGTTCTAATAGTCCAACAAAAAAATTTTCCTACGACATACTGAATTACTAATCTGAATCGACGTCTAGCCTTAAGTCTATTATATTATATTATATTCCAAATGTTTTTCCCTTTTTTCACAGTTTTTTTAATTTTATAATAATTTTTATTATATTAAAATCCTTTTCCTTGATACTATGTGTGTTAATATAAGTAGTTCACCTCTTAAACCAACAAAAAAAAAATTAAAGCTAAAAGGATAAAAAAAAAATAAAGAGAGAAAATTAAATAAACATTTCCAGTTAATAAAAAATATATTTTTGAATAATAAAAATGAAAAAAAAAAAAAAATAAAGGAAAAATAAATTCAAATTAGTTTTTATCGTGCTTGGTTTTTCATTCGAGAATTCTGTAGGAAAATAATATTATATTTATATTCATAAAAGAATATTTTATATTTATTTGAAAATTTTATTTTCTTAATAAGATTTTTTTTAAATCAATTTTCTCTAAAAAACGCTCACAAAGTATAGCCTCCAGGCATAAAAAAAATAAATACATATTAAAAATGTGTGATAAATTTATTCAATATATTCAATATATATGTATAGTTGAGCATCGTAAAACTACACTGTGAGAAAGAAGCCATAACTATTATACATTAAATTCATTAAATTTCATAAAATTGTCAAATCTGCATATTCATATTCTTTTAAATAATGATCAAAAATGTTGCCATATATTTTTTTTTTATATTTTGAATCCTTTTATAAATCTATATCCGAAGATTAATTTTATATATATACTTATAAATTATCGACATTATTGTGCAATAAAGCAATTAAAACATTTTATTTTGCTATTCTCTTACAAATTAAATATTTTTTATT
>OZ023274.1:93133618-93215736 GCA_964007475.1 Hybos culiciformis | reverse complement strand
GATAAAGCTCGTATAATTTTGTTAAATCACTTTTTATGTTCTTGGGTTTCTTTTAACATTTTTTTCTCATTTTATCATACCCACCCACATACAATAAATTTATTGAAAAATATTGTAGTGGCGGGAAATTGCTGTTTTTTTTTTCCTAAATTTTTTATTTTTTTTATTTTTAACCCAAAATCTAAATATATATTATGGTTATATTTTTGGCGTCTATGTTAAATACGGCGCAGTGAAATAAGGCCGCGGGAAATAAGGCCGCGATAGGTTTTTTGTTGCGGTCTTATTTCATTTTGAAAAATGAAATAAGGCCGCGAAAAAATCCTCGCGGTCTTATTTCATTTTGAAAAATGAAATAAGACCGCATAAAATTCCTCGCGGCCTTATTTCGTTTTGAAAAATGAAATAAGACCGCGACAAAAAAAAAAATTAATCGGAGGGCTAATTTCATTTTGAAAAATGAAATAAGGCCGCGAGGATTTTTTCGCGGCCTTATTTCATTTTGAAAAACGAAATAAGGCCGCGTAATCTTGTGAGGTGAGCACACAGGGCAGGGGGCAGCAGGGCGGCGGGCGGGCGGTTGGTCAGTGGGATTTGCGGCGCTCCGAATAATTGTTTTTCTTTGTCGCGGCCTTATTTCATTTTTCAAAACGAAATAAGGCCGCGAGGAATTTTTTGCGGTCTTATTTCATTTTTCAAAATGAAATAAGACCGCGAGGATTTTTTCGCGGCCTTATTTCATTTTGAAAAACGAAATAAGGCCGCGAAAAAATCTTCGCGGCCTTATTTCATTTTTCAAAATGAAATAAGACCGCAACAAAAAAACGTCGCGGCCTTATTTCCTGCGGCCTTATTTCCATCCCCCGTTAAATACAGAAAAGAAAAACAAACAAAATTCACAACTTTTCTTAAATTGTTTTTTTCTTTTTAGAATAAAAATATAATTTTTTTTTTATCAGGGCAATGAGAGTAATTTCTGCTTTTTTTTTAAGTAAATATTTTATTTAATAAGTTCGTCTAAAAATTTTGTTATAAGCCGCCTTTTCGAATTTTTACCAGCAGACTTTTTTTTCCCCCCAGTTCAGGTTAGAATAAAATTGTTGTCAATTGGTACATACTGAAAATCGGGATATTATTAATGTGATTGGGCAACACCGACATGAAATTATAATTTTTTTTTTGTAGTAAACTAAAGTAATTTTTAGCTTCAATGATGTCTTTTTCATTATTTTAGGAAAACAAAAAATTACTTTGGTGATGGTGGAGGAGATGCTAGTTCCGAACCTAAAGTGCATTTTAAGTGTACCAGCTCGTTTTGGCTGAAACTTACTTAAGAAGAAGGGGTGTCTAAGCTCAAAATTCAAGATGTTTTTGGGGAAAGCCGCCGTTTCAGAGATAAAACTTGTCGATGTTAGGTTAGATTCAATGGTTTTTTTAGCACCGATTTGCCTTACTTTTGGAAAGAGGATACGATAGTGACGGTTCCCCAGATATCAAAGACAAGAAAGTTTTTATTAGAAAGCCCCCGTTTGAGAGATATGGTCTTGCAAAGTTTTCTTATGTTAATATGACAATAATAAAATTTTATAAGAAAAGTAGTAAAAAAATTTTCAATTTAAAATTACCTTTTTTTGTGGAAAAACAATGTAATAAACAAAAGTTTTTTTGTTTTCTAATTTTCCGAACATTATACAACAATCAAATGTAATTAGTTAAATATACGTATATGGTAAACAAAAACTACATTGTATTTAATCTTTTATACATATACCTAAAGCATTGTAAAATTAATGATTTATCGTTAAAAAAAGGTATTATACCAATTTACATTCAATTACATTTTCATAGAGCTATAATAATGTTTATTTACCATAATTTGTTTACTTAATCATTAAAATTACATTATTTTATTATATTTGACTAAAAAAAAAAGTTACAAAAATAATATTTTTTTAAGCTTATTTATGTAGTTCATTTAATTGATTCAAATGTTAATATTATACATTTACCAAATTATTTATTATATTTAGTTACAGTAAAATTAATAATTGTGAGTGACTAGATTTTACGTTCGATTTCTTTTATTATATTATCCTTTTTTAAAAAGTTAATTTGTTTTTCTACTTTTTTCTTTCTAACAACAACGACCTAATTTCTCGGTTAATTAAGAAATTAACTGAATAAAAATGAAGTTAAATATAATTTAATTTGTCATGCTACAGTAATTATTTTCAATTGTTGCAAAATATTCTAGTTAGGGTGTAAAAAACATAATTTGCTTGATTTTTTCAATTATTATTAAAAAAAAAAAAACTATAATGTTGCAAGTAAATTGTCGTTATATTGTCACACGTTTGGGTAAAAATATGCCTTAATTGTAAGCCTCTCTCAAATACATGAATATATGTTTAAGATGAATTTATTCCAGTTAGTTAATATTCTACAATTTATGTTGTTATTAATTTAATTTATACTGATTAATTCTTTTTCAAAGGGATACAATTTAAAAATTGATTCAAGCACAACACTCATAATCAGAATATATTGCGTGTTACATTTCATCGCAAACGACTATGTACTTCAGACAACCAAATTTTATTACGCTTATGGAGTTTTAGCGGTTATAAAATTAATTTCAAATAACTTTTTGGATATTACTGCTCATTTTTTATAACACCACCGCAACTTATAGTCCATAAATTAATTTTTTTATATTATGTACTTATTTTATTTTTTTTTTGCAGAAAAAGGAAAAATTAATAGCTCAACCATTTTCATCACGTGGCCAGTATATATACTATTAATTCACAATTTGCCTCCTAACTAATATAAAAATGCTAATAAAAAATATAAAAAATAACTGGCATTTATTAACTAAGCATATAATATTAACTGAAATAGGGATTACAATTTTTGAAAATCATTTTGCTACTACTGAACACATGGTGTTAAGTTCTCATATAGTTTGAAGATGATGCAATTTTTAAATGTTATTAGTATTATTATTTTTTTGATACTTTTTACTTTACCAAACTATTAAATTTAAAATTATACGGAAATTGCTACATTAATGAATGGTTTTTCAATCTCTTTTTGAATTGTAAATAATAAACGCGCAAAGCGAATGTCCTGAAAATAAATTTCAAGGACAAAATATTTAAAAAAAAAAAAAACAGAATTTGGTGTAGAATTTTGAAATATCAAAACTTGTATTCCCTATTTATAATTCTTTTATTTTTATATCAAATTATTTTCATTTCTTTTTCGTATTTTTTTTAATAGCATTATATTGTGTTAGGTCTTAGAAGGTATTATCTAGATTATCTAGACAAAGAATGTAATCAAATTTATATAGAAAATAGTTTAGTAATCTTTTTTTTATTAACTTCCCTTTTATTGTCGACATACAGAAATGATCATATATACATATACTTGGTTACATACTATAACATAATAAAAAAAAAATACTATAACAAGAAGGAAAAGAAATGAGTTTTATGCAAATACGGATCAAAGTATTACTAAATAGAAAGAAAAAATAAAAAAAAAAGAAAAAAAGAAAATATCTTCTTTGCGATAATTCGTATATAAATAATTTAAAATGATTTAGATTTTCTTTTTATGGACTTTATATACAAAAGACGAAAATATTTAATATGAATATAATAATGAATCTCTAAATAAACTTAAGCTGAATCAGCCAAATCAAAATAATCATTCTTTTTTTTTTTGTTATTTTATATTCGATATGTTTTGTTATAAAAACTTTCAATCAAAGTAAAATAGGCAAAAAAAAAAAACCAAAATTCTATTTTTGGAAAATTGTGTTGAAATATTATAATGATAACACATTAGGAAAATCATAAACAGAACCTATACAGTTAAAAACATAATAATAGGTACAATGAAAAGAAAAGCAAGTACAAAAAAATTGAATTTACTAATTTTTCGGTTGATTTATTTATATGCTTTTGATACTGAAAATAGTGTTAATTTTTAAATGTTTTAAAATCACTGTTAAGATAAAAAAAAAATTACTCAAACAAAATTTTCTGTTGAACAAGAAATTCTATCCACATATCCACTTTATAATTTACAGTGTAGAAAGACTGTTAAATAAAATGCTTATAACAGATTTTTACCAGTGCATATGCATATTTATTAAATTTTTTGATAGGTTGTTGTTTGAAATTAAATACATCATGTTTTACTCAAATTTTTCTTTCACAAAACATGACAGTCGAAAGAGGCTACATTTATGTTGTACATTCTATAAATATCCTTTCAAAAGATTTTGTTTATTCAGAAATTTGTATATAAGGTAACGCAAAATGCAATAAAAATATGCTAACCAACAAAAAAAAAATAAAACTTCGGGAAATATTATTTTTTTATGTTTATGCTTTTATTATCTAATCAGCCCGTAGCTACCATAATATTATACAGTATATATTTAGAAATTATTCGGCCAAATACATATGAAAAACATCAGATTTTTTATTGTTTGTTTTTATATACACATATACATTTTTTTTTCAAATAAATGAATTAGGTTATAAAAAGGAATAGAAAATTGACAAAAATTAAATTAAGCATTTTATTTTACTCGTACTCAATTTGTCATTTAAATCACAGTTACAAAAAAAAAAAATTCAATCTATATAAAAGATAACAATATGTTGATGGGCAGAGCCATTAAACTAAATATCTCAATTGTGTTTTACATTATTGAAGATAGTTTTTAAACGTGCTACAAATGTACAAATAATATATTTTTCGTGGCAGAAATTTAAATTGATGTTAAATTTGTAAATTATTAAAAAAACATATTATCGTACTTAGATTAAATTTTATTTTTTTTTTGCTAAATATTCAAAGCTAATATACACTGTTAAGTAGAAATATGTTTCTAATATTTAGATAGTGCGAAAATCAGTTCAGTAGGAAGATTAAATGAAATTTGGTGGATGTTTGACACTAATAAGTTTCAAAATTTATATAGAAAATTTTTTTATCAGTACTAAAAATTGTTGGATTATTCCTAAATTGTTACTTCCATATTTATGTACAATTTCTTCTAAGAACAAACTATATTTATTTTATATGTAAAATTTTACATACATAAATCCTAGAGCCTAGAGCTTATAACTACATTTTTATTAATAGTTAGTAATCGCACTAAATTAATTTCATTGGAAAATTCATTGTTTTTTTTCACAACAACATTATGTTAGTTTTTTGATAACATGTCAAAAATTAAATGCCATTCTCATGTTAACTTTTCGACTGAAATGAAATGAGTTTATTATAAATGAATTAATTTTTTTTTTCATTTTTTCCGCAACATTTTCTCTATTTTTTCTATTTGTTTGGAGAAAACTGTACATAAAAAGGATAAAACTTAATGATACGGGTCTTGACATTTGAATCTAAAGGCTTAATTTAGTTAGCATTTTGTAAAATGATAACATAGTAAAAACATGAAACAAAAATTAAAAAAAAAAAACACATAGTTATAAAATCATCTAAACCTTTTTATGTAAATTATACATAAATTTCATATTATTTTTCACATTTGATTCAACGAATCGTTAATAACATTTTCTGAAGGTTTTTTTCAATTAAATTCAGTTATTTTGTAATAGGTGAGGTATCTTTTTATATTCTACAAAGGAAAAAAAAATTATTTCTACTCAATTTTTTGGTCAAAACAACTTACTTATTAGGACATTACTCGAACGAGAGACTTGGAAAATTATTTAAAATCTGTTAACACTGAAAAAAACAGATAGATAATAGGCCAAATTGGATTTTTGCGACGACGTTAGAGAAATTTGCTTTTTGTCATAGCAATGAAAAAGTAATCATATATTTAATAATTGCTAGATACATATTATAAGAAAATAACTCAGTTTTAGTTATAATCTTTCTGCTATATTTTACAGCTGATTTTCCATCGAGTTTTTTTTTCAGTGTACTCACATAATTAATAGAAAATTTTCTATGTATATTAATATTATATAATTAACAAGAAATATGATACATTATGGCATAGTAAATAATTTTTGGAAAACTGAGCTATGATATAAAATAAAATTTCATCATAAAAAAATTAAATAATAAAAAAGAAGGAAAATTTACTTAAAAAAGAAAACAAAAAAAAAGTTTAAAGTAAATTTTTATTATTTATAAGTATGTAATTTTTCTAACATAAATTTTTACAATTTCTAACAAAAATATCTTAACTTCAACAATTTTAATTTATTTATGTCCTTAAAGAATTTCATATTGTGTATTTAGCAACCACATAATGTGTTGGGAAAGTTTTGTTTATTTTTTTTTTTATTATATGGATGATTGGTAAACATAATAAAATTCTTTGCCTTTCAATTACATTTACATAATATTAAATATATTATATAGTATTTTAACACAATATTATGTATAAATACACTGAAAAACAGACAGCTGCGACAGCTAATACATTTTTTGTATATTTTTTGCTATGTTTATATAGTTGTACATAATTGAACTAGTGGATGACGTTAGTAAAATTTGATATTTGTCACATCACTGAAAAATAGCTAATAGTTTTACTTTTTAATATATCTGTTCATATGATTGTAGAATTATTTGTCATAAAAATTTTAGAAACTCTAATTCTATCAAAAAAAAATTTTTGTTATTTATTTTTCGCTAGTAAAACAATAAAAATTATAGTTTTCCAGTAGGAATTTTTTCTACAATTCGTTTATTATATGTATTTGGACGAGTTATTATGTACTTAATAATAAATGCAAGATTTTTAACAAGTGCTATACATATTGCAGTTTTAGTTACAACCGCTGGTCCTTATATCTGATTTTCTAATCATTTTTTTTTTCAGTGTCATGTACATATCTCGTAGCAAAGAGTATGTATATCATAGAGACTTCAAAAAAATAAAAATAAAAATATAAGCTGATTTAAGATATTTTGTTTTATTGTTTTAAGCTGTATTTTTTGTATGCGAATAAAACCTCTATGATAAACATACTCTTTGATTATAGTTAAAAATGATATTTTAATACCATAATTCAATAAAAACTATGTATGACTGACGTATGTACATATTTATACTAAAAAACATATTATATGTATGGTGTATTGTAAGTACATACTTAGATATTTAAATTTTATAAATTAAAAAAAGAAAAAAAAAAAAGAAAAACAAATTTCATTAAAATTTTAATCTTTTTATATAATATTTATTTTACTTTCAACAAAATATAAATAAGTTAGATGTAGTTAAGTTAAGTAGTTTATATTCACAATATTTTAAAATATATTTCTAACAAATATTTATAAAAATTTACAAATTTAATAGTATAAAAGGTATAAGATGTATATTGTACTAAGTTCTTACATAAAAATTTATTTCATAAACATATTATATAATTTAATTTAGAAAATGAATGAATGGCATATTTATGTGTTTGGCTTATAACAACTTATGTTCAGTTTTTACTTAGAGAAATTAATTTATTATAAATTTAGAAAGAAAATTTAATTACTAAGATTTTTTAAAGTAAATTAAGATCTTTCTTAATATTACAGCATAATTAAAATGTATTAAAATTTTATCTCTTTAGGTATTTAAAAATATTCGAAATTATAGTTGATAGAATTATATTCGAATTTTATTAATTTCTCATTTTACATAAAACAGACTGAGTGTACTTTAATGAATAAATTTATTCTTATTAAATTTTTAAATAAATATTTTAAAAATTTTGAATATTAGTTCATGTTATGTCAAATTTGTATATAATTAAGAGAAAGATAACCCTAAAAAATTATGTATGCACCAATAATCCAAAAGCAAATAATATGTCAAAACCATTTAATATTATATTTCAAATTAATTCATATACATACAATAATAATATTTACATATAAATAAGAAAAATTATATGCAGAATCATATAAGGTAGTAAAAAGAAAGTAATGTATTTTAGTTAAAATTCTTATTTTTTCAAAGAATGGAATTTTGTTGAAAAAATAAAATAATAAAAATGTTTAAAGTATATAGGAGTTTTTATATTAAATTATTATATTTAATATCTACACATGATATTATGTCGTAAGTAATAAAAAATGTAAGAAAAATCTTTTTTTTTTTTTTTTGAAACTTCTATACTATAATATACATGAATTTTCATAAAATCTCTATAATTCACCAAAAATTTCAGTCATGTGTGTAAAATCAATAAAAATTTATTTACTGAAAAATTTAATATGAAATTTTGATTTTCGTATTTTATATTTCTATTTATAATAATTTAGGTAGATAAGTATAATACATATGTATATCCTAAAGTAAATTCAAAATAAAATTAAAAGATTTTAAAGATGAACTTTATAGAATATCATATTTTATAGTTTGTTATAGTAACTATGACTCCTAGCGTATTAATAACTTTTTTGGAACAAAATATTTCTCTAATTTATAGGGTTAATCAAAGTTATCTAATTCATTGAATACAAATATCAGAGTACATGTATTATAATGTGTATATACATTTAAATTGATAATATTATTTAATATATTATAAGAATATTTTATATTGTGATTAGTTTAGTAAGTTAAAAAAAAATTAATTAAATGTTAAAAAAAAATTATATTCAAAAAATATGTATATTTATATTGTTTATCGAATCAATCGAATATTTCATGTTTTTAAATTTAAAAGATAGAACCAAGGACAATTTAATGAAAAATTTCAAATAATTCGTTATCTGCACTTGAGCCTTTAAACTATCCTTTACTTAAAACAAAGGCTAATTTACAGACAAAAAAAGTTAGTTTGAATTTTCAAACATATACAAAAATAATAGTTTGTCAAAATTTTAAAAGTACAAACAAATTAAAAAATTCAAAAGTTCATGGATTTCGTAAAAGTAAGATTAAAGAAAGCTATATACTTCATCAGTTGTGAATTTCACTTCGTTAAGAAAATCCTTTAAAAAGAAAAATTAAAAAAAATATTTTAATAATTTTCTTTGTTGTCTTCCTGTTGAACAAGTAAAATTTAATTAAAGAAACACCAAAAAGAGTTTTCGTTAATTGAACTCAGTACTAAGCAAAATATTATAACTTGTATCTATAATGGTTAACTTTTTTTTTTTTTAATTAACAAATTCAAAATAAAAAAGAAAAACCGCCGAAAAAAAAACTTTTTGAAGTTGGTAAAATTTTCATGAACAGAAAATTATTTGGACTTTCTTTCCGAGAACATTTTTAATTGAAGATTTCCATTATAAAATATTAAAGTAATAAAGAAAATTATGATAATAAATTAAATTAAAAATAATAATACGCGTGCGAGAATAATAGATTTTCTTCACCAAAAAAATTAATGATAAAAATATTCATAGAAAATGTTTATATATATATTAAAAAGACTTTTAATGCGCATGGCTTCGGTAAGTTGTATTTACATTCGCAAATTTAGCTCGGTAAATGCTCCATTACATGCATCAATACACATGCAATTATAGAGGAATGTAAATTGTATTTACATTTCCCTGTGATGTAAATTGTATTTACATAGCTCTATATTGTATTTACATTCTTCATTTTGAACTGCGTAATACTATAAACAAAAATAATATCACTCACACTCACAATATTTCAAACAGACAAATACCAAAAAAAAAAAAAAAATTGCAAATGTATACCTCTCACATGCATCATATCAATGTCAAACAAAGCTTAGTTTATAATGCTAAAAATCTATATTTTCCCTCTGAGCTAATCTATATTTTCCCTCTGAGCAAACAAAAAAAAAAAAAAAAGAACCAATAAAAAAATACGCGGCTATTTTTTTTTTTTTCTAAAAAGCGGCCAGTCGATCAGTCGATGAATTTTCTTAACATGTGTTTCAATCTACTATTTTTAAAGGATCTTCGAACCTCTACTACTAAATTTTTAAAACGAGTGTGGTTGGATTTTAGTACAAAAATTTAAACCACACTTCAAAAATTGCACTTATTTTTATTCAAAAAAACAAAATGAATAAAAATAGAACAATGGTAACCCTGAAAATATCTTTGTTGTCATTATAAAGTTTGCTGTCAAATGTCAAGTAAGAATTTTTTTTTCTTTTATCAACAAACGAGGAAAATGGCAGCAACAAGGAGATTATTTATTGTAAATATAAATTATAATTATATAATTATTATTTGATTTTATTTTTAATTATAAAAAAAAATAATTATAAAATTATTATTATTTTTTTTAATAATTAAAAATAAAATTAAATAAAATTTAAGAAGACCATTAGTTCCTAAAATAATAAAAAAAAAATTATTCGATTTTTTTTTTTGCAAAAAAGAAAATGAATAATTTTTTTTGGAAAAATTACTAATTTTTTTTTAATATTTTAGGAATTAGCTGATCTTAAATCATCCGGTTTGAAATCATTTCGAGAAATAAATTTACTTCCGTATTAATTAAATTTTATTTCCTTGCTTCATTTTGAACTTTTTTGTTTATTTTTTTCATTGTAAATGTATTGTTTTCAACTCCCTCTCCCATGCACATTAAAGCAGTATACAATACATGGTAATCAAATTTGTTATACAGCTCGTTGTGCATACACACAAACACATAGACACTCGTCAATATTATATCACTCGACCTTCGGTCTCGTGATATAAATATGACTCGTGTCTATGTGTTTGTGTGTATACACAACTCGCAAGAATAACAAATTTTCTTACCATGTATTGTGATCTACTATTAAATGCTAGTTGCTGAAATTTTTAACTAAAAATCAGTTCGAAATTTTCTTGGAATATTAACTTTAATAGGAATTCTTTATAATTAAACGATTATTATCTCATATCTAATGTAGAACGTACTATTATCTTCTTCGCAACAAATTAATATTTAAATAGAAAATAATTCTGAAACCGAAATATCAAAAATAATCATAATCATAATTTGAACAAAAAATATTTTCCATTTGCCATTATTTTTTATTTTTTGTCCACAATATTGATCAAACAATTTTGGAAACAATTTGGTGTTTGAATATTTAATAACTTCCTTTTTCAATGAATTGTTTAGTTTTGCATTATTAAAATTTAACTACTTAACAAATAATAATATTTACATTGTATGCATATACGTAGGGTGTGAGGAACCGAAATATATTTAGTGCAATTTTGAAACTATTATTCATTTTAATAACTCATGTATAAATTTATTCTGCCCTGATAAGAAAAAACTCTGCATTTAAATTACTAAAAATTCATATAATTTATATTTCTTTTATGATTACTTGATTTTTTATATAAATTAATTTATTCAATTGTCGGCGGATTAGGGTTGTTCATAAGGTAAAACTAAAAATATAAATAAGCAAATTTAAACTAAAATATCTGCGAAGTACGTCTCTGTAAAGTTTTAACATAATTGATCTGCTAGATGCAAAGTTATCACAACAACTGTTTTAATTTGATGTGTCTTAATACTATTTTTTGTTTTCTGTTAAAAATTTTAAATTCCTTAAAAATTCCATCTCGATTTCACTTCTTAGAGTCTGGGGACAATTAATCAATCAACGCGACCGAGTTAATATAAAGGACTTAAGAGATGTAGGGTTTCTCACTACTATTATGTATAAAATTAATTTTCACTATTATTATTTTAAATAATTTTTTTTTATTTGTTAGTAGTTTTATAAAATTTTTAACGTTTTACTATAATAATTAAAATTTAAAATTAGAAAAATTGCATTTCTAATCAATTTAATTTCGTTTTAATTATAATAAAACAAAACAATGTAGTGCATTGGGTATAATTATTGTGATCTGATGAAAATATTTTAATACAAATTTAAATAATGCAGTTTGGTTTTGAAAACTTTAATGAGATTTAATTACAATGACGACTGCGTGATAATTTATACTAAATTATAGATAAAGTATTCATGTGGAATAATACTTTTTTGATTATAAGTACATATGTACGTACTTACATTGAGCCAGATATATTATAAATCCACTGCAATGATTAGGAGGACATAAAAAAACAATTCAAACTTGTAGATTTCAATGGGAAATTCCATATTGAGTCTTGTCAGAAAAATTTAATATAGAAAAACAATTCACATACAGTTTTTAGTTTTGTTTGAAATTATAATTTTCTGCAATAAATGTAATTTTGACAATGTCTCAATAAATATAAAACCGAAATATTTAAGAAAAAGAAATTAAAAAGCATAATCTAGAGATGTAGACCGAAAATGCAGCATATAGTGGTGTGAAAGTTCAAACGAATGACAAAAGATATTCCAGTTTTAGTTCTTCATTGTTTTGAACTTTATAAAATAATAATGTTAGCGAATGATTTTAGAATCTTTTTTATTTATTAAGCAGATTTTTGAAGAAAACCCAAAAATTAATTCAATTAAATTCATATAAATACACTAATTACTAATCTCTTTTATTTTACTATAAGTTATGTTTAAATGTTGAATGTAAATGCTTAATTTTATTTATTAACTATGTTGTAAATAAACATTAATTTTATGTTTAATTGATAAATTTAACGTGTGGTAATTAGTAATTTCATAGTTAAAATTATTTAAGCTCTTTACGTTTATATATAAATTGGGAAATATATTTAATAAAATTTATATAAATACTTGTAATTCAATAAATTTAGTGGGTAATTATGTGTTATGTAAATCAATAAAGAAATTTAAGTTTTTTAATAACTTCCTGTTTGCATGGTTTATGAAGTGTATAATCAAAATAATTTGTTGCTCAAATTGACATTAAATTTGTAAATTGATATTAAAGCAAAAATGTTAAAAATTGTGTAAAATATATAGTTCTTATCCTTCGTAGGAAGTGAACCGAAGTTGTTGAAATTTTCTCAGCGAAAGTAAAAATTTGGTAGAATATTACTTTCAACTTTTAGTGAAACAAAATTTTATTAACTCTTTAAATTATTGTCTCAACAATACTCATTGGAACTATAAAACTCCAATCATGAACTTAATCATTTTTTAATATAAAAATTAATTTCCAATACTATATTAATATAGGATTATTTTTGTACATAACGTAATTTAAATTTAAAAAAAACCCAAAAATAAAAAAAGGAAATCAATTTATCAATTCATTCATATTTTCACACATTCCCATATATACAATAGCATTTCCCAATAAGCAAAAATAATGTATAGAAGAAGTCTTAATAATGAAAATTTCAAAAATAAATAAATAAGTAAAAAAAAAAAAGGATCTTTTTTTTTCAATGTGACATTCGTTACCGTAATACTATTTTTATCCCTCGTAATCTGACCGAAAATTTATAAAATTTTTCTCAAAAAAAAATTATTATTAAAAGATAAATAAATCCACCTTCGGGTAATATAAATACACCACAATGTTTATGGAAATCATAAAATTTTAATATCATTTTTAATTCTTCTGTTGATGACACAGTGAGAAGTTATTTATAATGTCAGTCGTTAATGATATCAAAATGTAATGACGACATTTGTTTTAAAATAATTTTTTTTTTTTAAAGCACGTAAGCAGTTTTATATATTTATAATTTATTTATATTTTTATAATATACACAAAAAATAAAATTAATTTAAATCGATGTTTTTAATTAACGATAATGATTTTAATTCCAATAAAAAGATATAAGTATTTAAAGTAAAAAAAATTCTCTGGAACTAAAAAATAACAGATCTGTATGCCTTTTAACAGAACTGCGTCACTTCATCGATAACTTGAGTAGAATAATTATTTCACATTCTTAGGAATCATTAGATGATAGGAAAAGATATAGGTATATAATAAAATTTATTTAATTAAATATTAAAGTCGATACAACCATAAAAGCTTAAAATATTGAGTAGGTATTAAGAAAATTTAAAAAGAAAAATAATGTGTAAATGTTATGAAAATTGCGCAACATAAATTCTAATTACGTTACATTTTCTATCAATTTCTAACGAATTTATTATATATTATATAATAAACAATTTTTTAAATTTGAAATTTTTAAGGGTATTGAAGAAATTTGACTTCGTTTCAGAAATTCGAAAACAAAAGAAAAAATTAAAAATTTGTTTTCACGCATTTGATGTTTTTCAATTAAAAATTTATATCTTATCAACACAGATGTTCATGTTATCTTTTTCACTTTAATAAATAAAAATATATGTATATTTAGGTACTGAAAACAAAATTATATTTTTTTCTTGTTTTAATTTCATTCAATGAATGTGGGATAAACTGAACCATTTGTTCTATTTTGAACTAAAATAAGTTATTTTCTGAGAAAGATTTTTTCTACAAGAAATTTTTGAAAATATTTTTGAAATGATGAGTTAATCAAATCGTTTATATAATTATTTCAAGAATTAGAAATTAACATGTGGAACATTACTAAAGGTATAAACACAATTAGGGAAACGACTGTTAAAAAAAACAAACGACTGTTAAAAAAAAAGCCATCATATTTTTTGCACAAGAACGAACGCAATTGGAGCTACTGGCTGACGATAACTTAGAAATTTTTCTGTATTTTGTATTCAGGTGTCAGCTATACATTAAGCGGTATAGCTGTAATTCGTTAGCTGCAGCTGACTCTTATAAAATTGTGCTTACTCCTTTATGATGACATATTTTTCGAAAATAGTTTCTCATTAATGTTTACAAATAATAATAAAAAAATTTCTAAATGTTTGCTGTA
Source organism: Hybos culiciformis (assembly GCA_964007475.1). Lineage (NCBI taxonomy): Eukaryota > Metazoa > Arthropoda > Insecta > Diptera > Hybotidae > Hybos > Hybos culiciformis. The sequence continues at coordinate 93,200,969 of OZ023274.1, read as the reverse complement.
CAGACAAAAAACAAAATTCCTATAATTAAAATAATGATATATTTTTATATAATATTTTAGCGTTAATATTTATTTCTATAGAAATTTCTATTAACAAAACTTTAATTATAACAAAAAAATTAATATGGAATTAATATTGAATCGCATATAAAATGAATGAAATATATTAAAAAAAAAAAATGTATAATCATTCTTTATTGAAAACATTATTCACATTATTGGTATTCAAATAATTTCTTTATTAATACCTAATTATTAAAAATTAATAGAAAAACCATTTTTTTTTTGTGCGGGTAAATAAAATCGTAGAAATTTAATTAATTAATTATTTTGATTATCTATTGATCATAATTCACATGAACATATACATACAAAGGATATTCAAAGAAAATAATATATAACATACCTCTACAATACACTTATTTTTTCTGTAAATATATAATAAAAAAAGTTCAATGAATGTAATTAAATAATATATCCAAGAATGAGAGAATAATAATAATTTTTCTTAAGGTTCTTAAAGACGCATAAATCTTTAGCGTGAATAGAGAAAAGTTAACAAAATATTTTCATTCTTTATTTTTTTCTAATTTATATTTTTTAAAAGAAAATAATGTTATTGAAATAAATTTTCGATTTTTTTTTTTTCAGATAATACTAAATACATGAAAAAACATTTTTTTTTTGTTCTTGTAAATCTCTAGAGAAATATGAAAGAAAAAAAACTATATTGAAGTTGATGTTCTCAAGCATTGTTTATTTTTATTCTTAATTTATCAGTACTATTTATATCAGTACCATATAAATATATTTATTTAATATGTGCGTTTAACTATAAAATATTTTGTGTGATGATGATATCTTAGACGTATAATATTGATTAACAATATTTTATTTCTTAGGCAATCGTTATTATTTTGATATAGTTATGCTTCCTATAATATTCATATAAGGCTCGATTTCCAGAATAGTAGCTAATAGTAGATTATTGTATATGTTAACTAAATTTGTTATTAATTAAGAGTTCTGTATACACAAAAATACATTGACACGAGCCAATACTTATATCACGAGACCGAAGGTCGAGTGATATAAATTGACAAGTGTCTATGTGTTTCTGTGTAAATACACAACGAGCTGTACAACAAATTTTATTAACATATTCAATATACTGTTTTAATGTGCATGTGTAAGGTAGTTGCAGTCTATACATTTACAATGAAAAAGAAAAAACAAAAGTTGATATACACATTTTTTTTTTCATTTGTTGTTGGTATTTGTCTGTATTGAAATATTGTGAGAACATCTAAATGATTTCATTATTTACGCAGATGCATCTAAATGATTTCATTATTCACGCTGATGCATCTAAATGATTGCATGTGCATTGACGCATATAATATTCCATTTAGCGATCTAAATTCTATACTACTAAATACAAGATACCGACCACATGCCCATTAAAATTTTTTATTTATAATCTATGTTTAGATATCCAAACATAAAAATTACAAAGAATATAAAAAATAATTATTTAATGAAAATTATTAGGAAAACCTTTTTTTTTTTTTTTTTTGTGTTGCTGTGGATTTTTCAAAGAAGAGAGAAAAAAAAAGGATTTCAATTTTTCATTCATTTCCTCAAAAAATATTCACGATTGCTAAAGGAAAAAAATATTAGGATAAATAGTTCAAATATTAGACAACAATTTCGTATACACCAAAATTTTTATTATGTAAATATATTTATGTACAATGAAATATCTTTATTCTTTTTATATACCATTTTATTATGTACACATACAATTTTTTTTCCTTTTATTCCTGACAAAAAAATAAATTCTATTGAGAATTAAAATATATTTTTATAAATATTAAAGCTTCCCACGTTTCATATTAATGTTAATATTTTTAATGAACTTTCTAGAATATCTTATAATTTCCTCTTTAATATATTAATTAATTCTAATATCTTACAACTTTGTTTCTTAACATAAAAGAATTCTCATTAAGAGATTAACAAAAAAAAAAAGAAGTAAATAAAGAATATACAACAAAAATGTATTAATTTTTTTTGCTACAATAATAATATTCTTTAACTTGACTTCTTTTTATTTCGATAATTTAAAATGTTTTTCTAATTTTCCTACACCTTTAACATTAAAATAAAAAAAATGTTAACTCCTGGTAGTATTTTCTTTTGATTGTAACAGGTCAAAATAATGAAGTATTCTTATTTCATTTAAGCACAACCCTTTCATACGATTTTTGTAAACTTTCTCAATGTTTTTAAATTGATCACAAGTGTAAACGAAAATGTTGCATAAATTAAAGATGAATATTTATCATTATTTTATACCTAGAAGGAAATTTCACTATAGCACTCAATTTAAAAGGTTGAGAAATTTACCTAAAGTTATAAAATAAATTAATATTTCCATTTTTAAGATATTCTTAAAGATAAATTGGTGAGGCCTAATGTTCATCATGGGCCCTGAAAGTTTGATCGTGGGTTCGATTTCTAATTGGGCCTTCGATTCACAAAATTTGTCTATAGTGTATATAGGTACAATTGGGATTGTGTTTTTAAAAAAAATATTTTATTTCCAACTGGTTAACATAATCTTGATTAGAAAATTTCCAAGAAAAATTAATTAAAACTGTGAATACTTCGGAAATCAAAAGAATATCAATCTAATGATACGAAATTTAATATAATAATGTATAGAGATTTTTAATTCAAAAATAATAAATTCATGCTCATAAACATATACATACTTGACATTTAGGAATAATTTGGATTTTAAAACTATTATACCTATACAATAAAAGCTTAATTAAAAAAAAACTTTTTTTTTCCTCATCCCAGAAGATTGATATAGATACCTACTAAAAGTAAGTAATTAGATACGTGTAGAATCTTTATTCATTAAAAAAAAAATAAAAAAAAAAAAATGTAAGTTACACGATTATTTAAACATGTACTAAAAAGTATAATTTGCAAATACAAGAAAATAATTATTTTATGGTAGAAAATTTTTTGAAAATGTTTAACTAAAAATTAAAACACATTCAATAAATTTTATTGTGTTCCGAAATCTATTTATGAAATTCTATTTTTAGACCATAGATCGAATTCTTGAAGTAAATTGCAGGCTAAGAAAAATTTTCAAATTCCTTTATTCGACAACAACCACGTACTAATTTCAGTCAAAATTTATTTTGGGCCACACCAAAATTTGAATCAAACACAGAGTCACACGCACAGAGTTTGAGTTTTAAATAAAATCGTGTAAAATTAACAATCTTTTCATTTGCACAAAAAATTTTATTTTTCAATGTTAGCAACGAATAATGATAAATAGGAAAAGTTCTGACAGTATAATCAGATTATTTAACTGAAGGCTTAAAATTACTATAACATGTTAAAGACAAAACAATAACAAAATCTAATGTTACTAAATATTATTTACATAATAACTCTATTAATAAGTATTATTATTATTATTATTATTTTGAATGAAAATTAATTCTACGCATAATATCTGAAAATTTTTTATTTAATTAACAAGTAATATTTATTATAAATTTACTCAGTAATATAGAGTTTACATCAAGGGATAAAAAAGTATGTATTGGATAAAATAGTATTTAACAGATGTCGGACTGTACTAGAATTTCTATGTAGATAATTTCTGGGAAAATTTCGTGTAAAATGGATTTCGAATTCCGATAATTTGAAAAAAAGAAATACTCAACCATCAGCTTGAAATTAGTATTAGTCTAAAGCAGGCATGTGCAACTCAATTGCTCGCCAAAGCCACTGAATAAATTTCGTACCTCGGCATGAGCCACATATAAAAAAACGAATGAATAAAGTAATAATGGTTAATTGGTTTTGATTTGATTCAGAATTTGTACTAGTAATTTAATTTAAAAATTGTAACATAAAACATAACAAAATATAAAATAAATTCACAAAAAATAAAAAAATAAATAAAAGTTAATGAGAAATTTGAGTGTTTTCGCTTTGGCTCAATTTATTCAAATCAGGTGCAATTTTTGTTGTTGAAATCCTGAGTTGATGTTCCAAGTTTATATTTATTACCTTTTCTTGCAAAACAAACAAATCATTGCCAGCTAATAAGCATTTTTTAAAAATTAAAGCAAAACAAAAGTTCTTTTCATACAAAAAATGTTTTGATTTACACATATTAAGTAAATCAAAACATTGATGTGAGCCGCAGATAAAAATCAAATGAGCCGTAGGTTGCACATCGCCGGTCTAAAGAATCACATTAAAAACTTTTGCCATATAGACATCACTGTATGTATTTTACGAATATTTACCTATTTACCTTAAGGCATATAAGCCATGAAAAAATTTTATGTTTCACAATAACATTTTTCGCGAAATAAAAATAATAAAAAAGTCAACAGATAAGGTCCCTTTTAATTTTTTTTTTTTTTTTAAATTCAATTTTACAAAAACTTATGTGTGTGTACTTTACTTCTGTTTTTATTATTTTTATTTGTTTATGCCTGAAAAAGAAAACAATAAAAGGAAAATAAAAATGATTTTTCCAGATAAATTTTATACATATACGGTTTCGTCGTTTACATTATTATTATAAGTAGAATGTGTGTACCTCTATATAATAATATTATTTGATTCCCTTTATTTTCCAAGCAAATATTGATAAAAAAAATGTTTTATATAAATATTGTGCGTATATCGCAATAGCTATAAGTATTTACTAAATTAAATTTTTCTTTTTGTTTTTATATCGCCTTGTTGTCTTTATGTCTATTTCAAACAATGTTACAAAATTTACAAAAAAAAAAAAAAAACCAACTATTAATTTTTTGTTTTACGTTTGAAAATGATAACAAATCAGTACGAAGTAAGAGCCTATATATTACATATATTATTTTCAGATAACAAAATCTGAAATCAAATTAAAATTTATTTGATTTTTAGGTTTTCTTTGAAAATATATTTTAATTTATTTTCTAAAAGTTAATTTAAAAAAAATTAAAACAATTACCAACCTTTTTATCATTTATATTATTCTAAATATTTATTAATCTGAAACTATATATTTATTTATTCATTGAATGTCGTCTTTTCTTTGTTATATTTTTTGATATATTCTTGTAAATCAAATCATTACATTTGCATACAGGTAAAAATATTTCTAATCTACTTCTTCTATATATAAATCCTAATATTTGAATGAAATTTTGGTTTTCAAATAATATGAATTTTATTTTTGAAAGAGTTTCCAAATTTCATTCTTAATATTTATACATTTATATTTGATATGTACATATAATGTTTAATTTGAGTTTTTTTTTTCATCACATCATCGCATAATAACAAAAAAAAGAAGAAAACTGTGTTTTTGTCCTTTTGATGAACGTGCTCAGAATGCCAATTATTATTATTTTTTTGACCATATAACCGCAAAATTTAAAGTAACCAATTGAATATATATGTAGGTAGGGTATATTTAGGATTTCGGAGCAAAAAAACAGAAAAAAAAAAATGCTGAGTCTATAAGATAAATTATGAAACACGAAAATTATTAAAGGAAAATGTTTTATTATGTAATGTTATTTATTTTCATGTCATTTTGTCAATGTTATGTATTTTCATATATTATGTTATTAGGTATATAATATAAATATTGTATTTTTACATATATAATTATTATATTGAAGAAATTTTGAGCATGAATAAAATTCATTTATTATAAAATTCTATATGATTGTTATATTTATATTTAAATTATATGGAACAAAACATTCACAATGATATTTGTCCATTTTTAAAGAATCTTTAATACTATATATTTTTTCGGCATCAACTGGAGCAATAAATATAAACCTACACATTATAATTAGTCCTTAAAATTTCAATTTTGATGGAAAACGGGCTTAAGACGCTACTTGTTTTTTTACAAAACCTTTTAAAAAAGGCACTTGAATTATATACCTTAAACGAAATATTTAAGTATTTTTTTTTGTGAAGATATTTGATTCAAGTGAATACAATTTGCTTTAGATTTAGATGAACTTCAATGAACTACGATCAAGAAAACTTTTTTTTTTATTTTTCTATGATAATCCCAAAATATTCCCATATATAAAAATAAAAATTTTATAAAATATTAGACTCTTGAAAATATTTTTCTAATAAATAATTGAACCCCTTTTTGTATGTGGAATAATAACATAATCAATTTTGTCTGGTTATGATTGCAAGGTTAAAAGCTTTACTATGTTCTGTTTGTAATTTAATTTTTGTTTTTTTTTCATTATAATCTTATTTTGTCTGTAATAAACTTTCTAAACAGAATAATATGTTATAACATTGTTATATGTGTTTTCAATTTTTTGATAAATAAAATATATATACTTTCTTTATAGATAATTGCAGAAAGCGAAACATTTATTTAACAGGTACCTAAACATGAACGAGAACTTTTCGATTATTAAATTACAGTAAATTAATAAAATTACTTAGACGAAGTTTATTATCATTTATGTATGTATTCATAAATTTATTTTTGCGAAACACGAAAATTATGTGTTTTAATTTATCTATTATGTACGCAATTCAAATTTTTATAAAGTTATAATTTCATAAAAAAAAGTTCTCGTACGTAATAAAAAACATTTAATGATTTCAATCTTTTTCATAGACTTTTTTAACGAAGAATATTTTATCAAGTCTGAGCCCAATAAATCGATTGATTGCAATTGACTGTTCAATTGCGATCGACTGGTGTTGGAAGATTTTAGATCGTCGTAGAGCTAAATAGAAAATAACTTTAATTTGTGAATGTAACAGAGCAGCAACCCGTTTTAAGAAACAAAAATAAATCTTGGACATAACTAGCCATCATGATTTGAACTTATTTAAATTTAATTTTTAATCAATTAGAAAAAAATGATATATGAACATGAAATTAATTATTTCAATAATCAATTTTTAACAACTTAAAGTTCTGGAAGTGAAAACTATGTAAAACAACTTCTTAAAATGTTATTCTATTTAAGTAAAATAAAGAATAGATATTTATTTCGGTTTTCACCCACCACCACATTATTTTATTAATTTGATTATGTCTTAATTTGGGCTAAAAAGCCAATTTGCTAAATAATTACCACTAATTTGAACACTTAAATGCCTATTTTATATGATTTGTCTATAATTTATGAGTTTTTTTTTTTTTAAATCAAATTAAAATTTCCTTTTTCTTCGCTCATAAATCAAATAATGATGTTTTATAAAATTTATAAATCTAAACACTATAATACTACATAATATGACTTGCCTATACATATATTAATGTATTGTATATCTATTATATAGATTTTTACAAAGATGTATATTACTATATGATTATCATAAATTTATTTATTTTTTTTTTTTTTTACTTTTTAAAAAGGGTTCCTAATCTTTTTGGGTATCAAATTTATTTGCAATTACAAATATTGGGAAGTTATTTTCAAATAAAAAATAATGTTAAGTCATAATTTGTTATGATTTAATATAATATTGGTATGGATTTTTTTCTTTTTAAAATAACAATTGGGTGCAGCTTTTTTTCGAAATGGAATTTTTAGTGCAAACGTGGTTATTAAAATCTGAAAATAAATTTTTAAATTCCAGGAAATTCGAAAGATATGTATGGATTGGATAAATTTACACAAGAGCGGTTGTCATTTATTTTAAATACTTTTAATGCAAATATTTATTCATGCAAATGTACAAAATCACCACTACAGTGTGGTACAATGAACTTTGAATATTAATATAATTAATAATGTAAGCACTCTAAATAAAAGTTGAATGAATTAAATTATACATTTATCTTTATATCTTTTTATGCAGACTGAATTATTTATTTACATTATTTATAGTCTGCGTAAACATAATATTTGTTTGAAAACAAACAAATCAATTGCAACTTGATATTGACACTACGCACTACTATAACTTTTTTATTTTGCTCTTCTAGCTGGCCAATTATTAATATTTTGTAAATATATATATATTCAGATTTAAAGTTGTACAAAGTACATAAGAAATATATTCTCATTAATTTAAATTGGTAAACTTTTTTGAAGCTATATCGTTCACCAACTCGAGAATTTTTAAATAAATAAAATATTTACATAAAACAATAAGGTAAATATAAAATTTTCTTTAAATTTTTCTAGGCTTTTTTTTTACATTTCTACATTTATTTTACTTTTCCCTAAATTTTCTCTCAATGTTAAAATATAAAAATATAAGAGTTTTAAGGCAAAAAAAAAAAGCAAAGATTTTATTTTGATTATAAGCAAAAAACAAAATAAATGCAAATCATTTAAAGTAAAAAAAAAATTAAAAGAAAAAATTCTCAAAAGAATGATTTAAAATATTTTCTAGAAATATTTTCCAATTACACTTACAAAAAAAATATATATATATATTTATAAAAGAAAAATAGAAGAAAAATAATACCAAAGAAGAAAATTACAAAAGTTAAAAGGCACAAAATCTTTTAGTGGTTGGTCCGCTTAATTTTACAGAAGAAGCAAAAAAAAAAAAACTTCTTTTTATCCTTAAAAAATTGTTTATTTTTTATGCAAATATAAATTTTATTATTAGCATATAAATAAAAAAAAAAAGAAAATATTTGAAAGAAAGTAAGCTACTTAAATAAAAGAAAATTTAAAGAAAACTGCATAAAAAAATTAAGAATATAAAAAAAAATCGAAGAGTTAATTATTTTTAATTAACAAAAAATACAATCATTAAAAATGTCCAACATAGTATTAAAGAAATTGCTATTAAAGTCATTAAATTAAAAAATATTATCTTAGGTGGGCAACACTTAATGTTAGTTAGAGAAAAGTAATATTATTCTATCCTTCAACATCATATACCCTCAAATAAAGTTAAATAATAATGACAAAATAATTAAAAATAATAAAACGTGGGCAACACTTAATGTTAGTTAAAAAAAAATAATATTATTCTATCCTTCAACATTATATACCCTCAAATAAAGTAAAATAATAATGATAAAATAATTAAAAAAATAATAAAACAAGATAGAAATTGATATAAGAAAAAGATACATATATATATTTTTTTTTTGTTGCTATCAGATATTTTTAATCGCAGACAGAATTTTAAATTATTATTAATTTAAGTAATACGATATTGCTGTTATCAGTGTTGTGTCAAATTTTATTTGATATATTTTTAATTACATTAAAAAAAAATAAGATAAGATTTTGACAAACGTTTATATAGATGCAGAAACTAAAATGACAGCATGATTTTCACAAAAATAAAGTTTGACACTCTTTTGTGTCTTAAACTTTTTTTTTACTTAATTACGCCTCTTTTAAAGAATATCTCAAAATGTGCATGAAAACACTTACTTAAAACATATAATACATATGATTATATAGAATTTTCTTTTGAAACCATATTTAGTACAATGAGTTTATTTTCTTTCTTTTATTTTATTTTTTTTTAATTTATACTAAACATTTTTGCATTTTTATTCCACTCTAGATATGACACCGAAACAGCAATATCGAATTCTGAACAGAGGAAGTGTAAAAAGAGTGTATGTACTAAAAAGAGTGAAAAAAAAATTGCAATAATCTGCATTAAATTTTTTTTAAGCGCCAGAAGACAGTCAAACAGCAAATAACCCTTGAGAAAATAGAAAAATCTGTGAGAAAATGTAAATTTTCTTTTTTCCTTGCAATAAAAAAAAAAAAAAAAAAAACATAGATAAAAATTCCATTATTTATGAGAATAATATCTGTACTTTTTTCTTCTTATGAATTGTAGGTCGCGCTATATTGACAGAACAATATTAAGAATAAAATTATAATTTTTTTTTTTTTTTAATATAATTCTGTTTGTTTTTGAATGAATTTAAAAAGTCTTTTTTTTTTATACAGTATGCCCAACGTGATGAAAAAATTTAATTAAGGGAAGAAAAAAAAAAAGAACACTTTTTTGTTCTAAATTTTTTTTTTTCATATAATATTAAAGATTTCAATGCAAATTTTTGAGGCATTTAAGTTCTAAAATGTATAAATTCTGAATTTGAAAAAGTGTAAAGAGTATGAAATTAATGAATTTAATGGAAAAAAAAAAGGAAGTTGAATATTACATAAAAAATAGGTAAAAAAAAAAAAATGTTTAAATATGTATATATACAAATATATGTGTATACCATTTTATGATAAATTAAAAAAGATATTATTGTTAATTAGGAGTTGAAGGATTTTTTTTTTTTTTTAATTCAATTAAATTTCTTTCATTAAAAAAAATCCTTGTCAACTAATATCACACTGAGAGAAGAGATCTATTACCGTAATAGTAAAATGCAACAATAGAAATTTGATGGTTGCCGAAATCAACTTATGGTTGTGGCAACCTCACGTTAGCGTTTACTGTAATAATATATATTTTTACCAAAATCAATTTATTGGTTGTGGCAAACTCATGCTAACTATTACCGCAATCATATATATTTTTGCCACAATCAACTTACTGTTGCTTTTTTTTTTTTGTTTTTTTTTTTGTTTTTTTTTTGTTTTTTTTTTGTTTTTTTTTTTGTTTTGTTTTTGTTTTTTTTTCGTTTTTTTTTTTATATATTGTTTTTTTTTTATTTGTTTATGGGCACCCATCTCAGTTCTATCACTACGAGATGTTGCTTAACCTTTTGTGTTCAATGTGATGTAGAGTCTTCCACTGAGCTATGTCAGTAATATACAACAATGTATTAAATAGAAAATATAAATTCGGTATCTATTAAAACTACACACACTAACCAAAAAATGTTTGTATTAGCACACACAGTGTGAACACAATGTATGTGTTGACACACACAGTGTGTGCACACATCAAATACTTTATTTGAAACCGATCATACTTTTCCTGCAACTAACAGTAGTTTGTTCCAAGAATCTTAAAATAATACTCTTTTAAGGAGAAAGAAATTTTATTAAGAGAAAATAATTTCTTTTACCGCAATGTTATGGAAGTAAATTCTTTTGACCAAAAAAATAGATAGTTTTTGTAAAAAAAATTTTGTTCCAGTAAATTAAAGTCATCATTTTAATTCTATTTCAGTCAAAGAATCTACAAAAAAACAAAAAAATTAAGGAAATTATTTACCAAAACATAAATTCTGTTGCAGGAATAAACATAATTTTAAGGCAAGGGAAACTCTTTTTTGGCAAAATATTTTTCATTCTCTGAAAAAAAACAATGTTGTTGAAACAGAATTATTGTTTCTGCAAAAAAAATATATTGGTCGAAAATGAATTCAAAAAAAAATTTCTGTCAGTGCACTTAGAGCAATACTGTGTTGTTATTTGGAAGATAAAACATTATGTTGATATATAGAATTACACTTATTATATGTATTTATGTCTCTCGAATGAAAAAAATATAGCTCTTGTAGTAATTCAAAACAATGTTCAACGTCAAAAACAACCTAATTGAAATTTTTATTAAATCTTATGTACTACTACAATATTATATTATTGATACAATTTCATTTGATTCTGGTTTAACAGACATTCAACTGGTAATTATAAATAATAATTATTTACATAAATCACAAAATGTTATTAAATTATTAGTTAGTTTATTGGTTCTGTAATATTTTTATTTTTATACATATATTTAATTATTGAAAATAATAGGATTACATTGTATGTAATATGTGCTGTATATGTATTACATAATAATACTTGTATAGTAAAGTATATAATGAAATAAAAAGTTCGCAACCCTATAATGAAGTTTTTTGCAAAATCAAGTATTTTTACATAAAAATAAATACGTTGTATTAATAAAATTACATTAATTGAACTATAAAATAAATTAAAATGTCTCATGCAAAAAATAATATGTGCCCTCATTAGTTATTACATAAAAAGTTAATAACTCTGTATTTGATTGACTTCCAAGAAAATAACAGTATACTAAAGACATCCTTCTAAAACCTGAAATTTGCGAAAGATATAGAGTTTTTAAAAATTTAAATCATTCATTTGAAAGTTGAAACGATTAATGGAACTATTTCGGAGATACTTTTTAAATTAAAAATCATATTTTTTCTTAAATATCGCATTTTAGAACCAAAATGCATGCATGCAACATTAAAAAATGATTCGCCAATGCAAACACCACAAATTTTTCCCTACAGATTTTGTAGATTTAACAATTATTGTAGTTGTAGATTTGGTATACACTTTAACAACTGTCGTAAAGGACTTCACATTATTTATAAGTTAGTTTTTCTTTTCTACAATTTACGTTTAAAGTTTATGACATTCTACATGGACAGATTATAAAAAAAAAATAAAAATTGTCTTCACATTCACAGAATTAATTGGTTTTCATGGCATTAAATTCAACACTTTTTCATCGTACAAAATTTAGATGTACTATTTTTACTTCCTTTTTTTTTTTTTCTATCTATCTTCATTTTAAGTATATTTTGCCATATCTTTTCATTTTTCAAAGTTAATATTAAAGCAGTTATATATGTAGTTTTCATGTTTCTGATAATAACATTATTTTTGCTTCGGTGACGATGGTGGGTGCTTTTAAGAAAATATAAAAGCATGATAAAAGTTTAATATTATTGCCATCGTATAATAATAAAAATTCCATTAAATTAATTAAAGAGATTTTGTTTCGCCTGATTCTTATAATCGATTTAATATTAACTATAGAAGATATGATATTATTTTTATTGCTTGTCTGATTTAGGTAATTTTGAAAAGAAAAATATTCAACTAATTTTCAATAAAAATAAGTTCATATACCTACTTAATTCTAAAATATAGGGCGGACTTTAAAAAACTGTGGATAAGTTATCATTAAAAAAGAAAATTAAATAAAAATCAACATTTAAAGAGATTTTATTTTTAATTCAATTCAGTTGCTACGGTTTTAAATAATTCATATATGTATGGGATTCTTTTATCGAAAATATGCAATGTAAACAAAATTAAAGTGCGAGCTTGAATTCCAGCATAGAAAACTCAATCATTTAAGAAAAAACTTGGATTTTCTTAGACTAATTACTTAAACTTTAAAAAATTAGAGCTCTTGAACAAAATATAATTGATCTGGGATTTTCATAGCTTCAGTTCGAAAGATAAGAAATTAAATACTCACTCTTAAGAATAAAATATAAACTTCAGAAAATTTAAAACCACAAAATCATTAATAAAAACCAAGTCAAAGATTACCACAAAATTTACCTTTTCAATTATTTCTAAACCTATAATTATCATTCCACTTTATTTCAGACAGGCTGCTGTATGTTATAAATTTATTATATAAATGGCACATTAAATCATGTCATGTTAGAAAAAAAAAAATTGTTGAAATAAAAATTTTTTAGTCATTAGACTTTTTATTTTAGAAATGTGTTTTATTTAATTTTTTATTTTATTTTTTTTTTAATAAAAGTGCAAGTTATCAGCAAATATGTTTTTCTGTCTATCTGGTTAATATAATTTTATTATTTTTTTTTCGCAAAAATTCAACATTATGTCTGTTAAACTTTTTAATAAAGTTTTTCCATCTAATGGTATATATTATATTATAATCGCATACAATTCATTACTGTGTATTTGTTTTTCTTTTTAACTTTTTATATTAAAGTTTGCAAGATGATTATCATGCAAAGAATAAAGAAAAAACAGAAAAATTCGTCTCAACTTAATCTGAAATCTGTTGAAATTTTTTTTTTTTTTTAATTTCTGTATTAAAAAAATATTATTAAATATTGTTTTGAAAAATATTTGTTTTTCTTAGTAAAAAATCTAATGTGTAGCTTAAAATAAGGTCATGTACATTAAGTTTATTAAGTATATGGAAAATAAATTAAATTTTAAGTAAAATTTAAGAAACATTCTTATTAAACGAACTAAAATTTTTAACTACCTAAATCGAATTTAATGGTTCATTATATTTCTATTTTTATGGATAATTTTATGTGTAAAGAATAGGTTTTATATATATTTGTATAAGCATAAACCAAGTCATTATATAATATATACAATAGTGAAAAGAACATTTACTAAAAAAAAATATTTCCTCAATTAATTGCTCAATTAATTTCAATTAAACGTGGTTTGCTTTAATGAGAGAAAATTAAAGGTGTACGTTTCATTTAAAAAGAGTTATTAAGTTATTTTTAATAAATTTTTTAAATTCTTTATTTATTAAATTTAATCACATAGGCATTCATAGATTTTTATAAATAAAGTCTTAAGTTCACTGAAAAATTTTTTTTAACTATACACATCAAAAAATATATAGAACATATACATACCTGTTTTTTACTAGTGTATGTAAAGTTTTTTCGGCAAGTTGTATTTACATTCGCAAATTTAGCTCGGTAAATGGTCCATTACATGCATCAATACACATGCAGTTATAGGGAAATGTAAATTGTATTTACATTTCGCTGTGATGTAAATTGTATTTACATTTCCCTATACTTCATTTTGAACTACGTAATACTATAAACAAAAATAATATCTCTCACACTCACAATATTTCCCTTTTTTCCTTTTATCTCTAAAAGAAAGAGAAATTAAAGGATAATTAATGTGGAAAAATTCCTTTTGGCTTGGCTTCTTTTATCTGTAAAAGAAAGGGAAATTAAAGAATGATTAACGTGGAACATTTCCCTTGGTTTCTTTTATCTTTATTTTTTATTATAAATTATCTTTATATTCTCTCTTTGCAACTCCCTCTCACATGCACATTAAAGCAGTATACATTACATGTTAATCAAATTTGTTATACAGCTCGTTGTGTATACACACAAACACATAGACACTCGTCAAAATTATGACTCGTGTCTATGTGTTTGTGTGTATACACAACTCGCAAGAATAACAAATTTTCATAACATGTATTGTAATCTACTATTAAATATATAAGATTAAAATTTCAACTTCAATAGAACAAGCTTCAAAAAAAAACTCCTAAACCTCTATTGTCCCAAACTAAATTCTAAAATGTTTAAGTTTGAAATAACTTATTAATGGAAAATATTCTTTAAAAAAATGTGTTTTTCTAAGAAGCTTATAACTTTCGATTTGAAAAATTTGTACAAATGAAATAAAAAAAAATTGTGAAAAGATTATTGCTTCATTGAATATAGAAAATCTACACTTGAATTTGAAAAAAAAAAAAAACTGAAAATCATTGCATTCAAATATCTTTTGGTGGTACATAAAAAATAAATCTATATAGTTAGACGTTAGAAAGTATATAAAATTGAAATTTGAAAAATGAGAATAATTATTTTTTATATATACATAACATAAATAAATTATTTATTTTCATTTAAGATTTTAGAATATATGTTATGGAAGGATAAGCATGGTTAAGGCATTAATCCCAATATATATAAATAAAAAATAAAAAATAAGCAACTGACGGCTTCTTCTTTCAGAAATCAATAAAGAATGACATTTTTAGTTCTTTACATTTTCAAAAATTATTAAATATGTATTTGATTGCATGATGCATATCAGAGGATTGATATTTAATCAATTGAATTTAATAAATGGATTTTTATGGAAAATAAAAATCATAGAAGATTTATTATTGGTTTTATTTTTTCCATATTCTGAAGTTTCGTTTTAAATGTCTGCAATGAGTTTTATGACTTTTTGATATTTGTGTTTGAAATTGATTTATAAAATCTGCATTCGATTTTTCTTTGAGCACAAAACACACAATACTCCAAAAAAAAACAAGGGAAAAAGCTTATAACAAAGTGTCATCTATTTAAATTTAACTTATGTCATTTTATTTTCAAATCAAAAAAAAAAATTCTCAAGTTTATTAAAACTTTATAATATTTAAATTTTAAAAGATCTAAAGTTTGATAGAAAGAAGAATTTTTCTTTACATAAAAGAAAAAAAATTCTTTTCCTACTGAAAATGTTATCCAGCTTGTTATAATAAAAATACAAGTAGAAGTTTTTGAAATAAAAAATGTTAAATTTATGCATAAAAATAATAAAAAATAATAAAATATGCATATAAAAATCACACACATGATATTATTTTAAAAATGTAAATAAAAATGTTATATCCTTCTTGTTTTTTTTTTTTTAAGTTTTGTATAAGAAGGAAAATTATTTTTCTTATTCTACCGTCGTCTTAATGAAAAGATTAATAATTTATATTTTCTAATTATGGATAATCCTGTTTTAGATGCAGTTTAGGTGCTGGGAAACAAAAATAAAATTTTTCACAGTTTTGGTAAAACATTTTCTTTTCTTTATGGTGTACATATCATATTAAGTATAAGTAAACAAAATAACTAAATTTATAGTATTAGTATATAAGGAGTTTTCATTTTAGTAAGTTTATTTGTTTCTTTCAATAAAATTCAAAGGTTTTAGAAAAACTTGTGTACAAGAAGAACTGTATACATTTTTATTGAATTCTTCTTTTGAGATATTCTTTGTCACCCGTTTGAACTAGTTGATCTTTTCTTATAATCTTTTCATATACATCTTTTCTTATAATATTGAGCCATTAATTTTATCGATTAGTTGACTTTTTATTCAGTATATAATACAAAAGCTTTATAAAACTAAACTTAAAATAATAAATGAAACCATTAAAAATGTAAATAAAACTTTAAAATAAGGTTAAATTTTAGCAATTGACAAGTAATCGATGGGACTTATAAATATGATTTTTTGTTTCAATTAATTATGTCGAGATCTACGAGATGAGTTCATCAAATCGTGGCCTCACGGTTTTCATAGTAGGTATTCCACATAAATTTACAATTTTTTTTTTTTTCAAAACCTCTTTAGAGAAAGCAATCAGCGCAATATGTATACATATGAATTTATATTTTTCATGGGACCTAACTAATGTTATTATAATACATAAAGGTTGCGTATAAAAACATTTAATAAAAAATAAAACTCAGTTAACAGAAAGTTATAAAAAGAAAATTATGTATTCATAATTCGTCATAATTAAAATCATATATTTCGTACATTATAAATACATATATTAAAAATTAAATTATATTATATTATTATATATAAAATTGAAATATGGTTGGTGAAGAAAATTTTGTTAACTTATTTTTTTGTTTTTGATCCGACGATCTAATACTTATGAAAAGAAAAAGAAAATTCATATTATTATTTACATATATTTGTTAAAAAAAAAAAAGTTTGAAAAGATTGTAAAAACCAAAAAAAAATTTGACCATAAAATTCAGAAAAGGAAACCAAAAGTTTTTAATATTTTTTTTTTATTTTTTCTTTTTTTTTTTGCAATTTTATTTCCATAATAATCTTTACTAACTATATTTTATGATTTTATGAACTTTTATGAGCATAGTACAATTCGTACAGAATATTAAAATATTTATTTTATTATTATAATCTGCTGAAGTATGTATTACAAATATATAAATATATATAGATATGTTATATATATAAAAATTTTTACTATTCTCATTTTTGAAATTATTGTTAACTGCAAGCTCCTTAATAATTTGTACAAAATAAAAAATCTAATCATTGCCTTGATACTATCTTTTCACTTTGTAAAAAAAAAGAATTATAAAACTATTATTTAATTCTTGGTTGGTATATATTTTGCGTACATGTGCAAAAGTTTCGTACACACATATCAGAGATTTTTCGATATTCATTATTCATATAACGAAATAACAATGTTGTTGAATGAACTTATAAAAAACAAAAATATGCAATATATAAATACAAAATTGCAGAAAACCGACAATTTAAGGGAAATATAAATAGCAGGAAGAAAAGCAAAAAAAAACATATTTTTGTTAAAATTTTTATTCGCGGAAATCACATCAAAACTTAAATCAGTTATGCAGAATTAGTTTTTCAATGCAGCAACAAGTAATTGTGAAAAATATTGTACATGTTACATTACATTAATTATATACAAAATTCCGGACGAATGTTGTCAAATGAAACATATTGAATATTATATATACTGCATAATAACGAAGTCCGGAAAATATGTGCACTCTATTGACCATAGTGTTAATTGATTTTTTTTTTATTAATTATTAACTTTGAAATTGGATCTAAAGATTCAAAAATTCTGTTTTTATAAAATTAGTGATAGTTTTTGAATGTAGCAACAAGTAATTGTGAAAAATATTGTATATGTTAAATTACATTAATTATATACAAAACTCCGGACGAATGTTCTGAAATGAAACAAATTGAATGTTATATATATACTACAGAATAACGAAGTACGGAAAAAATATGTATGCTCTCTTGACCATAGTGTTAATTGATTTTTTTTTGTTAATTATTGACTTTGAAATTGAATCGAAAGATTTAAATTCTGTTTTTCTAAATTATTAGTGATAAATTTGATTATATGACCAGGGCCTTGCAGAGCTGAGAGGGAGCCCAGGCCTATAAAAATATGAGGACTCTTGTTTGTGAAAAAAAAAAAATTTACATAGTTCTTTTATTATTTAAAATTTATTTAAAAATGTTAAATTAATATGTAATTATAATTAAAAATAAGCTTTTCGAGCTTTAGTATTAGCAAAATCTTTAATAATAATAGAAAAGTCAATAGTACGTGCAATGTCTGAGTTTATATTTAAAATTGATAGCCCATTCAACCGTTCTTGGCTCATTGCCGATCTGTTAAAATTTTTAACTCTTTTCAACACACTGAAACTGCGTTCCGCTGAAGCAACAGAGGCGGGTAGACTTAAAAATATTCTCAAGGCTGTTGAAATATTGGGAAAGAATCCAACTAGGTTTTTTTCTAAAATATTTTGCAGCAACTTCACTGGAGATGATTCTACATCAAAGTTTACTTTATAAATATTTTTTAAAAATAACATTTCATCACAAATTTCATTTGAAATTTCCTTTGGATATTTTAACTGCATATTTTTTGCTCCCAATTTAATATCCTCATCTGAGGAAGTTTGAAAAATCCAAAGCAATCCAAAAGTCTCGCAAATTTGACGTAAAGACTCAAAGCGACGTGTCAAGCCTGAAGTAACCGAATCAATAATGTATATAAAAATATTAACTCTATAATGTTCTTCAGCATCAAACTGTGACCTAATATGACGAGTTAATTGAAAATCAGTTGAAATTTTGGACAGTACGGCAATCTCTTTTGAACTTAAGAGTAATCTGTCCCATTCTTTACGTTTTATCTTCATCCTTTCAATAAGATTGTTAATATTATCTATTTCGACGTCCATTTCGAAATCAATGGGGCCCCTTTACAACTCGGGGCCCCAGCCAAATGGCCCTCATGGCCCACCCTCTGTTATGGCCTATATATGACTACAGTGATTTTGAAAAAAAAAAACAGAATTTTAAACCAAAACTAGAAGATTTTAAGCATTAAAAATATAAATAAATTTAACCAAAAGCACATTTATTTATTTTTCATGGAAAGAGTCCTTGTTTCTATATAAATTCTTTTCACATCTTGCATAAATTTTCTTCTTATCTGCTGCACATACAATATTTTACAAAGAAAAGAAAATTACCACTTTAGAGTGAAATTTTTTTTTATGATTCTATTTAATGCATTTTTTATTAGAATACTCGAAGTTTTAAAAAAGTATCTTTATTTAAATATTTTTTAGAAAAAAGAAAATTATAATTCAAATAAATAAAAAAACTTTTCCAACGAACACGTGAAAGAAGTTATGTGCGTAAAATTTTCCAAAGTTTAAAAACCACAGATACTTTTTTTTTTTTTTTTCAAAATGATTCTGAAACTTTTCAATATTTTACCCAATTTTGTTGCGGTATAATTACTTTTTAAAAAGTTATTCTTGGTTTTGTCCCATTGAGTTTCCAAAGTTTTTTCCTACACAAAAGTTTTAATTAGAGAAAAATTATGTATTTTTTTTTTGTTATGTGAAAACAAATTGATAAATGAATGGCTAAATTTTCTAGACTCCAAACATTTTCAATTAAAAAAAAAAAAATTTCCAAATTGTTTGCAACTTCAATATACTGACCTTCAAAAAACGAAGAGATAGAAATTAATAAATTTGAATAGAATTGAAAAATTATATATTTCAAATTCAGTTCGTTTTTAATTAATTTTTTATTAATTTCTTGTATGTATTTCAAAAACTTTGCGTTGCATGTATAATGTGCACAAGTGTACAAATACCAAATTAACTAATAAGTCCACAATAAGTTTATTGTTATGGTGATTTAGATTTAGATTTCTATAAGTTCAATTTACTCAAAATCAACAAAAATCATTGAAAAAAAAATTAAAATTATTCTTTAATATTATTTATTCTTTTTGCCGTGGTATAATATTGATTTTTCGTAATAAAAAATTTAAACGATACGATATACATAATAATGGTTTATTTTCATAACAAAAAAAAATTAAATTCCATTTTTTTGCGCGGAAATTGAAACTCACTTTATATTCATACTTGAAATTATGGTATATTTTAAATAAAATCCGATTTACGGCTGATTTGACTGTACATATATATATTATGAAAAGGTGGAAAAGGAATATAAACAATTTTTCATAAGCAAGAAGTAAATGTTAGTTCTCAACTTCATTACAACTGAATACAATTTTATTTTTTCTTAAGTTTTCTGCTTAAATCTCTTTAATAAACACTTAAATTTATATCCATATCTAATTTTTATATTAATTTAAACATAAGGTTAAACTGAATAATTTGCATATACCTATACAGTTTAATAAATGTTTCTTAATTAAACATGCATTTCTGAGTCCCATTAATTTTTCCTTGTAAATATTTTCAGAACTACACTCTCTGAGAACTATTGAAAAACTTCGGGATATTTATTAATAATTTTTTTTTCCCTCTTTTATTAAAATGAAATTGGAAATTAAATTTTAAATAAATAATAAATAATCGACAACACTATATGTATATATGTATCAAGAAAAATGAAATTTTATAAAAAGTTAATAAATATTTCATAAGGATATGAAAGTTTAATTTCAGTATTGGTGGTTTTTATTTGAAAATCAAATAATAATAAAAGAAAAAAAGAAGTATTATTTGTAAATTTTGTTGCTGGCTGGCAATAAAGAGTATAATTCATATTGCGGATATTTGTTTATTTTCGTTGAAATTGGTAAATTTTTTTTATGTTCTTATGTTAACAAATTTTCATTGAAAAATTAAAATGAAAACAAATTTTTCATTGAATATTAAAATGAAAATTTCTTTACATGTATATAATACAAAATAATCTAATTTCCTTCTTTTTCATAAATTATGTGTAATGTGAAATTAAAGTATAAAAATTTATTGACAGATTACAACTACTATGTGGTCTTTGACACGCATAAAAAAATATATATGTGCATTATTTGAATTTATTTTAGTTAAAAGCCTAGCTAAAATTATTTCATATTTAACAGACAAAAAATTTCCTAAAATTATGCAATCATATGTTAAATAAAAAGAAACTTATTCCAAGCTCAGCATAAAAATCATAGTCATGCAAATTGTGTTAAACGAATTATTTTTAAAATTCAATATTTTGATTTCCTTTCTCTACAAATTCCTCCAAGAACTGAGATTTTATTTTAATAAACCTATAATAACTTAATTATACACATGTGTTCATACAAATTGTCAACAAACATAAATAATAGCTAAGATTAGGAAAACATGAAAGACTTCATATTTAACATGAAACATATAACATGAAAACTTCCTAAATATGCCGTATAAATAACGTGTATGATACTAGGCAGTTATTTTTTTTCGTAAAATCCCAGAGATAAATATAAATCAAATTTATAGAACATACTTTATAGTTTTTCTCAATTAAAATTATTTAAATTTTTTATTACTTAATGTGGTAAATTTTATGAACTATTTGAGAGATAAACTTATAAATAATTGCTTCAATTAAATAAAGGAACAGAATGTGGTGAAACATTAAGAGGATGTGGGAATAATGTTAGTGTTAAAGTGATTATCTGCTGCAATTTAACTTTTTTTTTTTCAAGCGATTTCAATGTAAATTTCTACTGTTTTTGTTGCCTTTTGGGTGAGTAAACTTTTGTGACAATTATAGATATATCGAAATTTTAATTACTTAAAAAAACAGAATAATAAAATTTTTGAAATTTAGTTAAAAGCAATATTTCACAACAGTGCTATTAAAAATTAGTTTACGACTTTTCGATATTCTTCCAATTTTTCTCAATAATCGATTAACCGAGAATTCGCTTAATTTAATTTACCGCAAAAAAAAATTGATTAACAATTAGAACAAATTTAAAGCTTCTGGAGAAATTAAAATATACTGCCCCAGTAACTGGTCTTCATATAAAATAAAATGTTTAGCATATAGCTTAAACGAATTAAACCACAAGCGGTATGATTTTGTTTAATTTATTTATTTTTCAAGCAATTAAATACAAATAAGAATAACAGAACTGTAGAAACTAGGATATATTTTAATAACATTAAAAACGTAATTTATATATTTTTTAATTTCCAAAAATGTTAAAATTGGTACTTAAATATTGTGTGATATACAAAAATATGTATATATTATACTTATAAATTTTTTTTTTATTAAAATATATTTTGAAAAAAAAAATTTTAAAAGCTAAAGAACATAACGTTCTACATTTTTTAATGTACTTCTAAAACTAATAAAACCCCTTTATTATTTGACACTAAAACTAGTTTTTCCACACTTTGTCAAGAAAAATTTAACATTATAAATAATGTGTTAAGTTGGTCCTTATTTTACTAACAAAATAAACGTGGAAGCATAAATAGTATAACTTAAATACATAATAATTTTCCATCCTTTTAGTTCTTTCAGTCATAAACAGTATTACTCTATATAACTTTGTTCAACTTTTCAGGTGTTTTCACTTGAAATAACAATTGTTTGACAAATTAAAGGACTTTATAAATGCAAAATAATGGTATAGAGCGTTCCAAGACAAACCGTTTTATGTTGACACTAAAAAGAGAATTAAATGTGTGAAAATTGTGTATTATTATATATGCTTTCATTTTATTCATCGTATAGACAAGAAAAATGAGAATTCAAGACATTTTGGTTTTAATAATATTGTGTATATATTTGATTTTCTTTTGAACATAAAATAAATACATTGCTCTTTTAGTCAAAAAGAACAAACTCTTATGTATATATAAGAATGTAAAGAAAAACTTTTTACATTAAATCAAGATGATGTAACATTTTTGATACATTGTTAATTAAAAGAAGACAATATTTGTGAAGAAAACATAATTAAAAGCAATTTGCAGAAATTTTGTGAATACATACCCTAAATTAACTTAAATGCTATATACACTAAAGGAAAAGTTTATGTAATTTTTCTTCTTCATCAAACTATATAGAGATTTGGACTTCAACTCTTTAATCACGAATTATTTAAAGATTTATATTCAGAACTTTAGAATTGAGAATATTAGATCTTACGATTTATTATGTGTCTTATTATGATTTATTATGATCTTACGATTTATTATGTGTCTAACCTATCATAATATTAGGTATTATATAGTTATTCTATCTTACTAAAGAACAGTGAAACTTTTTAAGAAATGAAAAAAAATTCCTACACAACTGAACACTGATTTTATCGTTATCTAAATTCTTAAGAATTTTAAGTTTTAGCAACGAAGTAACTTTTGGAGCTAATTTCGTTAAAAGCTAAAGTAAATGTAATGCCAGTATAAAATATATGTCAAGTGATAAGAAAGTTCAAACATTTATTCAAGAAAATAACTTGTATATAAATTTTCTTTTCCCTTAATATTTGATTTCTTTATTAAACTTCTTATTCGTATTTAACACTTTAATATTTGAATTTTTTTTTTATTCTTTTCGTTTCTGGCCTTAGAAATATAAGGTGAATATATTGTAATATAAATTGATTGAAATTCTTTTGAAAGCAAGTGATTTATAAAAGAAAAATTAAATGAAAATGTTAAATTCATTACTGAAGAATGAGTATTTTATTACATCATCAATATTATAATTTGAAGTCATTTTGTATTCCATTAACCTCTAAATTACTCATAAATTTATAATTTACAAACAGTTAATAAAGATTTTTTAATAAAATTTCCTTATTTTAATTCATAATTTTATTTCATTGTGTACAGTACATAGCACGCAAAAAAGAAAAGGAAAACTAATCAATCAACTTCATCTAAAATTCTAATATGGAAAATTTCAGAGTTTGTTGAGGGTAATTAAATACAGAATGTGTATTTATTGTGGCTTGTGGTCGAACAAATAGTTATGTTTTCGAAAATGTTATGTTGATGTGTAAAATTTGTGTAAATTAAGTTGAATAAAATTATTGCACATCTTTTGGATGTGCGCTATATAGATAAAAAAATTTGAAGTCCTTATTTGAATTATTATTTGGAATTGAATATATATATAATTTAAATTTTTTTTTTATATAGTACATTAGTTATTCTTCTATTATTTTTTTTATACCGAAATTATAAAAGAGGAGAGTCAATGGAATAGTTTAATTTTCTTGACAGTACGAATAAACTAAAAAACTATTGCAAAATGGTTAGAAAACATTGAAAAAAAAAAAAATCTCTGAATCTAAACTGCTCAATACTCTTCCCTTCCCTCCAACACACAAATAGTTTATTTAAATTTTTTGATTATACAATGAAAGACATGAAAAGATAAGCTCTTGCTCATAGTTAATCTATCGCGGTGTTGAAATTTGAAAGACAGAAAACCTGTATCCTATATTAATATGTGAATTTGAGTTTATTCTTTACTTGACATAAAAATATTGTGATTTCACATAATTTATGAGAAAAAAAAATCCTGTAATCAATATTCTAGTAATTTTTCTTTTATTTTTTATTTTTCATTTTTTAAATAATATTAACATTATTTGTGGCATTATAATTATTTTAATATCTATAATTAGTGTGTAATTTCTTAAAAACCTATATTTTACCAAATAAACCTCAACTATATCGCAATATAAAACTCACGTTATATTTTATGCAATTACAATTTGTATATCTATGAATAAAACCTAATAAAATAAATATGAAAGCACGTGGTAAAATATTATTTAAGTTAGAATTTTTTTTTAGGGTTAACCGGTTAAATATTTGCTTAGTACTATTTTTAGACCTACGATACTATAAAATATGTATAATTTTATTTGTAGAGTTTGCGCTTTCAAGTGTCTATTAAATGAGTAAATTAAATTACGAGTATACTTAATTTTATTTTTTAAATATCATAATTCTCTTACATTTTGGAAGCATAAAAAATACAATATTAAAGAGAAAAACCATTTAGTTAAGGATTTGTACCATTTAATGTCAGTTACGTAGATGGGTAAAGTTTAAAAACTTTTTGGATACATTACATTTTGCAAGTTACTGTTTTAGTAAATTTTCTGTTACACAAAATTTGAAGTTGCGGAAGTTTCGAAGGAAAATCGCCATTAAATATTGATTTTGTGGCAGTACCAAAAACTTGTAATTCTACACCTAATAATAATTTTTTAAAGTCATCGATTACTTCGACTTGGGTAGGTATACCGAAATTATAGCTGCCAAGGCTTTCGGTATTTGCATAGTTGAGTGTTTCTGACTACTGATTTTTTTATTTAATTAAATTTAAAAATTATATAGACGGATAAACTACTTGATAGTATTTTCTTAGTCTCTACACCTAGTTAGTTAATGTTTAATTATGTTTTTTATTATTTTAATTATCAGTTTCAGTGTCATTATTATAATTAAATATTTTTGGCTGAAATTATTGTGTTTGGTATATAATTTCTCTTAATACATACTAGATACAACAAATTATTTACATAAACTCTCTCTTAAAACACAAATATTTGAGAAAACAACATAAAAAATATTAAGTAAACTCTTTTTTGGTTATTTTTTTTTTTTTTTTTTGATATTATTTAATATTTTTTATTTTCTCTACAAAAACACCATAAAACCATCTACCCTTAAATGCCTAAAAAAAAAAAAAAAAACTAAAAATTACATAAATATATGTCACTGTGTTAAGGTGATAAAATAATAACATGTTTCAAAATCTGTTATACAAAATAAATTTACTTTTATAAATACCTACTATTTTTTTTTTCTTGTTGTCTGTTATCAAAAATATTAAAAAAAAAAAATAAAAAACAACAGAAACAGAAAATATATTAATATCTTAAAAAATATAACGATAGATATGTTTTCGTCTTGAATTGAGCATAAAAAAAAAAAAATAAATTGAAAAAAAAAAAAACAATTTTTTTTTTTCCTTTTTAGTTGAATTAAAAAAAAACAAAATAATTTAACATCAATTTAGAACTTTGAAAAGATAGTTCAGTTTAAAATTGAATCTCAATTTGAACGGTCGTGTTGCGGCAGAAAAAAAAATAGTATGATTCAGATACGTTTCACAGAAAAATATGTAGTTAATTAAATTTCATAAAAATTTAAATTATATTAAAAAAAAAAATTTTTTTTTCTTTTATCTTTTTGGCATATTATGTAAAGCGAAAGTCTAGAACGAACTAAAATAGGAATAATAATTTTATGAAAAAAAAAAAAAAAATAATTTTTATTTCAAATAATATTTTTTTCATTTCATAAGAAAGAAGAAAATTTTTTTTTATATTTAAAAGTGAAAAAAGGAAAATGTTTTACAATGGTATGCCAAGAGTAAAAGAAATTTTAGTCCGTCGTTAATTTTTTGTATTTTTTTTTTTAACCCCCTTTTATATATATATTTTTTTTTTTAAGTAAATAATTGAAAATTTAATTCAGAAAAGGGTTAAAAAAAATAAAATAAAATATATAATTTAATATCAAAGCAAATAATTCTAAATTTGGGAAATAAAATAAAAATTATAATAAATTGAAAGGAGAAAAAAAAAATAAATAAAAAAAAAAAACAAGTTATTGATCGAATTTTGAAAATATAAAAAAAAAATCAAAAGTAAATATTATATTTTTATTCAAATAATAAATTAATATTAAATAAACACAACAAAAAAAAAAAAGCAATGATTTTAGCAAATAAAAAAACCCAAGTATTTTATGAAGTAATTTTTCACTTGAAATAAACTTCAATGGCCAATAATAATTGACTAGAAAAATTCTAATGGAAATAAAAAAAATTGGAAAATTTCTGGAAAATTAAGTCTAAAATTATTTTTCTTCCATTTTGTATAATTTTCGTTTTTTTTTTTTAAATGGAAAAAATTTAAATTTGAAAATAAAACAATTTAACAGAGCTGATGGTATCTACTACACTGATAAAAGAGATATCTGTATATTTTTTGTTGTTATGCAAGGAAAAATAGCTAATAGTTTTACTTTTTAATATATCATATGATTATAGCAATATATGTTATAAAAATTTCAAAAGCTCATATTGTTATTTATTTTTCTCAAACAATTAAAATTATAATTTTCGCGTAGTATATTTTACTACAATTTATTTTCTATTTATTTTTGAACGGGTTATTATATATTTAATAATAAATCCAATATATTCAGCATATTACTGCTAGAAAATATTGCAGTTTTAGTTATAACTTTGTACCTAGTTCTTTAATCAAATTTTCCGAAGAGGGTTTATTTCCAGTGGAAAAGAAATGTTAAAGATTAAATAATTTAATAAACAAAAAAAATTAATGGAATTTTTAAGTTGGATGGACTGAAATATAAATTATTTTAAAATTATTTTCAATGCGATTCTACATTTGTGAAAAGTAGTATTAAAATAATCAGCCCAACTAGTGATGTTAAGCTTCTTAAAAATTTGTAAATAATTTTAATTTGTTTTTCACTTCATTAATTTAAAAAAAATAAAAATTCAAAAACTATTTGAACAGCTACACGATTGGTATAATTTAGAACTATTTTTTTTTTTTTTTAATTTGAAGCTTTTGAAGTGAAGAACATTTTTTTTTTTGATTTCACAAATGTTGTTATTAATGTTAACAATTTTGGAATGCACTCTCTTCTGTAAGCTCCTTTCTACGCCATCATAAAAATGCCAAAAGAAACAAATGACTCTAATAATAGACTTACTTCCTTTGGCCATATTATTTACCAAAACAACACAAGGTCTTCGCACACAAGGCGTTAAGACTTACCTTACTCATCTTACAGGGGTTTTCTTTATTTGTCACAATATTACAGCAATTTTTTTTTATTATTTATTTCAAAAATATTTTTGTCATAAGTAGTTTAAGGAAAATTGAGAAAAAAAAAATTCTAAAATTTATCTTATCCATTTAAAATCATTCGAGCTCAAAAAATTCTTAATAATATTCTATTCATAGAATCAAGAAAGGTATTCATTATGTTTTTTTATTTTTTTTTTTTTTAGTTTTCCACACGAATAATTAAAATGCTTTCGATTATTTATATATGTCTTTGAAATCTTATAAAAAGAATAGATTTAACCCTAAAAATTTCTCAAACACGCACTTCTAAAAAAAAAAAAAAAAAAAAAAATATTCAAAAAATCTACAAAAACATTCCAAGTGTTAACCTAAAATATTTGCGTAATACTCTTAACAGGAATTCAAAGAAAATTATTCATTTCCATTTAAAATTTTGTAAAAATATTTTCAAATTCATAACATTAAATACTCCTACCATTTGAATAAATATAAAATAAATATAAAATTGATGTTATATATTTGGAATTTACTTTGATTAAATTTCTTATTTTCTTTAAGAATTTTAAAATCTAAATAAATAATGTATTTACAATTCTAAACGTAATAAAGTCCATATAGATATATAAATCTTTACTTATATATATAATATTTAAAATTCAAAACTCTTCTGTGTCTCATCTTTCGAAATTTTTAAAGGTTTCTTCTCTGTGTTGATAGACAATCACATTAATTTCAAATTACTGTCAATTAACCACAAAACAATCTCAAATAATCTTAAACCTAAGCTATTTCATTTTTTTTGTCTGTCAACTATTTGATAAATACATAATACTTGACACTAATGTATATGTCCAAATTTTTCATTCATACATTCAATGCAGAAAAATAAAATAAAAAAAATAAATAAAGAAAAAAAAATAATGATAAATAGTAAGATTTTGTTAAAAATAAAAATAAAAAAAGATAATTATACTATACGAGACAATAAACACACAGAGAGTAAATCAACCTTAATTTGGTGAAAATGTCAGAAAAAGTTATCAACACATAAGTAAAAAGCATATTGATAATTTTTTTGTTTTTTATACATAATGTATGTACATTTATGATATACAAAAATTTTAATGTATGTAATCTATGTAATATGTAAAGAGTACATAAAATAAATAAAAAACATACTTCTTCTATACAACAAGTGTATTGTCCTTGAATTTTCCTCATAAATTTATCTACATTTTTCTTTTTTCGCATAAGAAAAATAAATTTATTTATTTTTTTTTTCTTCATCTAAAATATATGTACTTACTTAATGTTGAATTTTCATATAAAAATAATTTTTAAGATTAGAATTAAAGAAAAAAAAGATTGTACATAAATAATTTCACTATATACCATCATAAATATATTTTACAAAAAAGGAACATTTTAATAAATCAGAATTAAAATTTAATATTTCTTTATAAAATGTTAGTCAACCAACATTAATAATTTGTTATGTACTTTAATATTTTATTATATACCTAGAGCAGTTTCTAATTTTATTTACAATAAAGACTTTTATGAATTCCAGATATCAATGAATTTATTGTTTCAAAAAATTTTGGAGCTTAAAGCACATCTTACTTAATATTCCAAATATAAAATCTTCTTATTATTATAGTTCTTATCTCTTCACTATTAATATTATTATTATTATTATTATAAATAAACTTTTAATCTTCCATACAAAATAAATACAATTAAGCCTATGAAACTCTGAAATGGCGGGAAATTGATAAATATTAATGAACTTTATTTCCTATGTCATCTTACATCAAATGACAAGAAAATCCTTATTAGTTGTATAAAATAAATAAGCAAACAAAAAAAAAGGCAAAAGAATATACAATTTCATCAATTTCCTAATCTTTACCAAAAGCATAAAAATTGAAGATATTTGTAAACAAATTCATAGTCATAGTCAATTGAATGTATCTTGTTTTTATTTTTATTTATTCATTTTTTGTTTAACTTAATTTTCTTCAATGTTTTTATTAAATAACTCAATAGCATGTTCAACTTTATTTTATTACATTATTATTAGGTTACAAGAAAAAAAAAATTCATTACAATTTCCTACATTTTTGACTTAATGAACTCACAAATGAATGAAAATTCTTATTATTATATTATTAATTTAGTTTGTTGGATCAAAAAGTATATTGGACATACTTAGTTCGTTTGGAAATGATAAATGTTGAAAAAATTATTATGTAGAAAAATAATATGGTTTTCTTCTATAACAATATTTTACTTCTAATAATTAAGATTGAACATATTCTTTGAGAAAATTTTTTGAATAATCTAAATTAAAAAAAAAAAAATAGATATTGATTGATTTGATTTTGATTTGACATTAAAATTTATTACTTTACAATACTTAAATTTAATTATAGGTAAAAATACCAATCGATTTTGTTTTTTGTTAAATCTTAAGGCAAAGAATAATCTAGGCCAAATTAACATTTATATTAGTTCATATTTTCTGTAGTTTGATTTGTGGAATGAGATCACAAATATTTTTTGATTTCAGCCTAGAACTACGAATTATTTAGATTTATATTAAAATTTAAATTTACTAGACCTTATTAACCTGAATTAGTCGATATGAATGTTACAAAATGATAATAAATCAATTATTTATGTTAAAAATAGATATTTATTTTCATATTTTTTATGATTAAGATTTTGATTTTATGTGATCAAAAAATCCATAAATAGTCTCTATTTGCGAATTCAATTTTATTTCATTCCAACGAATTTAATGTTTACTTCCCGATTATATATAAAAGATTAATTGAGCTCACGATATAGAAAGCATAAGAAATAAATAGAAAAAAAATCTTATTTTTGACAAATCTATATTATTGTTAGCAACAAATATGACAAAAATAATTTATTTTTATATTAATATTATTATTTTATTTTATTTTTATACAATACAAGTAAAAATTTTATAGAAAAAGAGAAGAAACAAAGCTGTCATTTTCATCTTAACAAGGATTTACGATTTAACATCAAGTTTAATTCAATAAAAATTGCTTGAAAAATGTTTTTAATAATAATAGAAAGAGATGTTTACACTTCACTGAAAATTTATATATTCAATTTTTTGAAATAGACAATATCATACGTGTATTTTTTTTTTTTATATTCTTTATATACATACAATATCATACTTACATAAAATATGTTATGTTTAAATTTTTTTTTTTTTTTTTTGGAAGGCTTTTATATAAAAGCACATCATGATTAAATTTTTTCAAAACATAAATCAAAAACACAGATATTTTTTTTTTTGGGAAATTCAAAAGGTTTTATGGAAAAACATTATTTTTTGTAAAAATATAAAATACTAAAATTTTGTGTACATAGTTTTTTTTTTTTTTCATTTCCATAACAATATCCTCAGAAATTTATTAAATCGTGAAAAAAAAATATTAACATTAAGTCCCACGCTTTGTATTTAATGAATCCGCATACTGAAAAAAATAATGATGTCTAGATATCAACAAAGTTATTACATCTATTACTGCCAGGCATTATTCTCAAACAACAATAATAACAAGAAAATTAAAATAAATATTTGCAAACATGTCGTACACGAATTAGATATATTGACTAGATCAACTTATGTGTCCAGAATATTGTTCTGAAAAAGAAATTCGGTTGAAATTAGGTTAAAATTGGGCTCTAATCTAGCCACACATTTATTTTAAATGGAACTCATTTAAACTGATAAAGTTTTAAATTTTCAAAAATTGTATATGCGGACGACCGTGTCGACGGACATTTAATGAAAACTTATAGGTAGTCCTCTTTTTTCATTTTTGATGGAAAACGGTCTAAAAAATAATAATCACTTTTCTTCAATCTAAGTTATTGCTTGAGGAAAAATGAAAATAAAAGAAACTCTTAATTATGAAAAAAAAAAAAAATATACCTTTTTATCGATTTTTATTTTCCTTTCCGAACTATATTAAAATATATATCAAATACTTTTTACATCGCGCACAATAAGTTTTGTAAAATAATTTTAATACCTAAATATTATTTTTTTTTTGGTTTTTTTTTTTTATTACAACAATATTTTATTCTGTATTGCCTGAGAAAAACATTAAATTACTTTACTACTCAAGTTTCCTATCTTTCTCAAAAGTTTTCTTTTTTAATTTTTTGAACAGTGTAAATATTTTTCATCCCCGAGGAAACTTATTAAAACCAATTTCTTAAGAAAAAAAAAAAACCTCTTAAGATCCTTTGTACTAAAAAAAACGATGTAAATTAAATCAACTGGTTTAAAGCATCCAAAATGAAGAACAAATTGTTTTTGAAAATTATAAATTCAATTTAAGTCTTTCATTTCAATTTTTAGTGAAGATTCATGTTATTAGTTGTAGTTAACATTCATGTTATTTTTAAAGATGTATGTAAGTATAGTTAAATAAAATTTAAAAAAAATTGAAGGTTAATTGACCACAAAAAATCATAACACATTATTAGTCCGAATACTCTGGGATAAAGAAAATGGATTTTTTCTAAGTAAGTAAAGTTAGTTATTTTAAACATGTAGTCTTGATGCAATTGTAACACAAAATAAATTTGATTCCAATCAACGAAACTTTAGTTCGAAAAGTCTGGAAATTAAAAATATAGCTATTTAAGAAGACAATAATTTAGTAATCTATCTCTATATTAGATTTTAATGTTATAAAATTAACTTAAAAAAGATTAAAAGTCCCCTACTTTATGGGAAAATTTTATTAAAAAAGGAAAAATTAATTTAATTGATTTTTTATTTTCTGCTACTGCCACCCTAATGCAACATGTTACATGTACCAAGTATGAAGTAAAATAATACAGATATTTTGAGATTTTTTTGAGTTATTCCACGTATTTTATTTTAAAATCAGTTAAAATCTAATTGTGCATTCTTTTCTAATCTCTAAATCTCATATATATTGAATAATTAAAAATAAATAAAATAAATGTTAACACACATTATAAGCTTCAAGCTATCACAATTTTCATTTTAAATTCTCAATGATAAACTTCACATCATTTCATTTAAAAATTATTTTCCAATATACACAAGAAAAGTCGAAAAAACATTCGAAATTCGTTTCAGACTAAAAAGTTAAAAAGTAAAAAATATCTCTAATTTTGAAAACATTTGAAAAATAAGTAAAAAAAAAATGTTGTCTGTGTACTAAAAGAATATATATACGCCAAGGATTAAATATAGTATTTTTAATAGTTTACAGCAAAACATCTCTTTGTGTTTTTTTGCTGCAAGCATAATAAAAATAAATAAGAATTTTCTTCATGTTTCATTTTATAATTAATTTAAGCCAGCAATGTAGAGTGTTAGGAATAAGATTGTATACAATAATAAAACCTGTAAAAACAAATTAAAAAAAGAAAACACTTTTAACAATTTTTTTGTTATTATTATTAATTATAAAATTAAGAATGGCGAAGAATATCTACAGGGCTTGCAAGAATCTTGTAATTGTTGTTAAAGACACTAACTATTAAAAATGATTTCAGATAAAATGTAATTTTCATGACTGACAACAAATATTCCATACAATAACATAAAAGCATAACAGAGTTTCATATTAAAGCTTTTAATTTCAATTTTAGTAATAATTACATACAATCATACATATAAATTCATAATATACTTATTAATTAAATATTTACTAATAAAAAGGTAATTATATTTTTATTTATTTATTTTATTTTATTTTTCAATTTTTATCGATAATTTTGTTATTGATTGAACTCCATACATATATGTCAATATTATATTATACTTAATTCTTTAGAAACTTTTTTCATACTACATTATTTTTTAAATTAATATAAGGTTCAAGATCCTTCATATCTAAAGAAAATTACTTATGTATGGGTATATATTACAAACATATTAAAACAAAGTTCTGTAAGAAAATACGTGCTTAAGTGGAATTTATCTATGTCTTTTCGTGATAAAAACATTTAAAAAATTTATACTACAAATAATTACAAAGTATTAAAAATAAATAATTTATAATAGTTTAATGCACTATCTATGACATGTAAAAGTACTTTAAAGAATAACTAAGAAAAATCTTTTCTAAAGATAAAATAATGTTTTAGTTAGTCTAAACTGTTTCAATTATAAAACTTTGTCGAAATCTATTTATCTCATTTAATTTATGTGTTCGTATATAAATAGAACTTATCAGCATCCACTAATTATTAAAATTTCTGACAACTTTCATATAAAATAAGGTGTTGAATAGTTTGTCTTCCTTTTCTGACATAGGACGAATATATAAACTTTTATTTCAATTATAAATTACATATCTAGCATATATTATAATTGAACTGCTCGACATTTTCTACAAATAAAAACCTAGAGCTATCTTTTTATTTTGCTTATTTGAAAAATTTCGTGTTATTTTTTTTCGAATTGAAAACACTCAACGTTATGCCTACCGATAACTATGTACTACATGTTATTCGACTTCAATCATATGTTAATCATAATAAAATAAAATAATAGAACGAAAATCGTTTTTTTCTTCCTCATCCTTCAGAAAAAATTATAAAAGAAAAAATAAATTCCCATTAAAAATTAATGTACGTGAAAAATAAAGTTTCATGAAAGCTTTATGAGTTAAGAAAACTTCATATATGTGTGTAGAATTTTTATGAAAAACTTACAACAATATTATTATTAAAAAAAAAATTCAAACAATTTGAATCTTTTATAAGATTCGAAAATTTATTGTTATTGAAAATATATATATTCATATGTATATACTTTTTTTTGGTGGGATAAGTTTAACAATAAAATATCTATAGCGACTAAATTTATTTTAGAAAGTTTTTAAGAACTTTAATTGCTTTTTAAAACATCCTTTTTTTAATCGAAATATTAAAAAAAATAAAAATAAATAAAAGAAAGAAAAAACGAAAAGTTTTTTGAAAGCTTAAAGTAGAATAAGATTAATGATCGTTTAACATTTTTTCTACAAAATAAAATAAAAATAAATAATTGAGGTATGTTATGTGTACAGTCGATAAGTTTATTTTTATTATTTTTCTTCAACATAATAATAAATAGTATCAATAAAACTTATTGATGACGAACTGTCACTTTTCATTCTGATTAACACTCTGTGATATTCTTTCGATTAATCACTATAAAAAATTATTATTTGCGGTTCATTAATGCATTAATTTGAAAAGTTTTTGGATATTTTTCATTGAAATTAAAATTAAAATTTATGAAGAAAATTTAATTTTATGTATATGTGATTAGATTTATATTGAACATAATAGGGATTAAAACGAAATTTCAAATTTCTAAAATACCGCATAATTTCAAATTTCGTAAAATCTTCAAAATTCTACCAGAATTACTTTTTTCAATATAACAAACCATTTTAACACAAACCTAGAAGCATGACGGAAACGGGTTAATTTTTTAATTTTAATTTCAACTGCCTTACTTAAGTTTCATTTTCAAACCCAGCAAAGTCGAAATCCAAGGATGAGTGAAATCTACTCCTATTTCTATTTTTATCAAAATATTGTCCTGAAGGAATTTTGTGTAGCAGGATTTTAAATTGCTTGATTTAAAGTCACAACCTAACTTCGAATATGTTCATATTAACAGATAATCCCGTTGATAACGCTAGAAAAACTCTACGAATTGAATAATTTCTTATTTACTTGGATTATAGCAGATGTATTTTGTAACAATCTAATATCGTTATTAGACAAATTATTCATTTTTAGATGAGCCATTCGGACGTCGCCTTGTGAATGAATCTATTAATTATTTCGAACTTTAGCATCATCTTCTACTGATGCATGACTTAAATTTTCATACCCAAACATAATTTCATCCTAATGGAAAACTTCTGTAAATGTTGAGGTTTTAATTTAAAAATAAAAGCTAATTTTTTTTTGCCTTTTTTCCAGGAAAAAAAAAATAACCAAAGGATCTAAAAACTTTTTATATTCGGTTTTTTATTAGATTTTTTTTTTTTTAAGTTAGATGGTATTTTATACAACAGCAATAAAACTTGACGAATATTTGCCACCATTCACAACTTGCTTGCCAGCTTTATTCCACTTCGCGTAAAGAATATAAAATAAAACCATATAGCTCTCCAAAAATATATATATGTATATAATAAAAAAGAAAAAGTTAACAATAATTTGTCTTTTTTTTGTAATTATTTTCCAGTTTTTTATCTAAAACATAATATCTCTTCTTTTTTTTTTTTTATCTTTTAGTGGATGTGAACTTTTTTTTTGATAATAAAAAAAAAATTGAAGGGAAAATCAAGTTGTTAAAATTTTAGTACATTGAAGACATAACTCAGAGTCACATCAGGGAAGCGGAAATAAAAAACAAAAAATCATTCGATGTGGTTAGATAAGGATTCATTTCCTTTCAGGAAAAATTCGTTTTCTCTCATAGTTATACCAAGGATGAACACGTTTTGTTTGAATTATTTTCAATATTACATCGCTGTTCTAGAAAGAAGTAGCTAAATTTAGGAAAATTATAAGTTTTTATCAATTGTTTTTAAATATAATTTTCATAATAGACTTCAAGTTTTTTTGTCGTATCAAATGAATTGCATTTAATTGATTTGCTAAATTGAATGGCGTATACTTTTATCATTGAAATGAAAATTTGAAAATAAAAATTCAATTTAATTGACATTAAATGCAAATGAAATTGACGTTACCACGAAAAATAGAATAATTTATTTTCAATTGTTGTAGGTGTATATGAAATAAAAGCTTTTAAATTTATTTCTTTTTATATTTTATGATTTTTGTCCAGACAAAATAATGAAATGAAATGATTGATCCCTTATTTAAAAAATCCATTAAGATAATTTATTTAAGTAGAAATATGTAATTTATTTCTTTTAAAAAAGAATAATTTTTCATTTACCGAGAATAAAGGAAAAATCTTTAAAGAATATAAAATTCAGTGTCATTTGGAGATTACTTCCTTTGAAAATGAAATTTAATTAAATTTAATTAAATATAAATTATAGGTGAAAACGAAATTCAGGATATAACAAAGCCAAAAAAAAAAAAAAAAAAATTGGTACCACTTCAAATTTTCCATTACATTCAATTCAGTCATCGTTAGTTCCTTTGAAATGTTTCATTATTTAAAAATCTATAGATTGCAGTGAGCATACAATTTTCAGATTTTTTTTTTGTATTTTAATTAGTCAAATAAAAACTCCGTGTAATAATTATATACATATATTTAAAATGTTTAATTTAATTTAGATTTTTTTTTAATTAAATAAGATTTAAAATAAATTTTATATAATTCCATACAATATATTTTATTAGATGCTAAAATTCCTTTGATTACACATTTTGTATGGTAATTCATTCAGCATTTCACTTCCTAATAATAACTTTTATATATACATTATTTTTTCACAAAGATGTAGTTATTTCATAGATAATTATCAAAAGAATTGTATTTGCAACCGACGTCAAAAAGTCTCTATAGCTGACAAGCTCTCTGACTGGGCGTATTTAGCTAGGGGTGTTGCCCAAGGCTCTCTTCTGGGTCCCCTTCTTTTTTCCATTTTTATTAATGACATGGCTTCGAAAGTTAAACATTCTACTATTCATATTTACGCCGATGATGCTCAACTTCTTTTGTCCAAGAGTTTTAAAAGAATCTCCGAATTAAATTCAGCAATTACTGAAGACATTTCCTTTATTGTTGAATGGGCTTCTGAAAACAAGCTTGAAATCAACCCCTCGAAAACTCTAGCTATTGCATTCTTCAATTATCCTGTGAAACACTTACTATTACCTATTACTTTCAATAACGAAACTATTTCTTTTTCCGAAAAAGTCAAAATATTAGGGCTTATTCTTGATGAAACTCTATCAATGAGTCCTCAAATAAACTCCACCATTAGTAAAATCAACTATATGTTGAGATCCTTATATAATGTAAATCAGTATTTGCCCCTGTCATTAAAAGTTAAATTAGCCAAATCTCTGCTTATGCCTCATTTTATGTTTGGTGCAGAATTGTTTGTCGGTTGCAATAGAACATTTTTATTAAATCTTGAACGTAGCTTTAACAACGTAATACGTTTTACCTACAATTTAAACCGCTACGATCATGTCTCTGAAATTGTCCAACAATTTTTATGGTCTTCTTTCACAATATTCTTAAAATGTAGGTCACTGTTTTTGCTGTATAAAATAATTCAAAATAAACAACCTGAATATCTTTTCGATTACATAACTTTTTCTCAGTCAGCAAGATCTTATTCAATTATTATTCCTATTCATAGGCTTAATATTGCTTCTCAGTCGTTCATTGTTCGCAGTGCTTCAATGTGGAACCGCCTGCCTAACACTATCAAAAATGCCCGGTCTCATAAGAAGTTCGCTAAGTTAATTCTAGATTTTTTCAACATTAATCAAATCCAATAAGATACTGAATTGTCACTTGCTTATTTACTGATATTTTATCAATTTAATAGTTCTTTTTCTTGAAAAGTTTCTGTTTTATTCCTCTTTATTGTTCTTGGACGTGCCTCATCACACCTCATATCCGAAGTCGCTTGATTTTTTGATTTTCTTTTTTTTTTAATTTTGGAATCATTAGGTAACGTAATATGTAAATATATATATAGATATGTTTTTTTTATTTTAATTTTGTTTTTTTTTTTTCTTTTGCTTTAACTTCTTTATTGTTGCTATATTAATATTGATTTTTTTCACTTTAATATTATTAATTCAATTCAATCTTAGACAAACTATTTGTAATAAAATTTTTTGTCAAAAAATAAGGATTTTCCTTTAGATTGCTAAATAAATAAATAAAATAAATAAATAAATAAATAATCTTTTAAATAATATTTAACTATACACCCAACTCTTTTTTTACACGGTGGATACGTTCCAATGAAAACCGTGTAATTAAAAAACCGTGTAAAAAAAGACATGGTGAACATATTAAAATTGAGGATATGTTTCACAACTTTAAAAAACTGTGTAAATTGAAAAACTGAGCTATATCTTGTCCTAAAAACCGTGCAAAAAAAAAATATACTGAAAAAAAAAAAATATGAAAAACAGAAATTATATTGGTAAAGGCACAATGAACAAAAATAAACCGTCGAATAAATCTTTTCGAATCACCAATATTGAAAATAGATGCAATGCTTGTGCACTTAAGTAACTAAATCTTTTAAAAAGCAAATTGAAATAATTTTTTCTTCGAAAAAGCTCACAGTTTTGAATACAACTACTTCGTGTTAGAGGACTAAATTCGTGTTAGAGGAAATAAATCGTGCAAAAAAAAATTTTTTTGATCTTTTTTAGACCGTGTTATTTCAAAATAGTGTAAAAAAAGACCGTGTAAAAAAAGAGTTGGTTGTACTTATGTACAACCCGAACCTACATTCATCTATTTTCTCGAAATATTATTGCCATAGCACTTTTGGTAACTAACTGACCTATATTTAATTATCAACAATATCTATAAATGTATATTTGTATACATATATATTATGTATATTTTACAAAAAATGCTATTAAAATTTTATATATTTTATTTAACGATCCATTATAATTTACAACTACTTAAATTTATCAACAATCAATTAAAATTAAGTTATTTACATGCTTTTAACACCAGAAAACAATTAAATTAATATATGTATTAAAACTCTATAATAGTTTCAATTGCCTAAATACGCTAGAGATAAAGATACAAACGAATAAAACCTTTTAAATCAAATTTTGTGATAAGTGAAGTCAATAATTTTGTTGTGAATCTCTAAATAATTATTTTGCTCTAAAATTTGATTTTTGGGGAAAGGACGCTGTTATATTGTTTGTTCTATACCTGGAAAAAATTATAAATAAAAAATATATATCATTAGAAATTAGATTATCAATTTTTGATAAAATTAAAATTCAATTATAATGAAAAATTAAAAAAAAAATTTATACTAAATTTTCCTACTTTAATATACGATAATAATAATTAGAAACTGTCATTTTCTGTACACGAATGATTACATTATGAACCTCATCATCATGTACATCGTAAATATAAAATTTTAATTGAATAAAACGCAAAATTATTATATTTTTCGCTGTATTAAA
This sequence comes from Hybos culiciformis, assembly GCA_964007475.1. Classification (NCBI taxonomy): domain Eukaryota; kingdom Metazoa; phylum Arthropoda; class Insecta; order Diptera; family Hybotidae; genus Hybos; species Hybos culiciformis. Next base: position 93,160,448 of record OZ023274.1, on the reverse strand, counting down.
AAATTAAAATTATGGTTCCTAGTTTGACAAAAGCTTTAATTAAAAATTTTCTTTTGATGGATTTGATTTTATATTGAGGTTCTTTATATTAATTTAATTCTTTATATTAATTTGGATTATAAAATCATATTTATCGCAAAATCGGATTAAATGCATTTTTTTTTTATAAATAGCTTAATTTTTATTTGCTTTGAGTTTAAAAAATAAAGTAGTTAAAAATTATTATGTGATTTGTTCTTATTATTTTATTCTGATATTTACAAAAAAAATCAATTTTCAATAAGCAGACTGAATTTGGCACAATCACTGAAAACTCATTTTATATTGAACTCAGAGTATATAGATACTCAGTGTAATTAAATATATATTTTAATTGAAAAGAAATAATTAATTTTAACATTGATAGAACAAAAAAAGTGATTGGCTTTCGTACATTTTCTTCTGAATGAAATTTAATTTAAACCAAATTAAAGAAATACTAAATACGGTAATTAGATGTGACTTCAAGGACATTTTATTAACAACGATAGATATACCACAAAATTAGATTGTTGGAATGAGCAACTGTTTTTCCTTGTTGAATATCCTTTTTTAAATTAAGTTTTAGGTCAAGCAAATAATATCCCTAACTTTTATGAATACGAATGTTTATGAAAGTTTTTTTTTTTTTTTAAATCCCTTTTCAAACTTTTTATTAGGTTTTCTTTCATATATAATAAGTAAATAAATCAAAAAGAGTATAGTTAAGGTATCAATTTTTTTTTTTTGGGTTAGCATTGTTGAGTTTGTTAAAACTTTTAGAAAATTAATAGGAGGATATTATATTTTAAAAAAAAATTACAAATTTAAAAGAATTTATATAAAGTTTTCGAAGAACGAAAATTAGCTTTGAGAATTTTAGCATATACACATAATATATATGTAAAAAACATGTTAATATTATCAATTTATTGAAGAGAAATAAATTTTTCTTGTAATATGAAATTATAAAATTTTATAGATAGAATATAAATCTCGGAATTTATTATTGATGGAATTACATCGACATGTGGATTGGAAAATCTAGAAAAACATGCATCAGAACAATTACATCATAAATATGTATAATAAATTAAATATGGTAGAATATGTATATGAAGTTTATAAATTATATTTTATTATTTAGTTTGGTACCTCTTTTTATAAAAGTTTTCATATAAAATTACTTGCATGAATAAATAAAAATTAGATATGCAGTCGAATGGAAATAATTCATCCTATTCACTGAAAAAAAAAACGCAAATAGAGTTTCATTTGCCTTCTTTTTTTTTCAAGTGTATCTAACTTTTATGTAGGTAAAAAATAAAATCAAAATTTTTTTAAATCTCGCTGTTATAAATAAATAAATATTATTCAAATCAATTTACTGTTGGGCATAAACTAAATTGAAATTTTGATAAATAAAATTTTCATTTCGTAAACATGTAATGTAATTTATATTATGTAATATACCATTTGCAGTACATTCTGTTGCACTTTCGAATATAAAATATGAAAATAATTTATATTAATTTTCTTTATTTTTAATCAGGTAAAGTTGTATTATTTATTTTATTCGATTAGATTGAATTAAAAAAAAACAATATCATTTATTTACAGATTGATAGAAAATTAAAGTCTAGAATATTCAAATTCATTCAATAATTATTTTAGACAAATTTTTTTTCTTTAGAACAACTGAGTGCCAAGAAAGATTTTTTTGTTGCTGGAATCTGTTATTCACAAAATTTTTCATTATTTACAAATTTTCTTTTTATTTTATCATATCTTATTAAAGATAAAAATTAAAAGGAAATAACTTTCAAGACTATACAATCAAATAAGGTTCAATAGAATAACAAAAAAAACTAAAACCAACATATGGTAAGGTTCTGTTTTTGTTCAAGCTTACTGAAGCCCATATAATATTCATGTGGAAAATATTTAACAAAACAGAAATAAACATAACAAAAAAACAAAAATTGAAATAGTTGAATTTATAACTTTTGTCATAATAATAAAAATAAGAAAAAGCAAAAAGTTATTTTTAGAATTCAATTTTTTTTTGGGTTGAATTTTCCATTGATTTTATATTTTATTTATTTTTTTTTTGAAAAAATAAAAATTTTAAAAAGGAATACATATATTGAGAACTTGTAAAATTTTCTATACATATATACTTTAAAAGGAAATTAAAAAAGCTTTTCCTTTGTAAAAAAAATTTTAATAATCAGGATATAAGAAATTTAAGAAAACTTTTACATTATTTTACAACATAACATCAAAATTATATTTTCGTTTTGTTTATATAATAAACAATATGGTCAACTGAAAAACTTCAGGGCGCGTAAAAATAATTTCAACAAAAATTTAATTAAAAAAAAAAAGTTTATTTTCTCAAAAAGTTTTGACTAAAATTTGTATATGATGTAAAAATATATATAGTATTGATATTTTAAGTGCTAAATCTGTTTTGTTCAGAAGAGTTGTGATTTTCTAAGCAAAGTTAGTTAGTAAGACATCAGTTTGTTATATAATTTGCCTTAGGATAAAAAAAAAAGTTGTTTATTGTGATAATCAAATAAATTAATCTGAATAAAATAAGGTATACCTACCACACTGTCTATATATACAACACAGTGAAATACTCGTATTATGAAATAAAAATTTAGAAACAAAAAAAAATGAATGAATAAAATAGCCGAAAGCTAATTTATTTTTCACAGTAATAACACATTTAAATGTTCCTTATTTTTTAATTATAAAATAAACTTTTAGTTTGAAGAGGAACGAGGCATTTCGGGAAGGACGAAAATATAAAAGAATTCTATATAGGTATCTATGTATTTTTTTTTTTATTCCTTGGGCTGACCAAACAAACATTTCTGGGCCTTTTTTATTTAAATTTTTTTTTTTCTAAGAATAATATATGATAGATGATGATAAGGGAGACGGAATTTTTTTTAAATACATTTTTTTTATACTTAGTTGATTTTCATTGTGATTTCAGCAAGCGAATAAATCCTTGTAAAAAAGGTTTGAACCATTTTTTTAATCCCTTTCATTTTTCTGTGAATTTATGTTTTAAAACTTATTTATTTAATGATTCAAGACAACCCATCTAGTACACTTAATAATTGGTTAAATTAAAATTTTAATTTAATAAATGTTTGTCTAATGTTTTCTGTAGGCACAGTCCAAGAAGATATATAAACATGTACGTATGTATATAAACCCTAATGTGTATGTGTTTTATAAATTCCCTAATAGCCCATCAGATCACCACGATACTTTGTGTGGGGTTTTGGTTAAAGAAGGGCTCCAGACACACATTCGAGCACAATTGATCGAGACTAATCTGCATGAACCGAAATGAATAGCAAAATTCTTAAATTTTCTCATATACGTCATTCCTCAATTTACATCAGATGGTGACTATGAAGTCTAATAATTAGTACCAAAATCTTATAAATGAATTATTATAAAGCTAATATAGGAACTCTAGAGATAAAGATATAAAAATATTATGTCAATTTTACTTTGATCATATTTCGTTTAACTTAAAGTATTAAATCTGATAACCTAGAAATATAGAAAAACTTAAATATGAGGAGATAAAAATTTCGTTAAAAATCCTTTCAACAAACATTAATTTTATATGTTATGTATGTAATGAATTTATACATAATTATATGTAAAATATAATAAACATAAAATTTTGTAATAAACACAATTTATTGAATTATTTTTTTTATTATATACTTTTTTTAGTTAAATTATTTGATTATTACTATAGACACAGTTTTATTTGTATTTTATATTAAAAGCTTATTTTTTTTTCTGTATTTTCACTTTATATTTTATAATGAATCCCCAATCCCCAAATAAAAGTCTATATGTATTTTCCATTTACGGTTCAGTAAAAATATTATTTTCATCTAAAAAAAAATATGATTATTATATTATTTTCAACTTAAAAAAAAAAATGAAATCTAATAATATTAAATTTGCTTGGAATGAAAATCCTTAAAAAAAAGAAGACTTTATGTAAAAAAAAACAAAAAAAATAAATAAAATATACCCAGAGATCTTTTTCTAAGGTAGAATACTTATTTTTAAAGAAAAAATTTTTTTATTCTGCTAAATCTAAATTATGTCAGTCAATCTGCTCATTTAATGTGAAAAAAAAAAGAAAATGTTTTTATATTGAGGTTCAGGTACACGCTGTTTTTATTATTCACACAGAAAACAAGGAAATTTTTATTTTAAAAGCAAAAATTAAATAATAATAAATAACAGAAGCAGATTAGGTTGTTTGTGCTTTTTTACAGATTTATATTATATTTGTGATTTAATTTGAATTTGTTTTATTTTTTTTTTAATTTGTAATACATTTTATTTTATTTTTTTTTAGGATTTCAATTTGCCAAAAATGAAAATGAAAACATTCAAATTTAAATATTATTAAAATTGTATATACCCAGATGAGAATTTTATTCTTTTGGCAATTTTTTATTTTAATGTAAACAAATTTTTTTAATGTTTTTTTTGGTCTTATACATATTATGAACATAATAAACAATATTAATGAAATGTCATATTCATATAATAATAATAAAATTTAATTTTGTACATAAAATAATTACATTTATATATGTATATACAATTTTTTTTGTCATTTAATGTGTATTATATTAAAATGTACTTACATGACTTTAAAATTCGTTATTTTTATTTTGTAATAAAATTTTTTATTTCATATGAAAAAAAAAAAATTAGAATTTTTCTAGAGAAAAATTAAATTAAAAATTCCTATCACATTATTGTATGATCCGATTTCGTAAAATAATTTTTTTTTTGAATATAATGAACAAATTAAAATTTGTTGTTTTTTTTTTAAATTAAATTTTCTTTCATTAAGTTATTTAAGTATTCTCTTTGTAATTTTTAATTTTTTTTTTAATTTAACACTGTTTTTGAATAAGGGGGAAATATATACACCCAACTTTTTTTTTACACGGTGGATACGTTCCAATGAAAACCGTGTAATTAAAAAACCGTGTAAAAAAAGACATGGTGAACATATTAAAATTGAGGATATGTTCCACAACTTTAAAAAACCGTATAAGTTGAAAAACTGAGCTATATCTTGTCCTAAAAACCGTGCAAAAAAAAATATTAAAAACTGAAACAAAAAAAAATATGAAAAACAGTAATTATATTGGTAAAGGCACAATGAACAAAAATAAACCGTCGAATAAATCTTTTCAAATCACCAATATTGAAAATAGATGCAATGCTTGTACAGTTAATGTAACTAAATCTTTTAAAAAGTAAATTGAAATAATTTTTTCTTCGAAAAAGCTCACAGTTTTGAGTACAACTCCTTCGTGTTAGAGGACTAAATTCGTGTTAGACGAAATTAATCGTGCAAAAAAAAATTTTGTTTGATCTTTTTTTGGACCGTGTTATTTCAAAATCGTGTAAAAAAAAGAGTTGAGTGTACTTAGTAAATAATTAAGAAATCTTGAATATATGTATTATTTCTAATTAGGAAAATATTTTAATTAAAAATTTGTTTCATTTCAATTTTTGCAAAAAAAAAATAAAAATATGTTTTTTGATTAATTTTTTTGTTAAAGTTTTCTCAGTATAAAAAAATATATAATCCGCATTGTTATTCAGATTAAAACTTTTTATGCTGGCTGGTCATTTCCAAAATATATTTTTATTCAATAAATTTTTGGAAAAAATGTCATCAAACCAATTATTCTAGTTACAATCTTACACCTGCTGGACAAAAAAAAAAAGAAAAATGAAATTCGTTATTTTAATAAGAAAAACAAAAATAAAAAGAACTCTTAAACTGAAAAATGTTTTTCGTCTTTAATGTAGATATACAGGTATATATATACTACATTAATCCATGATGATTTATTTTTATTTTCCAAGCTTACATAATTTCCCCAATGATTTCAATTTAATGGAAATATCAACATTTTTTTTCTTGGCAGTTTAAATTAATACCAAAAAATAAATCTTAAATGTATATAAACATAATGTTTTTGAAAAAATCTTAAAGTTATTTGTATAAATTTGAAGAAAATTAGTTTTATCTTAGTTGTGATTTTGCACATCAAATCAATTTCAATTCAAAACAGAAGAAGGTAGAAGTTATGATCTTAAGACAAGGATTTAATCAGCACAAGAAATATATAAATGTATGCATATAATCTGTGTACATTCGTAAACGTCTAAAATTGGTTTAGAACATAATTAAAAAAAAAAATAAGGATTCACCAAATAAAGTCCGATTTACGGAAAAGCTGATGTAGTTGGATCCCTGGCTTAAATTTTACACATCTGAAAATCTGGGAAGCTGCTTGGATAAATAAAATGAACGAAAGCAGTATTAAAGCCAAATTAAGTCACCTTACCAAATTCTAAAAATTTTACTGCTTTTTATATGACAAAAAAATTATATCAAAAGACATCTGAATGATAAAAAATTTTAAATTCAGAATGGAAACCAGAAAAATGCTTTTACCTGTGCGAAATATAAATTTAAAAATTATATGGGTCAAAAATTAATTTTAGAGTATTTTTTTTTTTTGTATGTAGGTTTCCAAGAATAATTTTCTGCTATTAAATATTATTTACCCAAAAAGTACCCAAATCAATTTTATTGAAGAAAAAAAATATAGGTATATATAAAATGAAAAAGAAAAAAGATTAATTACTTTGTTTTTAAAAGTAAAACATTTTTTCTTTTTCTGGTTCGTATAATAAAAATGGTATATAGTGCTGGTAAGCAATGACATCAAAATTTTTTTTCTTCAGTATTTTCCTTCTTTTTTTTTTTTTTTACTTATATTCATGAAAATAAAATGACGTTTCTCCGGAAGGCACTCAATTTATTTTCAATTAAAAACAATATATATTTTTTTTTTTTTTTGCAAAAAATTGGATTTGCCGTTTAGTCCCAGGATAAGATCAAACAAAAATAAATAAACAAAAAAAAAATAATACAAAAATAAATTTTAATTTATTAGTATAATTTTAGGTACGGATGCCGACCTAAAGGTTAATTAATAATAAAATATTAAAAAAAAAAAAGAGAAACCGTTTTTTTTTTTTGGGGTTTTTGACTTTGTTAATTTTAAGGATATAATAACTTTGCTTCCCATTTTCCTCAAATTTCAAACGTAAAATACTTAGGTAGTATCTACTTTAATTTTTAATAAAATTTAATTATGAATTTTGATTTAAAAAGATAATAATATTAGAAAATAAATGTAAATTTTCTTGTTTATAATTTATCTAAGTTGAAGTAAACAAACCAAATTATAAAAAAAAAAAGATTTTTATTAATAATTTAATGGAAAATATTTCAATTTTTATCAACTGAGACATTTTATGCCCGTGTTATACAGTTTGGGAATTACATTTACGGAATTTATTTGTTTTCCGTTTGAATTTTAGATGCCGGATAATTTATGTGAAATAAATTTTTTATTATTTTTGTAGCGAAAAATATAATAACAAAAGATATTTTTTTTACAATATGAGCTTCTGAAATTTTCTTGACAAATATTGCTATAATATGAATAGATATATTAAAAAGTAAAACTGTAAGCTATTTTTCATTTCTATGACAAAGAGCGAATTTTGTTAACTTCATTCACTAGTTCGATTTGAACTATATACACCAGTGATTCTTAACAAATGGTCCGCGGACACCTGAGGGTCCATAGGAAGTTTACCAGGGGGCCGCCAAATTATGTTAAATGTACCCTAGAAAAATATTTGTTTTATTGTTTATTAAAATTCTTTGGGCTTCTAAGAAAAAGAACTTTATACAAACCATATGAAGAAGATACATTACTAGAATTAATAAATGATTATAATCAGAAATCTATTTTCAAAACTAAAAATGTGTTATTTGGGTATTTATATATTCTTGGAGAATATCCTATCCTATTTTCTGCAGCAATGTAAATTTTCTTCCCTTGGCTTCTCAACAATATAGAACGGATAGCATTACAAACAAAAGAATCTAGAATTTACAAATTAGTTGAATTTATTCAGCAACAGAAATCTAATTGCTTTATTTTGAATATTTTATTTATCTAATTTTTTTTTTACCTTTAAATTTTTTTTTATTTTTATTTTAATTGTGAAAACTGTAATAATAATATTTAAACTTTTAATTAAAAGTTTATTTATTTAAACTTTTAATTAAAAGTTTAAATATTATTATTACAGTTTTTTTTTTAATATATAAAAAGTATTTTAACAAATATTAATTATTATTAAAATATGGGCGAATCGAAAAATTTTTGAGAAAATGGGTGGTCCGTGAGAATATAAAGGTTAAGAATCACTGATAAACACAACAAAAAATATAACACCTACCTTTTTTTCAGTGTGGTTTTGCCTAAAAAAATATAGTTAGCCTCTTGTTGTGACCGATGTATCTTAAAAGTAAAGTAACTTAAATTGATAAATTGAAAACATGCCAAATACTTCATTTATGTGTTATTTTTATTCCTTCAATATACTATGTATATAACTGCATCAAACTATATCTTCTCAACTATAATAATTGATTTTTTATTTTTATTTTTTTTCAGATTATGGATACTGAATAGAATAATGAAAGCATGAAACTATTATCTAGTAACATTTTTAATTGGAATTTTGATACAAAATCTTTGATGTAATTTAATAATAAGATTGGTAAAAGGCGTCACAAAGAAAATGAAAAGTTATATGAAGGTTAAGAACCACTACAAAACATAATAATCATATATGCATAATAGTATTATGTATTTGGATTAAATAACTATCAAGGAAAATGTGGTGTTCTGTGAACATAATGTACATGTAACAAAATTTTTTCATGAATTAAATTTTTTTTTTGTCGACATTCATCAAGAAAACCAAAGGAACCACATACGAAGAAAAGTATTAAAATATTTATTCTTACAATTGAAAGTGTGTGATCACATGCTGTGAAATTAGATAATCGAGAACCGGAAAATATTCAATATTATGTGTTGTATGTTTTTTCATGCTATTTAAGTATTTCCTGTTCTAAAACAGTAAGAAAAATCTGTTACTTTTTAAAATGGAATTTTTGTTAAGAGAATTTAATAATGATTTTTATTTCTAGTTCAAAGGATTTGTAGAAAAAGTTTGCAAAAAAAAAAATAATAATAATCAAAAGTAAAGATCTACTGAAAAAAAATAATGTAAACCATGAAATAAAAAATTCTATTTTGAAATCTTTATATTAGGTACATAAAGGTAGAAAAATATAATAAAATTTTTTTTAACAAACAATAATCTTTAAACTACCGCATATATTATCGTTTGGCTAAACATTTATCATTAGATTATGAAAATTAACAAATAAGTCTCAAAATATCTGACTCACTTTTAGATTTGTGCATCCTTTATATGGAAATATAACAATTTACACAATAAAATATCAAGTCGAAAAAAATAATGACATTTTTTTAATTTTAATCGGTTTGATATTTTGACTATATATTAGTTTGAATATTTTCTGCAGACTAAGATAAAATGCAAAGCATTGTCAAAATTTTTTCGTGTTGAAATAAAATTATTTAACGAATAAATTTAAAATTAAATTCTCTATTTTTACTTTAATAGTATGAATATTATACAGCGCTTAAATATGTATACAATTTATTGGTAAAAAAAATATATTGGATATAAAAAATATATGAATAATGACATAATAATAAATAAAAAAAATGAATACTCAATGAAAAGTAATATAATATAACAAAAACATAGTAATAATATGTAATAATAAAAAAAAACATAATAAATTATTTCAAAATTGTTTTGCAAATAGTATTTTTTATTCATCAATGAAATCTACTTTGCCATCATTTGTCAAAAATAAAATAATAATAATAATAAATATAGCAATGATAATAAAATTTATCAACAAAAAAATAATGTCTTCAACAGGTTCAATGTTTTACTATTATTTCAACTATTAAAATAAAATGTTTGATGAGTTAATCCGTCATAAGACTACATTGAAATTAAAAAACATTATTTGTTCAACTTAATTTAAATAAATAAATAAATATACAATAATGATATTAATTGATTGCTAACATAGTAATTTAAAAATAATTAAATTTAAAATTAAATTAACATGTTACAATTATTATTTATTTTTAATATGTTAATTCAATATGAGCGAATACAAACAACATTAGCCACTGAAATGCTTTTCATACGTCATGGCAGATCAAGGGTACGTCATTCAAATGAAAAAGATCACATACGTTGGGGACTAAAAGCATTTGATAATTTAACACTCGATTATGATGAATATGATAATGATACAACTTCCATTGATAATAATATTTTATTTGGTAGTGATATATGGGCATTTAATAATGACAGTACCATTAGTATATATTTAAATCAATCATATAATGGTATTATTGTTCAAAAGCAAAGCGATAATAATAATAATAATATTAATAATAATAATAATAATAATAATATGAATAATAATAATTATAATAATAATGTTAATAATATGCCAAAGAAAAATCCAATTTTAGCATCAACAACAGCACAACCAATTAAAAAGAAATTACATAAAAAGAAAATAATGGCTAATATTAAAAAAAATGTTGATAAAGGTTTAGAATATCTAAAATTACATCAAAATTTAATTGATGTAAATATAATGCCAGAAATTAATAATGAAAATCTTAATAAATTAGATAGAAATGAAGATTATCAAAATGATGATGGTGCTGCAGATGATGCTTCTGCTAATTCTCAATCAAGAACTAATCAAATAGATACAAAAAATATAAAATTAAATTTAATAGATTCTGCAGCGATTGCTGCTGCTACTGCCAATAATGATGAAAGAATTTTGAATAGTTATAATATTAATGAAAATCCAATATTATCGGACTCTTTGTTGGCAAAAACAATAACAAGAGCAACAACAACGACATCTGTAGAAAAAATATTAAAAACAGAAATTGATGCTTCCATTTCATTAGATACTTCCAAATCAATAGATGATGCATCTGTAGAAAATTTAAAATTAAATAGTAAAACTATTGTTGGTGTGGAAACATCAGAATTACACCCGATAAATAATGAAAAGAAAAACAATATACAATTTTCATCAAAAGAAGAATTAAATGATGAAAATTCATATAAAGTTAATACACAATTGAATAATGAACAAATTTTTAATCATCATCAAGGACAGATTTTCAAAGATGACATTGATAATAATATCAATAATATAACCCACGATAGTGGACCAAATCATTCAGCAAGCACAAGTTACAGTGCTATGGGACTACAAAGTGCTGATAATGATGTGATAGAAAGTTATGGTGACGCTCCCATGGATATTATTGGAGTTGGTGGTGGCAATAGTAATAATCCTGGTTTGGGAAAATCAAATGAGTATGATGATATTGATGACAACTCTGATGATCCAGATCGAAATGTTGAATTAAGTGATTTAGATGAAACAAGTAGATTATATCATTTGAATAATTTTAAAGGACAAGATATTGTTACGAAATTTTTACAGCTTGTTGATCAACAACATACTTTAGGTCCAAATTGTACACCTGGAACTGATTTTAATTTGGGCGAAGGAGTTGTCGATCGATATGCCCAAGAAAGATTTCGTGTCGAAGCAGAAGTTGCAGTGAATCGAGCTAATATGTTGACAAGGTGAGTGAAGTAAAATCATTTAGTTTATTTGTTGAACCTATAATTTGTTTTCTTGTTTCATGAGATTAAAAACTTATTCGAAGCTTATTAAATATGGGTGCAAGAAGGGCGTTACTATATTTTAATAGTTTTGAGATATTCAACTTTTCAATATTATTCCGTTTTTAAGGCCTTTAGAGTCAGAAAATAAATTGTTCAAAAAACGAATATGCAATTATCTTTCAAAGTAGACTTTTAAGACTTACATTCTTCTTGCTTGTCGTGTCGACATTAAATAAATTGTTTAACCGATCTAATACAATGTTCATTACTTATAAAGTAACAAAATGCGCATTAAAAAATTGGTTTTTAAAAAATTGGCAAGCAGAAAGGTAAAATAAATACATACCTATATATATATATTTTTTAACAAATATCGAGATTTTTAAACATAACAAGATGAAATTTTAAGATACACAGATAAAAATTGTAGTATTTATGTTATACCCTATATTATGCAGTAGATTTTTTTAAAGCATACTTAGTATACAGAGTAATTGCACAAAAACAAAAAGGAATAATGAAAACAATTTGATAAAATAGCGCAACAATTTTTTAATAGTACCAGCAGAATTATAAATGTTCACAAAGCTTCACTATTAAGCAGACTCATATGAAAATAAATCAATTTTAAATATAGACGATTCTATTTTTTATTTTTTTTTTTTGCTGAAAAATGCATCATTTATATCTTTGAAGATTTTTATAGCAATTTTTAACAAAGAAACAGAAACGAATTAAACGTATATATACATTAAAAGCATGATGGAAAAATAATTTTCTTTTTGTGGTGCATAAAAAAATTTTCATCATTAAGCACTCTTAAAAACGAATAGATAAATATGAAAGAATATTTTTAATTTCTGACTGTTGAGCATTAAATGAAATTTTCAGAATAAAGTATCTATGTATATATAGTTGAATTTTCATTTTAATAAAAAACAATATTTTTGGTAAGATAGAATTTGAAAGGAATATAAATCTTTTATTAACTAAGTACATGAGTCTCAAATTTATGGTTTTTCTGCATTTCCTTAATTGTATGTATAAGTTCTGTTCAGTTTTCTATAAGCAATTGAAATAAATGATTTCTCTTGTTATATAATAGATAATAAAGTTAATATGTATTATATAATTTTTCAAAAGAGAAGTTAAACATAAATTTTATCTTTCAAGAACCTATAAAACTCAATTTACTATAATTTTTTTTAATAAACGGAATAAATTCATTGATGTCCAATAAAATCATGACGCATTAGAAATGAAATAAATAATTGCTTTCAGATATTTATAAAATATATATGTAAGTGCAGATAAAAATTCTGACTATGTACAGACGGATAAAAGTTATATGCATTCTAAAGAAAAAAAATCATTATTAATTCTTAATCATTGAAAAGTTATAGCCTGGCTGCAAACGAGATACAAATTAATGTTTTTCTTTTTATTAAGTTTTCAATTTCATATTCTGTTGAACGAAAAAAATTTATATTCAAAATTTAGTTTTTGTAAAGATAAAAAATTCAAAAAATTATAAAAAAGGAATGAAAATTTATATCCTGAAAATTGAAAATTAAATTTTTGTACATATATTTTTTTGTAAATTTATTAAAAATCTTGCTCTCTCTAATACCATTATTGTAAATTAGGGTTTGGAGAAATTTTAAAACTGTGTCAAGTACGGTTTGAATACTTAGTAATCGTCTGATAATTTTAAATTTCATCTCTAGATATATTTTTCTGATAAAAATGCAGATGAATAATATACACGTGTTATATTCTCAGACATCATTATTATTATATGCTTTATTATGATTTTAACTTAATTCTGAAATATTTCATAAAAATCATCATCAAATAGAAAATTTGAATCAGCACGATACTTCTATATATAATAATTCTGCTAAGCTTTATTACAAGACTGTTATAATTACATTTCAAAGTAAGAATCCAAAAATAAAAAAAAAAATAAAACCCACATTTTTATTAATAGAAAAAATTGCCACAGATGTGAATTTATTTCGAAATTACTTCAGGGACTGTAAGTAATATTAATTTTAATCATTGAAAGTAATCTAACGAAAAAAAAAGTTAATGGATAAATATTTGGTTTTATTTTTTTATTTCCAAAAGAAACAAGAATAATAATATATAATGTTTAATGCAGGCTAGACCCCTACGGGTTTCCATATTGATGCTTTTAACTACATATGTATATAATTTAACTTTGAGATAAATTCACGATATATCTGTCTGTGATATGAGGTGTATATTTCATTTCAATTTCTGAATTAATATTTTGTGTAATTTAATTAGTTGTTGAAGTTCGTTTCATTTACCTTCATTATGTTCTTTTTTTAAATGAAAGTGTTTTATACTTTTTTTTTGTATATAGAATTACAGATATATATATTTAGAAAATTACAGTCAAAGCTCAAAGCGTTTATATTAGTTTTATAGTCATTCTCTTTTTTGAAATATTTTTAGAGTGGATTATATATAATATTTTTAATCTATATAGGTACATGTACATTATACACAGACAGATTTTGTTTGTCCTTAACCTAACTAGAGAAATACGTATATTAAGAAAAATATACATAAAAACATACATAAAAATTGTAAAAATTATGCCTAATTGATTTTCTTTTTATTTTCCAAACTAGATTGTTGCTGAAATAATTCAGACTTAAAACAAAAATAAAAATAACTAACTGAAATGTACTTTTTATGTTTTTAATTTACAAAAGAGGAAAATCAGGCAAAAGGCACACACAAATGTTAAAAATATTATTATAAAATTTACATTATTTGTCTTATAGTCACAAAAGAGCCTTAATTTTCGTTGGGATTTAAAAATATTTTCAACTGAATTTTGATTTATATGCAAATGATTTATTTTCCACTTCATTAAATTTTTTTTTTCCCCCTAATTTTTATTCTGGCGGTTTTCCTATTTCTTAAATGAGTAACAAATTTGTCAAAAGAGTAATAAAATAAAAAATATTATTATTCCTAAAAGCATAAAAAAAAAACCAAAAAAAAGTTGTGAAAAAAATTTGTAAAAAAAGCCATAAATTTCTTAAAATTTCATTAGATCAATAAAATTATTAAAAAAAAAACGACCATTTTCAAGAGTATAAAGTAGGTCATCTCGGAGGTTCTACAATCAAATATTACTTAATTAAAAATACATTTGAAAAATTCATGTTTAATAATTTCAGCTTTCATAAAGATATTTTGCTTTGAAGTCTAGCCAAGCATATTATAAATAAATCTAAATACAATCTTTGTTGAAAACGAAACTGCAAATTAATCAGAATTTTGTTTTTGAGGACACAATTCTTATTATTAACTTGTAAAGTAATTTGTCTGTTTATATATTTCTTTACTATTTTCGACACTCTCGTAGACCCACTTTTCGTAATCATAGCGAACTGAAATTTGGCACACAGGTTCATGTCGCGTGACAATTGAAGCTATCAAAATTTGAAGCGGAAATTTTCATGGAAAACCCGGAAAATCGGGAAAAAGCATTTGAAAATTTGATACAAATTTGAGTAATGATAAATCCGTTTTAGGAAAAATGCAAAGTTTTCTGATTTTTCCGAAAAAATTTTCCGGAATTTTCCGACTTTTTTAATTTCTAAATTATGCAGGATCAAGTTCCCTATCAACTGGCATCATTACTTTCTCTCCGACAATGGTGAAAACTTGCAGAAAAAATCGAAGAAAACTCATGTAAAACGCTTTTCCGGAGTTTTTCCGACCAAGGAAGCGTTTGAGCATTTTGCAACCTGAGACAAAGTTGTAGAGCGAAATGAGTTGCACAAAGTTGCTTTTGCAGAAAACTCCATGGAAAACCCGAAAAAGCGGAAAAATCATCGGAAAAATTGTCATAGATATGATTAGTCATAAAATTGTTTTCAAACATCCATGCAGCACATAATAACAATTTAGTTAACGTGAAAAAGGCAGAAAATAAAAATAAGTTAAAAACGAGTTTCCCAAAAAACTGAGGCCAGGCCGCATGAAAAAGTAGAAAATAACTTTTTTTTCACACACAGAGGTGGACTCAGATTTTTTGATTGGGACATTTCTCTTGAATGTTCTTTCTCTTCATGAATCAAATCACTTACGTCCCAATCAAAAAATCTGAGTCCACCTCTGTGTGTGAACAAAAAGTTATTTTCTACTTTTTCATGCGGCCTGGCCTCAGTTTTTTGGAAAACTCGTTTTTAACTTATTTTTTTTAATTTATGTTTTACTGCACAAAACTGAATCTGCCCATTTATCATGAACTTGAACTTTTTTATTTTATTATTATTCACGGTTTGCAAATTTCGAGTTAACATGAAAAAAATATAACATTGCTGGGAGTAGGCTTGTTTGAAAGCTCCGTGTGAGCCCTTTCCAAAATGGTATATCTTAAAATGTTTGTATTATGGATTTACGAGAAATCGAGGAAAACGACATTTGTAGGCTTTGAGACCCAATTGGTTAATAGAAATTAAACTTTTTTCATTATTAAATAAGTTTTTTAACAATTTAAAGTAAATTTGAAAATGAATATTTTTGGGTCCAACAAATTATGCTGAATTAAAAATATTTTTAATACGAAATAAATATTATTTTATTCGGAAACTAAGATGTAATAAAGAGTAACACTTACTTCATCACATTAATTGAAATTTCTAATTTTATTTCAACTAATTTAATATATCTGTAAAGACTATATAAAAAAATAACTTTAATTAATTAGCTAATTAATTTACAATCAAAAATAGAATAATCCTATTTTCTCAATGCGTATAGTGTTGTAGAGTTAAACATTATAATATTAATAAAAAAAATTTTCGACCTCATTTTCAAATAATAAGTGCGCCTAGCAATAAATTCAATTAGGAAATATTTCGAAAATAAAATGATTGGAATGTAATGGCAAACAAAAAACGAAATGTGTTTGGGATTTCAAGAAATAAAAAATGTCTTAAAAAAAATTATTACTTAAAGTCTATTTTGCCAATGCCTATGAGGGAATTAAGTATAACATAAAAAACCAAGTTACGTGATAAGAATATTTCTGTGTTTTTTTTTTTTTTTTAGTTATGTGCAGAAGCAAAAATTATAATCAAAATAAATTTTAAGACTTTAAAAAATTTTCTTTTTGATGGTCTTATGTCCGAACTATTTATTAAATTTTCTAGTAATAAATTAT
The DNA here is from genome assembly GCA_964007475.1 of Hybos culiciformis. Taxonomy (NCBI): domain Eukaryota; kingdom Metazoa; phylum Arthropoda; class Insecta; order Diptera; family Hybotidae; genus Hybos; species Hybos culiciformis. Next base: position 93,143,407 of record OZ023274.1, on the reverse strand, counting down.
TTAAATTCTTTTTTATTCATTCAGGCTTTCAATTAATTGAAATAAATTATATTAAAATAATAATAATAACATTTCAATAATAATTCTATAAAGATCATTAAAGAGTAGCTCAAGCAAACATTTTATACATATAAAAACCAATTGAAAAATAAATTATTTAATATATTATTTATTAAGTTAAATATAAAAAGATCTTAAAAAATTTTATTTAACTTAGAATTTTCATTTAAAGTAAAAACTTTTGAATTATTTTATTAATAAAATAACTAGGTATAATAAATTCTGAGAATCAGAAGGACTTAACTGCAATAAATTGGGAACTTATAAGTTGGACAACAATCAGTTCAAAGATTCCAAACATTTAATTTACAACAAAAATTCCTAATTATCATGATGAAAAAACAGAATGAACAATATATTAAAATTTTGTACTGTTGTAGCTATCACCGGGGTACAAAATAGAAAATTTGTAACCTGCGTCTGTAATTGTGAGCACTTTTCATATGTAAATATGTTGTGGATATTTTTTTAGAGTCTATTGTAGCTTGAAGGTTCCACCGCTAGACTTATTCATTTTCTCTTATATTCAATTAAATTTTTTAGAATTATCTTTAAATTTTTTTTTCGATAGAACAAAAAAATAATAATGTCCTCTACATTAAAATTTTAAATTGAAATTAATAATATCGAAATACTCAAGAAGAGAACAAATTTCAATAACAATTATTACATTGTTGTAGAATTTTTTTTATTATAAGAAGAGTATTAAATATAAAAATAAAAATGTACATATTTAAAATTTACATAATACGTGCTACTGTAGGGATATAAGGTAATTTAATAGATTTTTATTTCAATCATTAAAATCATATAAAAATCCTTATTAACGATTAAATATTAAAATAAGTTTAATATGTATATAACATATGAGGGGTATAGAAGAAAAAACGATGTTAATGCTTAAAAACTGATTTGAGGACTTAAAGTTTAAGTTTCTTTCAATTATTTTGTATTAACTATTTATATATATATATATATATATATATTATATATTAACTATTTATATATATGTACAACAAAATGAATTTCTTACATTTTTATGTGGAATATTGCTATAATCATACGAATAAATATATTAAAAAATAAAAAAACAGATCAGGGTATCGAAATTTAAGATCTAGAATAATAAGTTCAAACTTAAAAAGGAGAGTAAATATACGACCTTAATCGGGAGTCACAGTATAGGTAAACTAATATTGTTTTAGGTTAACTATATAATATTGTGTTGTGGTCTCTGGAATAATATTTTCAATGTACAATTATTTCAAGTTATTATAAAAGAATCCATAAGAGCTGATAATAACTTCAAATAAAATATAATTTTCAATTCAATGATTACTTTTAATGAAAAACATTTAAAACTTCTACTATTGTTCAACGACTCTCTCCTATTTTTTAGGCAAACATTTATAGCCAACCTAAATATGTGATGTGAAATAATATTAAAATGATAATATCAGATGGAAAATTCTTATTTTTATCTCATAGTTTCCAGCAGAATGGATTTTTGTCTTAATAGTACATTGTAAATAATATATAAAGTTTCTTCTTATATATACTGATGTACAGACAGTTATTATAATATTGTTAAAACTATACATGGAATTTTTTAAAGCTGTTATGTTGAAAACTTTTTGAATAATAAATAATATAATTTAGAATTCGTAATTTTTAGTGGATTAAGAAAATTAATTCAAAAACTATAATAAAATTAATTCCAGAACGTCAAGGCGTGACATGAAAGTTTCAAAGTTTTCCCTCATAATTTAAAAAAAAAAAAATTCATAAATTTAATAATGCTTTGTAAATTTTATGATCAAAAAAAACTTTTTGGCAGTGCGGCCTGGGATTTTATTAATATTATTCTCAAGACTAATATCCTTGAAGAAACTAACTCAAAAAAAATTTTATTACGATAAAATATAATATATTCCCAATAAAACAAAATTTATAAACTTTTCAACCTTTTTTTAATTCTTATGATATTATATGAAAACTTAAATCAAACTGAAAAATTTTAAAATTAAAGTTTTTTTCGGGAAATTTTCCTAAAACTTAATAAAGCAATTAAATCTCTTTTAATGATTTTAATATTTTATGCAGAACAAGTGATGCTGAAATGTTTTTTAAAAAACAAAAATTTTTGATACAACTTGGAGGTTTACCTCATCAACCCTTTCCTTTCTTGGTATTTTAGGTATTTATATATTTTGTTTATATTACATTTAAAAGTTCTTTACTTTTAAAGATTAAATTTTATTTTTTAAACAATAATATCAAAAAATATTCTTTTTTATAAAAAATAAGAATTTAATTTCTTTAAGGAAATTATTTCTCGATGAATAAAATTTTTATAGTTATTATATTCTTTTTGAAAGTACAATAAATAATTTTTTTTGATTTCAGATATTGTTTAATTTTCTTTTCATTCTATAAATTTGAAAGAAAATGATAAGCCTTTTATATGTATATATTTATATATAAAATTGTATATTATTTTATATTGAAATCTTATTAAAGAAATACTGAAAAACACGCAAATTTATTCAGAAATATTTTGTAATAATTTCTAATATTAATTTCCTTAATCTTTTATAATGTATAAAGAAAAATAATAATCTTTGTAAAATTTTCTTTGACGAGTATAATAATGAAAATCAAATGGTCGATCAGAACTCATTATTTTAATTTCAAATAAAAGAGGATGATTTATTTAAATTTTAAATTTGAAAATTGATTTTTACAAATTTTGTATGTATATACTATATAGGTATTTCATTATTATTTTACAAAGCTTCAATCACTGGAAAACTGGATGCTATTGTTTATAATGTTGACAGTATACAGGTTTCAGATTTTATCAATTTTATTTGCTCATAAAGCAATATTATATTTTGTCCTTGCACAGTACAGTTATGCTTTTATATGAATTTTTTTCTCGTTATAATCTGTTTTCTAAAAATTTATTATCTTCTATACATATACTATTTTCAATTTACGAACATCAATTATGAATTTCAATTTTTTTCTTTTCACTAGTTATAAATAATATTTTTTCTATTGCAGAATTTTTAAAACAACATCTCTTGCTGTGCAAACATCAGAGCATCTGTTGCATGCATCAGTTTTATCGATGATTGCTTTTGATGATGATATATTCGCAGCAGGTCATTGTTTTGATTGGGATCAACATCCATTGAAAGCTGGACTTTTTTGTCCATTTGCTTATAGATTACCACCACCAGATCAAGGTGCTTCATTTGCCAAAGATTTAGCAGCAGAATATCATTATTTGGGAAATTCATCAGAATGGTTTTTTCAAGCAAGAAAGAATGCCGAAGGTGTTATTGCCAGAAATGAACAATACACCAAAGGTGATCAAACATTTAAATTTGTTTTAATTCTTGTTTTTTTTGTAGTTTGTAGTTTTTAAAGGCCTCTTCAAATTAAAAACAAAATTCCAAGCAAACTACACACATAAATTTATAAATTTTGACGAATTTTACAATATTACACAAAACAAAAAAAAACTTTAAAAATTGAATTCACTGCGGGGATTAAAAAAATATTGATTTTGAAAATGATGTGAAACATAATAATGTTGTGGTACTGAAAAAAAAAAAAAAAACAATAATCTAAAAGGATGATTAAGAAAAAGTTTGGCTAAAATAAAAACATAATATATACCTAGATATAAAATTTACCTTTTTCTTATGCAAAATATTTTATAAAACAACATTTTATCACCATGGCATTTTCATTTAAAATATTTTCTAGAAAAATTTATTGAAATAATGAAATTTGATGTGCTATTAGTAAAATTGATATTATTTTGGTTTTCATATACTACTTCATATACTACTTATATAAAATATGAAAAAACATTTATTTAAAGGTTAGAAATCAATAAATTAAGTGGGAAGTTTCAATTAAATCCCTCTTGATTATAATAAAAATTCCTCAATCAAGGATATATAATATTGCATCACGAGACGATAACTATTTCTTTTTATAATAATAAAATTTTCAACAATAAAATCCATTAAAATCAAATGACATTTGTATTAACAATATTCTTAAATTTAATAAGAACATTCCAGTAAATATAGTTAAATTACATTTAAAATTATGTGTTCCATTTATATATAAAACTTTCCGATTATGATGATAAGAGACATATCGTCGCCCCAAAATTATATTATCGTATATCCGAAAAACCCGATTTTGGTAAATCGCAATTGAAGTTTAAATGCAAATAAAAAAAAACTGAGCCGAAAAACTTACCTGTTTTTTATTTTCTGCTAAACGTAAAGTTTATGAACTTTGTTTTGACAGAGATTCAGAGAGATAGCTTTAGTCCTAAGTGGGTTAAAGGTTCTTTTCAATCGAGAATGATTTATCGTATATGCCATTTACGATGCATTTGTTTTGTTTCCATACACGATAAATTAGGTACAAATACGATACTATAATATTTTTTTCTAAATGTCATGATTTAGTACTATTTATGTACACTTACTATGAAATATTAAAAATTTTAATTTTTTTGTAAACTTTTTTTTTAATAAAATAAATCAAAATTGTTTTTGGAATTAAAAATTAAAATAACTCAGAAATACATAAATAAACCTTAATATAAATTTAAGAAAAATACATAAAAAAAATTCAATTCTAAAAAATTAAATTAATAAATGTTTCAAAAAGAATTAGCCTCAAAAAAATAATTAACAAAATACTTATAGTATTTCGAATCTTACAAGACATTTTGTAGTTTTATCACATATCGTCATAGAATTTAAAAAAAAATACAAAAACGTAAGACTTAAGGGGGTATTCTGGTCTAAAGGCACGAATTTAATTCAATTTTTGCTGTAAAAAAAAATCAATCAATATTTTTACTATCCATTTTTTTATATTTTATTTATTAATGTTTTAAGAATACAGTAAAAAAAAAAAAAAAGTAAAAAATTCAAAATTCAATGAGTTCGCAGCTGATGAAGTGAGGGCTCTCAAAAATTTGGCACGTGACCATTCCCACGATTCAGCCCTTCTGGCAATTCGAAAAAAAAAAAAACGCTTATTAATCTATACGAATGCCTCTATCGTTCGAACTAAAAGAGTTGAAAAAAAATTTTTTTTACAAAATGGTGACTACTTGAAAAAAAATTTGTTTTTGGACCACTTTTTTCGAGTTTTTGGAAATTTTTAAAAATAGTAAGCATTAAAATTTTGGGATGAGGATAGTTCATGCGATAGAGAAGCCTATGAAGAAGACGTCTACAAAATTTAAGTAAATCGGTTCAGTAGGACTTGAGTTATCATGGAAATCGTTTTAAAAAAGACAGTTTTGAGAAAAACGCGTTTAAAGTTTCACGTAAAGTTTCTCGGAGTCTAATTCATGAAATTATATTTTAGTAAAACAGCCATACCTCCGAAAATAATTTGAATTTTCTAAAATCCTCTTAAAGACATATTCTTAAAGATTAAACTTTGAAAATATGAAAAAAAAAAAAAAATGATTTTTTAAAGCATTGGTGCCCAAACTACGGCCCGATAAGCATTTTTATCTGGCTTGTTTTGAATTTTATGATTAATATATGTATCTACAAATTTTCATAAAATTATATTTCTTTTTAAGAATTTAAAAAATATATAAAATAAAAGTTTTCTTATAATTTGTTTATATTTATTTTTTATTTCGTACAGTAATAATTCTTAAACAGAAAAAAAGTATTTTTTTTTTTTAATTTGGCAAGAATACTGGATTACGAATTCATGCATAATTAATTAGTAATATGAAAACTTACTTCCAGCCAGAACTGCTAGAGGACAGAAACGGAAATATGACGGCAAATATGGGGGACTCCTTAAAAGTCCTCTTGGAACAAAATTTTCCTGCCGGACAAGTAAACCAGGGTAGCGCTAGAGAGCGTAACCTGGGAGTAAATCAAATGATAATTAACCAAATGTTTACAGAAACTAAGGTTGAGTGGGCAGTATCCTCCTTTGATCGGTTTAAATCACCGGGAACGGACGGAATATACCCATGCCTCATACAGGAGGGATTCTGTATCCTGGGAAAAATGTTGAGTAAGATATTCAATGCAAGTCTTACGATGGCGTACATCCCGGTTATCTGGAGGCAATCTAAGGTGACTTTCATTCCTAAACCGGGGAAAGGAAGTTATGAGAAAGCTAACGCGTATCGACCGATAAGCCTCACCTCTTTCATGCTAAAGATATAGACACATGCTGCTATGCGGATGATATATCGGTTATAGTAGCGGGACAGACAGGAAACGACATAAATAGTAAGATGCAGCTAGCGGTTGATCTAATAGACCGCTGGGCAAACCAGTGCGGACTTAAACTCAACCCTAGTAAATCTGAGTTATGTCTTTTCACTAAGAAAGGAAAATTGAGGGACTTACAGTACCTATTGTAGGAGGGGTGAGTCTAGAAATGAAGGACAAGGTAAAATATCTTGGAGTGATCCTTGATAAAAAGCTTACCTGGAATGAGCATATCGCGGAGAAAAAAGGGAAAGCCCTATTGGGCCTGTAGAACGGCCATTGGAACTGGATCTATACCTGTGTCATAAGACCCATGGTAGTGTATGGGGCACTGGTATGGTGGCCAGCCACAAAGAAAAAGAAAGTGACTAAACTTTTGGACCAAATTCAGAGATCAGCCTGTCTGGGAATAACCGGAGCGGCAAGATCGACGGCGACCAGATCGCTTGAGACAATTCTAGAATTGAGACCACTAACCCTACATGTACAGATAGCAGATATTAATACGATAGCAAGGCTATGCATGATAGGGCAATGGAGAGCAGGGGAAAATCTCACACCGCATGAAAGGGTGGGAGACTTCTCCGAGGGCATAAGAAATGAGTTATTTGCGGAAATCCCTTGGGATAAGATTGCAGGAACACTCAACGTGAATAAACTATTCAGGGTTGTGGTGAACCAAACGCGACAAGATATCCCAGAGGGAACCCTAGAAATATTCACAGACGGGTCCAAGAGAGAGGGACACTGTGGACTGGGGGTTTACTGTGATGAACTTGACATATCTTATTCTGCCAACATTGATGGCTGCGCCTGGGTTGTTCAAACCGAGACCATGGCCATAATGAAGGCAGCTGGGATATTGAAGGATAAGGAGATAAAAGGAAGAGAGATTAGGATTTACTCAGATAGCAAAAATGCCCTAAGTACCCTTACCAAAACAGAGGTAAGGTCTAGGACAGTTGTGGAATGTCTGAGGGCACTTGAAGATATATGTCTTGAAAATCGAGTGGCCATTTTATGGATTAAAGGCCACTCGGACGTAGAGGGAAATATGAGAGCCGACAGTCTTGCGAGGTTTGGAAACGGGGTAACTCTGGAAAGAGTACAATCTTTCAGGGGCTCCTCGGGACTAAAAGCCAGAATAGACAGTGAGGGCTGGGAAAAACACAGAGAAATCTGGCGGCAAACGGAGGGAAACAAAACCACCAAAAAGGTTTGGGGAGATTTGGACAGAGAAAAGTCTAAGCAGATTTTAAACCTTGATAGGAATAATCTGCGACTTTTCACTGGTATATGTACAGGGTACTTCTTCAGGAACCACGAGCTCCGAATAGGAAGGGCCGATACGGGAATATGCAGGGGTTGTGGAGAAGAACCCGAAACTACACCTCACGTGCTCTGCCAATGTCCAACGATTCGGACTAGGAGAGCAAGGATGTTGGGGGATTAATTTTTGCAGGACCTTGAGGACCTGCAAGGACATAAGCCAAGGGACTTAATTAGGTTTGTGAAAGGGGTGAGTTGGCTCGATCGGGTAGGGCAGTACAATGGGTAAATTACCTAGGTGCAAGGAGATCTAGGTATTGCCGACCCGCTACAACCTAACCTAACCTAACCTAATATGAAAAATATAGAAGGCTTATTTTTTTACATTTAAAGCTCGGATGTCTATTAAATTCAAAACGACAAGGTATTAGTTTTACAGACTCGAGATACTTTTCCAAAAAATACATATATTTACGCATTATAATTAACATAGTTGTGAAGTGCCTGTATTTTTAACAGAATTATAGTGAACTAAAATCACCGAATGAACAACAAACGTAAAATTCATAATGAAATTTTGTTCTTTTTAATTTTTTTAATATTTTTTTAAAATATCAAAATATGTCATTTATGTAATATGTAGGGCTAAGTTGACAGAATGATTTTTTAATATTTCAATATGTGTTATAAAAATATTTTTAAAACTTTTTAATTTTGATAAATTAAAATAATATTAAGATTTCATCAAAATTAACCAAAAATAAAAAGCAGAAAGTAAAATATATATAATGTATAAAAATTTAGTACTTAAAATTGTGAGTTTTAAGAAAACTCTTACAATCACTTTAATAGAAAAAGGGCAAAATACTAAATTATAATTCAGGTAACTAGGTACTTAAAGTAATCAAGTTCACATTTAAGTAAAAAGTAAAAATACTCTTAATTAAATTAATTAATTTAAAAATATTCAGTATCATACTTTGATTTTTAAAAGTATTCAGAAAAGAAAAGAAAGTGAGATTTGAAAATCTTAAATTATATTTCACTAAGCTATTTTAAAGATTCAAATAAACATTTAAAATAATCTACGTCTGATTTTGGTTAAGAAATTAAAAAGACATTTGTCGTCTTGAATTTTCTCAGTTGAGACCTCTTTAGCACTCAGTTTAGTTAACTGAGAAACGAAAAGATTTCCAGGTGTTCCTAATTTATTTTTTCCAGATTTTAGCAAGCAACCATGTCGAAAAATTATTTCTGCTGCAGAAATTTTATATGGAATACGATAAAATAATACTTATTTCTCTTTTATTTTATTTTATAGTACGTGTTACGTTTTTTATACACTTACGATAATATAATATTTTGGGAGGTTATAATTTCATGTTTTCTAAGCAAATGCGATAGGATAATTTTTTTGAAATCTTAATTTTTAAAAATTCGTATGCTTATACGATAAAATAATTCTTATCAATTTTGTAGGAAAATCGTAAATCCGAAATTTTGGCGCATTCCATAATGTAATATTAAAAAATCAAATTTTTGGCCTTTACGATAAAATCGTGACTCTGTATCTCAGGAACGGAAGCAAATACAGAAACACGGGTTAGACCATTCGAAAGAGCTTGAAAAGTTTGGTACTGCCTCATACTTAACTCATTTTTTTTGGGTTTGGCGTTTACGATAATATAATTTTATTTTAATCAATTACATAGAAATAATCAACTGAAAGCAATATAATGTTGAATTATACCCATATTAAAAGCTCTAATTAAATTGATTTGCCTATAAATATGAAAAACCATATGAAATTCTCTTTATTAGGTTTCTATGTGGTTTTGGCTATTGAAAAAATAAAATTTAATGCATTTTACGTGTGTGGTATCGGTAGGAATTGTTAAAATACTTTCATACTATATATATAATCGTATATTAAAAACATACATACCTGCCTATAATTTTTAGAAAATTTTTTAATAGAATTTTTTTTTTTTACAAAGTGTACATCGTTGAAATTCTTGGGTATAAATAAATGGATTTTTTTTCTGCTATTCAGAAATTTCCATTAAACTAACATGAGATTTTTTGTTTTATTTTTTTTTTTTACATAGTTAGATATTACTTGAAAGATAATATTGAAGGTATAAAAACATGTAGAAAATTAATGTAG
>OZ023274.1:91486178-91683007 GCA_964007475.1 Hybos culiciformis | reverse complement strand
ATCCTTTATTATCTACAGATATTTTATTTTATTATATGAGTCAATTTTCCCTCGACTGTATTCTCTTTTTTATTTTTTGTTACTTTTTGTGACCAATGTTCATAATTTTATACATACTCTCAAACTGTGGTGTTAATTCCCATGTTCTGAATTTTAATTTTAAAAATTTCTTATTTTTTCGAAAATCAATTTCAATTTATTTTTTAATAATTAGAATTTCAATTTAAAATAAAATTGCTATGCATAAAATTTATTTAGATTAAATTATATTATGTGATATACTATATATACATATATATAGCTAGTTTGAGAAAAGTTATGTTAATTTTTTTTTTATTTTTGCCAAGAGATAAGAAATGTAACCAAAATTGATTCTGGAATATAATTTTGTGTATTATATAGATATGTTCAATGTCCATTCATATTACTGGTGTCTATGAAGTTTAATTTTTGGTATAATAAATTTTGGCTTCAAAATTGATTTAAAAACATTAAAGAAAATTCTATCAGAACAGCATAATATTTATAATTTTCAATTGTTTCCGGTTTATTGATATTATTCATGCGTTGCTGTTAGGCATAAGTTAATTCTGGAAATGAAATCAGTGTAATTGAATTTAATGTGTATAAGAAGTATTTTAGTTAAACCACAATGAGATGTATTTGTAAATTTAATTACAATCCTCCATTGATTTATATTAAATGTCATGAAATTTATCACAACGTAGCAATTTATTTTTTATGCATTGTAGAAAAATTGACAATTCAGGGTAAAAAGTTTCAGAGTCTTGACTAAACTGCAATTCTTGGTCAGCAAGCTTTATCTGCAACTAATTTAAATGAAAAAAGCAACACTTTTGTACTCAAGAATAACGTTTTTTAAATCCAATAAAACTAATTTATAAAAATAATTATCTGTTCTGAAAAACATAAGTAATATGAATTTGTCATTTAATTTTAATTTTAATTTAAAGTACATTTTCTGACTGATCTTGTAACAAATACTTGACCTAGATAATATATATTTTAAAACAAAAAGTTCTGCCTAAAATTTTTATTTCGTTTACTATATGAGAATATAATAAATAATTTTTTTTTATTGGATGATCACCAAAATTATTCTTATTTATGAATTTAAAAATTACATATATTCTTCTTTTTTATGAATAAAAAAGTGTGTTGAAAAATTTAATTAACATTTACAATTAATTTTTAGTCGTGGAAAATTTTAGATCCCATAATGTATATAAATTATCTAATGAATATAAACAGTATAATGAAAAAACGTTGTGAGAATTGAGACCCAAGCGACCTGCAATCCCAATATGATATTCATAATATTTTAATTCAATAATATTACTAATTAATAATGTTAGTATAATTAGTGTAACAATGTCTGTTGAGTCAGAAAATTTACTTATTTTCCTGATTAATAGGAAAAATTCAATAAATCAACTTCATTCGGCTCATGGATAGGGCTAGAAATATAACTAACCGCGATACATATAGGTCCTTCAAAACGCTCTTATATCAATTATATCTCTAAATTATTATTTTTAAATAAATAAATATTATATTAAGTGTTAATAAATGAGCCTTACGCCATTCGTATAATTTTTTTTTTTTTAAATATATTTTAAATGATTTGATTGTTCCAAATGTTATATTATAATTATATTAAAAGAAAAAAAAATCTTATTTTGAAATTTTATTTTACAATTATGTTATTATAATATTTTAAAACATTTATGTAGATCATAAATTATACATTATATATACATTTTGAATAATAAGTATAAGAAAAAAATTTAACAATGGGGCTTTCAAGGTTAATTTAATATAATACAAAAAAAAATTGCATTTTCTAAGAATAAAAACATGCAAAATAATAATACCTCTGTATAATAATATAATATTTTATATGAGAGTTTATTTGACTAAAATATTATTAATTTTATAAATTTTTTTTTTTGTGTTTTCAACCTAACACAATTTTTGAATTATTTCGATGGTGAAAAGATATAATTTTCATAAACTTTAAAGGTCACAGAGAGTCCAAGTGTACACTAAAATTAAACAATAAATTGTTTGTTTGTTATGATGACATTGTTACGATTAGACTTAAGTTCGAGACTACCATGAATAATGTGTAACGTAGTTATTCTTAAAATATATTTAATTTAAAGATCGATCATTCTTTCATTTTGTGATTGAATTATTCTTCTTTCTTTCTTTCTATCTAATCATTTTGGCACAGTTTCAATAATTATTTAAATTAAATTAAATTAATTTTCGTTTAACTTAACAAGAACTTATCAAGAACTTTCTAAAAAAAAAAAATATATAAGTATCTGTGAATGTGTTAAACTTTGGAAAACATTATCTTTCAGATTTTTCTTGAGATTTGAATTTTTTTCAAGAGATTCAAGCCTTTTTCATTGCTATTATTCTTTAACAAAAACAGCAAATCACATCATTTTTTTGTACAGAAACCGTGTTACTCATAAATTTGCTATGAAATTATTCAATTTATGATAATAAGAAAACTTGGTTATAAAAAAGTTACGACTATTGTGATAAATTTTTTTTTTTGTTTTTACAATAATGATATTTTATTGCAATTTCCACATTATTGCTATAATTTTTTTTTTTTTAATATTTTAAATTTTCATCTTGAGTTTTCATTCACCTAATAATATTATTATGCAAACTGACTGAAATTTGAAAAAAAAAAAAAAAAAAAACCTTTTCTGTTGTAATTTTTGTTGCACACTATGCACAATGCCGCTGTACATACAATATGATTTCCATTTTCTTAACAAGTTTAATATATGAGAATATTGCCTTTAGGTGTATAAAGTTAAAATGATTTATTCCTCTTTTTTTTTTGTGTTGAAATTGTATAAAAAAGGATGGAAGAAATTTTTTATTTAATATAATTTTTTTTTTTTTTTTCAAATATATAATATAATATATGAAAATATGCGGAAATTTTTGTTCCTTTGTAGATTTAGGCGCACTCAACATTTCCGATATATATATAAATAAAACTACATATAAGTTTGTTGTTGTTGTAAGATTATGCCATTTTATTCAAAGTTCTTATAAATTTTATAATACAATTTTTGCTCATATTTTTTTATATATTTTTTTTAATATTTATATTCAAATGAAAATAATATTAATATTAATAGTAATGAAGTGAAAAATTGTCGTTACATTTTTTATTCTTTGAATGAAAAATTTTATTTATTTTAATAATTGATGTGATTATTATTAGGAAAATGGCTTACCACACTTAGAAAAAAATATAAAATTTATTTTTTTAATGAGAAGAAAATAAATATTTTGTTACTAATTTAAGCTTATAAGCAAACTGAAACGTATATAACTATGTAAGTATAGTAAAAAAAAGAATCTAGGTTAATCCCATTTTAAAAGTAAATTACACGATTTCTCTTAAAAATATTTATTTGTTTCTTAATCTTGTGACTAGGGAATTTTGATTTTTCATTTTGTCGTTATAACTTACAGATTTATATTAATACTTTTGTGTTTTGTGTGCATTGTGACATTGGTCACTTGAAAATGAAAACCGAAAAATTTGCTTTATGTGAAAATTGTTTTTCTTAATATACAATAAATTTAAATTTGAAAATAACTTTTTCGTATACACATTTTCATTAAATAACATAAATAGTTTTGCCGACGGGGACAATCTCGTATTCGTGCGATGCTCTCATCAATCTGAAATAGTACAAAAGTTGAACATTTTTCTATTTAGCTTATTATCATGAGTTTTCTTTTTCTCGTTAAATATTTCATTCTTAGGAAAGAACATTCAGAAGAAAAATTTAAACATTAACATTTTTTTTTTTTTTGTTATAATTTCATAGATATCTTCAAGTATGGATTGTACGTACATATATAATGTACAGATTGTAAGCATTTTAAATAAAGATTTTTAATTTATTATATTTAAAAAAAAAAATGTATATTTGCTATACTAACTATGTTATGTAGGTATTGTAGTATTGTTCTGAACTTTTCTATTATACAGTTTGAATATAAATTTTTCATTGAACTTGCCAAAAACTATGTGCATATTTCGTATATATATATATTCCATGTTAATTCCATGTATTTTGAACGCTAACCATAGTACATTATACACATAGCTATGTTTTGGATAAGTTATTACTGTGTTTTACGCTTCGTTTTCTTTAATATCGTCTTTATAGACGTGATAATTTGAGTGAGTTGATAGAATTTTCGATTCACGATTTTCGATTTTAAACATTATGGAAAATAGTTTAATTTATCAATAAGTTTTAATTCAAAAGAGTTCGAACTAAAATTGTTCAAAAATACAAAAAAAAACTTTTAAAGTTTTTATAATATACCCAACAGTAAAGGTTTGATTTTTTTAAATATAGATTGAAATGGTATATAATAATATATGATTTTGGTAAGACACTTAAGTATTCTTATTGATATACGGTAGAACTTTTCAAAAGTATTAAAATTTGGTTTATTTTCAACTTTTAATGCTTTTTTAATTCTAGTTTTATGTTCGTGGTTTTACTTAGTGACAAGATTTATTAATAATTAGGAATCAATCTATAGTAGTGTGTTTACAAATATAGTGAAAAGATGCTATTATATATATAACAGGAGTAATAATAATTCTTTAAAAAGTATTTTTTTGAACTCCTTAATTTTTTTCAAAATATTTAAAAAACTCTATCTGCTGCTGTTTACCTCAAAACAAAAATATGAACTTTTTTGCAAGTTTCTTTTACATTAAATAAAAAGTTTTTATAATCTTTTCACTATATTTTTATAAATATTGAATGATCAACCGGATTATATATTAAGAAAGTTTTTTTAATGGTGCAATGATAAAGTTTTTATATATATGCGGTTCTTTTTTCGAACAATATATGCATGACTGTATATGAATTACTGATATATAAAACATACAACCACAACGAAATCATAAAGTTTATTATATAAAAAAAAAAAAAAAATTTGGGAGCAAATAAATATAACTTTCAATCAATGCATTGAAATCATAAAAAAATTATTTATAAAATCAAAGTAATATTCTCAAATTTGACTTGTAGTATATTTTCAATATTTCGATTTTGAGATCGAACAAAACTTATTTAACAAGATTTGTGCTATAAGAGAATCTAAACTTTTGTCAATTACATAATTCAATTTACGACCTATAAAACACTAAATTCATTATAATATAATTATTAAAAAAAAGAATGAAATTACAATAATTTTATTTTGCAAAATAATTTAATATTAAAATAATTTTTTTATCTCCTTTCTTATGTATATAGATTTATTTCGCGTTCGTTAGATATAAAATTTTGTTTTTATAATGTTATGAGTGCAATGATGTTTATAATTTTTAACATTTCTGTCACGTTTCGGAAATTTTTTTTTTAAATATATTGTGAACAATTTTTGATGCATAATGGATTTAAATTTGAAAAACATTTTCAGAAAGTTCAAAAATTAAAGCTTGAAAATGTTTCATACAAATATAAAATTTTGAAAGTTTAAATCACGTACTATTTTGAAAACTGGCCGGAATTCTCAAGTGTGAAAATTTCAATAGATTTTTGACTTTAAAAGTTTCCTTTTTTTTAAACTAATAAATAGAAATTTTAATTAGGGTTAATTAATATTATCATTATTATGCGCCTGGTTATTTTCATACTAGTTTATTAACTGATGTATTTTTATGACTTATTTTCATGTTAAATTTTTATTAAGACAAAATATTTTTATTACTGAGAGAAATAATCTAAATTTCAAAAGTATATTGAAAGCGATTTCTGCGCATAAAAAACAAAAGAATTGTACACTAAATTCATTTTGTTTAAAATAAAAATAAATTGGCTCTGTATAGTATAATGACAGTATATAAAAAGTTTTAGAAATAACAAAAACTGCATAGTGGAAAAGTACAAAAATAGAAAAATATTGTGAAGTTTTTACAAGATATTTTTTACAATTTTACTAATGTTTTTATAACTTATAACGAAAAAAAAGGACAATTGTTGTGTAAATTTTTATGTGAAAAGCATTACTATACTATGTTTATATATATACACACACTATTATAAGGTACTATATTTTTAAGAAATGCACATTCTTTTTTGATATTTTGTTGTGGTAAATTCTTTTCCGAAATCTGGGCTGCGGTTTGTTTATTTAATAAAATATTATAATACATAATTTTATAATGTACATTGCAAGAATTGAAAGAATATTATAACTTGTTTTTATAGTACAAAAAAATATCTTTGAGAGTAAAGTTGATCACAAGTTCATTAATTTGAATGCATTTATATGAACTTTATTATTTCTTAAAGCTATTTAAAGCAGACAAACTTTCTCTAAGTTTTTCTTTATCACAATTTGATTGTATTTTAAAGTTCATAAAATCAAATTTTTCTTTATTTAAACTTTATTCTAAAAAGAATTATAAAAATTGTACGAATGAGTATACTTTAAAATCTTATTAAGAAACTAAATGATATAAGCTTGACATTCATTGGACTTATGTTGTCAGTGCAATTTTTCTACCTTTTTGGGCAACAATTTTCCTATTGTAAATCGAATTCAAATAACTTTATTTCTTCTTGACGAAATAATAATTCAACTTGGAAGCAGTAATGAAATATCGGGGCCGCTGAGAGATAAATGTATATGGGGTATGGTACAGTAAAAACTTTAGTGAACTTTTTTAATTTTAATTTTTTTGTATAATGTTTTTGCAATTTTATTTTCTTCAATAAATATTCAATCTCTTATTTTTGTAAAAAATTTTCCTATAAAAAAACAAAATAAAAACAATCATAAGTCAGTTAAACAGTACAGACAAATTATATTTATATAATATTTTTTTTATACAATATATGGTCTGTAAATTTTAAGAAAAACTATAATGTTATAGTTGGAAAATTATTTTCAGAAAGTCAATTTTAATTTTTTTCACCTTGGCATGTTTTAAAAGAAAAAGTTTTCAAAAAGTTTTAAGGTCCAACTAATTATTTAAGTTTTTGTATATTATTTTCTAAACTAAGAATATTAGAAATTCAATTTTTTGCCGCAATGTTATAATTTTTTATATGTATGTATTTTTTTTTTTGATAAATATAAGGAAAGTGATGAATGGCAATTTGTATATTTGAGAATATTTCAAGTGTAAATATTTCAATTTCATTCTTTAAATTTTATATTTTAAAACTATGTGTTCTATATAATCAAAGTTAAAAGTCATTAGGAAAATATACTTTAGTGGTATTATATTTAAATATTTATTTAGAAACGTGTGAAATTAAAATTATGGCATCGTCTAAATCAGTGGTCGCAATTAGATTTTAGGTAACGTGCCAAAAAAGATGATTTTCCTCAAACCATTATTTCGGCGTGCCGAATCTATTCCATAGAAATGTAAGAAATTAATATCTTCTTATTCGTTTTTATATTAATTTTTATTTATTTCATTTATACTTATACTGTAAAAAAAAATTGCTTACTTTTAAAGCAACACAAGCCTCGGAATTGTCACTAGCAATTCTGTTTCTAGTTTTGGTTAAAATTACATTCATTTGAGAAAATAAGAATTCGCAAAAGTAAGTTGAAGGAAATACTGTCATTACAGCTATTGCTAGCTTTTTTAATGATGAAAATTGATTTGGATGACTTTGCCACAACTTTAGAACTTTATCGTCCATGTTAAATGTTATATCATTTTCTCTTAATTGATTTTCGACCATTGTTCTCAAATCGATGCGTGCCAATTTTGGCACGCGTTCCACGTAATTGCGACCACTGGTCGAAATTAATGTTTCTATTGTTTTATTAAGCAATTATAAAATAAATGTATACACATATAGCTTTTACGCATAAGTTTAGGTATAGATATAGCTTTAAAAGGTCCTTTCAGGTATAGACATAAAAAATATGTACTTAAAAATTTGTTAGTTTTATGAAAAATCATTTTGTAGGGTGATTATAGTAATATGTTTGTTTGTGTGTTTGTATTTTTGTAACATATTTCTAAAATTTTCTACAATATATTATGCCAAAAAAAAGAGAACATTTATTGTTTAATCTGTCAATCAATTTGTATTTTAAATTTTTTTTTTTATTTGTTAACACTTAATTTTTTGGTTCATTTTAGCTTTTATATTGTAGTGTGAATATAATATAGTATATTAGGTTAACATTATATGAAAAATCAACGGAATTCATTTTTGTAATAAAGAAAAAAAATTAAACAAAAATTTTATTGATTGAAATTTTTCATATATAAATTCTAGAATTCTCTAAAATTTTCAAATTTATGTTACTATGTAAATGAAGAATGTAGTTATGTAAGTATATTATTATCGATTTGTGTTGTCATTATAATATTACTGAAAATCCTCTCAACTATTAATACGAACATTTTTCCTCAATTCAAGTTTAGGCTAGTTCATTAAAGCTTTCACATAGAAGAATGTTAAAAAAAAAATTTATTTGCTGATTTTCGTCCTTGAAAAATTGACCACAATAAAGCTATTAAGATTTTTTTCGAAATAAATTATAAATTGACAAAAAATCAGACATTGTTATGCTAACGAAGCGAAAAAAAATTAAACGAAATATAGTTAAATGGATTTATTGACTTTTTGTTCAATGTAGTGTATAGTGTAGATTTAAAAGTTTAAATAAGATTGTTTTTAGGTTCTCGCAGCGTTCGATGATACTGTTCTCTAACTTTATTATTTTAATTTAATTTTTTTCAATATTAAGTACTGAATATACATATACTATGTATATATTTTTGTATATTATATATTTATCTACATGCTAAAATTGAAACAAAAACCATACTCAGCCATTAGTCTCAAGAAGAAGAAAAAAAAAACTACTTATTTTTTTTATAAGAAATTAAGGCGACAATAAATTCCTTGTCACTTTAACACTTAAATATATGTATGTTGTACATTATAAAAACGAAATACCGAAAATAATGAAAAACTTTAACTTGCAGTAAAATTATAGTGGCGCCAATTTTCTTATACTTATATAACAAAAAAAAAATCCAATGCGATATTTATATACGATTTTCTATATAACATAAAATTATTTAGGATACTATAGTTCAATAATATAATATGTACATAATATGTACTAACTTGTACACATAAATAGTTTTATTTTTTTTTATTTTTCTTCAACTTCTTTTGAGTAATTTTGATCATTATTGTTCTGAAATTCATATATAACAATTTAACAATAATTTGAAATTCTAAGAAATTATTTTCTTTAAATACTTAATACCTATATGTATACATAATATAAAATGTTTATATTTATTTATGTCAAAGATCAATGCTCTATAAAATTGCAATTAGCTACTTATTCCCATCCTTTTAAGAAAGAGCTTTATTTGTTTTGATTTTCATAGTTGATTGTTCAATATACATATAGGTACTACTGATTTTTGACATTTGAGTGACGAAAAAACAATAAAATAAAGAAAAAGAAAAATATATTTTTTTAATAATAATATGATCATTAATTATTATAATTTTTTTTTTAAGTATTTTTAATGTACATACATGTCAAATTCTAAATTTGTTCGAATTATATAAAAGCAAAAAAAAAATTATTTTTCTCTTACTATACATAATAATGAGAAGAAAAATACGACATAAAGTTATTTTTCAGCATCTCGTAATGTCAAAAAGAAAGAGTTTCACAACATGTCTGCATATATATTTATTTTGAATTTTATCTTTGTTCATTTACCATATTTAAAATTATTATTATCCTTGTTATTTTCGTTCGTTTTGTTTTTATTATTGGGGCATTAAATGGATATTGTGTTTCGTTTCGTAAAAAAATTTTTATTTTTTTTTTTGTACATTTTATAATGTTAAAATGAATTTTTAAAAGTGAAAAAAAAAAAAATAAAATAAAAGAATAATAATAATAATTTTTAACGTAAAAAGATGTGATTGGAAACGCAAAACAGGGGATATTATTTGATAAATTATTCATAAATATATTATATTTTATTTTTAGTGTTATATAGTATTCTATATTCCCAAAAAAAAAAAAAGAAGAAAAATTAAAATATAATTCATGTTTTGACCTCTGGAAACTTAATTTTTTTTTCTTTAAACATTCATAATGATATTTCAAAAGCTGTCAGAGACAAAAGATAATTATGTCTCTATATAGTAGTTAGTTATCCTGTTTAGAGATAAATGAATGAGAGGGCTGTACGAAATTTTATAAATATATGTATAAAAAATAAAATAAAATATAGTAATAATAATAATATGAATTATATTTTAATTTTTTTTATTATTATTAATTGAAAGATTTATGTAGATTATAAATTTATGTGATTTGAAAATATATATTTGGCTATTGTAGAATAAAAAATTTATTAAATTTTTATTTTTTGGAGCTTCAACTAAAGAAGATTAAATGGATATTTATTTTTTATATACAGTTTGTTCAAGACGAAAAATTATGTCAAACTTACATTTTCCATGCATATATATACAATCCTTGCTATATATATTATGCACTTTCATTGAAAATATTAACTTCACGACTATCTGTCGTTTAAAATATTCCAATTATGGAAAAATTATAAATAAATTAGTTTTAATAAGATTTTTTTTCGAAAATTCTTAAATTTTGACATCCTGCTATTTTTGTTTACAAAAACCAATTACAATTACATCAATTAAAATAAATTCCTACAGTTTATTTAAAATTTCTATATCCTTCTCTTCTGTATTATTATTATTATATGTATTATTTTTTTTTTAATTTCCCACAACCAAAAATTCAAGTTTGTCATTTTTATTAAAAGCTTTTCTCATATTAATAATGCTTAAATTAGTTCTAAATAATATTTATATTTCCCTTCGCAATAATTATGAGAATAACATGTTAAATCGATTTATTTTTATTTTGTTTTTTTTTTTTTTAATTATGTTTCTTGGAAATATTAAAAAGAATAAATTACTCAAATTTTATTGCTTCCAACAGAGAACAACATAGAGAGAATCTTTTTTATGTTCTTATTTGTCTTTTCATTTTTATCATTTTTAAAGATCAAATAATTTTTATCTAAATTAATTTTTATGGCAGGAAATGAAAATATGTTGTGATATTTTTTATTTTCTATTTTATTTAACATCGCATGATATTTTTATTTAACGTTAGATATATAAAAATAAATGTACTATTAATTTTTTTTATTTATACATTTTTTTTTTTATTTCTAGGTTTAGACAGAGAACTATAAGATAGGTCATGACTATGACTATATAGAAATGGATATATAGAAAATTTTTTTGAACTTTGGGTGAAGAAATAAATTTATTATCCAAAAAACATTATCGGAAATCTAAGCTTCTAACAGTAATAACAACTTCTATGTTTCATATTTTACTTATTTCTTAATAGTTTTATATCAAAAGAAAAAAATGTTCGACATACATAATATATACTATATATTAGTTAAGTGAGCAACAAATTGTCTACTATATTATTGATATTTTTGAAACCATCAATAAATTTTATGTACAATGTAAAGATTTCCATATAAACTTATTAGTCTAATATCAAGAAAGCGATAATATTGAATATAAATACTAATAATTTAAATAAAGGTTAGATGGGCAGTTAAATAAAGGTTAAGAGGAATCTCTCTCTAAATTTATCTAAACAAAATGTTACTTCAATAATACATTCTAATATTCTATATAATAATCATATTTATGATATTTTTCCTACATAACAGAGAAAACAAATTAATTTTCTAATTCAATTGGAATATAATAGTTTATCTACACAATATTATATGAATAATTTATGTTTTAATAGTACTGGGAAATTAAATAAAGTATATAAAAACATACTTTATATATTTATAATAAGAAATGTACTTGTTATAAAACAATGTTCTTTCAAGTGATTTTATATAAATATTATTATTTAAAGAAATTATTTTTGAAATTAAGTATATATAGAAAACGGCAGGTGTATTTTCATAAAGAATAGATTTAAAAAGGCTTTTAGTAATGATAACAAAACCATTTTTATAAGGATATTTTACTAATAAAAATAAATTATTATCACTGGGAAAAAAAATTAGATTTGAACTTTAAAGTGAAATGCCGCTATTATTGTGGTGATGATGGTACAAAAAAAAGTTCAATTGGGTTAAAAACTTTGAACTTAGTCAGACAAATTATACACATAAATGTATGTGCATTATGAATAAAAATAGTCTTTTTTATTATTAGCCCTATAACAGACATTAATACAAACAACTAAAAAATCCTGTATAATCACTGAAATTTACGTTTTGACGTACTTAACTTTTCGGTTTTATATTGCAGAAAAGTTTTACGGCTTTTTCCTAACCGTCTGTCGATAATATATTGTATTTTATATATAGCGTTATTCATATTGTGTTTGATTTTTATGATCGACTCTTAAAAGTCGTGACTTTTCATATAAATTCAATCGTCTGGCTGAACTTATGAGAATAAACAATATATCATAAATTTTCATTCCATAATAAAATACAAAGCTAATTTCATTATGGGAATAAACAAAATCAGTTTTTCAATCAAAAAATTATGTACACATATAAACAAATTGATAGTTTTAAAATAATTCAATTATATAAAAAGAGTTAAAGATATTATTTTTATAAAATCAAAGAAAATAATTCATAAAATAGGTTAGAGATTTCAATTTTATTGATTTTGAAATCAATTATGTCTCTTTTAGTATAGATATCATATTTTATCCGCAACATCATATTTGAATTGAAAATAGAAAAAAAATAAAATAAAAATCTTGATATTCTTATGACTTTTTGTTTGTTTAGCAAAAGAATAAATATAAAAATTTTTGTTATGAGATTATTTTGAATATTTTCAAAAAAAAAAAAAATTCGTTTATGTGTGCCAACGTTCAATATACAACATACATGTTTGTTTTATATTATACATAACATATATGTTAAATGTATGAAATTTTTATTATAATAATATTTTTGTTTTCTCTTAAATATAAAGGAAAGTTCAGAAAATAATATAAACTTAAAAAAAAAAAAAGGAAAAAAGAAAATAGAAACTTCGTGTTGGAAATTGCACTTAAAAAGTTCTTAACGTCAGATTTGAGACATTGTTAAACAAAAATAATATATTTATAGGCTGAAAATGAAATAGAATATTTTATTTTATATTATATGGAAATTTTTTTTTTATATGTAGGCATAAATGTGATATTCCAAAAGTAAATTCAATTTAGTGAAAATAATAGCTCAGTTGTGATTAAAGTTTCTTGAAGGACCAGTTGATGATACTTATCAAGTTTTTTTGCCAATAAAATATATTTTTTAATAAATGTTTACTACGAATTTAAGCAAAAATAATAGGTTCAACCATCAAATATTTTATCTAAAACGAAAAACTGAAAATTAACAAACAAAATATTAAATTAATTCACAACTTGATTCTCTTTTCCCTTCTTTGAAAGTTCAGAATTTTTAACCGATTTTTCCTGAACTATAATAGTCTATATACTTTGGATCAACATTGTCCAAGGTTTTATTGTGTTTTTTTTTTGTTAACCAAATTAGTTTCGAACAATTTTTTTCATTGTGGAAGTAAAAATTTTTGTATATAAAATAAAAAAAAAAAACATTAAATTTTCAGACAGACAATTAGAAATATTCTTAAATGCGAACAAAAATTTAAAGAAAAATAGAGAAAAAAATAAATTAGTAGACCAATTTTTCTACTAAATAATACAAAAAAGCGCTGAAATCTGTTACTGCTATAATAGAGAATAAGTATAGCAAATTTTTCCTTTCATGTTGTAAAATTAGTTTTTTCTTTTACAGACGATCGTTGTATAAAATTTATATATAGTTTTATTTTTGTTTATTTACTTTAAATAAGGACCTTGCGGCGTCTATTCCCAGTATTAATTTTCTATACATATTTCTAATATTAAATTATTTCAATGGGTCAATATTTTATTTCTATAATTTTATCGTTTGTATAGTAACTTCTTTGCTTGAACAACAATTAAGAAGAAAAGTTATTTTTCTGTTTTGAAATCTTATATTTTTTTTTTGTTCATTAATTTTTTCAGGGTCATCAACGTTTGTAAGTAGAAAATCAATAAAATATTATTTTTCAGATACACTTATTTATATTATATTTTGTTCTTTTTAGTATCTTTGTATATATATTTTTTTTAACTATATACTTTACAACATAATCTCTTATGTATATATTTAAAAATTTTCTGGAGGCATGTGATGTTTTTGGGATTCACAAATTTGAAATAAAGTTGAAGTTTCACAATAGGAAAAATAAACTGTGGACACCAATTTTCTCGTTAATAAAATTAAAAATTGTATGTTTTATGTATAAAATTGTTTTATTTTAAGTTTTAAATAATCAAAAATTGGAAAACATAGTACATAAGCATTATATGTTCGACAACATTTTCCCTTAAATTTATCCTTTTGCTTTATGAATCAAAACTGATATTCTTGTTCTTATATTATATTCTTTCTCAAAACTCATCGTTAAGAACAACTAAATAAGTAGAAGAATTATTGGCAAATTCGAAAATAGAGTGATATATAAAAAATTTTCCGCTTATAGCACAATTTGTTCCAAATATTTCGTTAATTTCTAATTCATTATATGTTTTCTTTTTAATATCAAAAAAAAATAATTAATTAATTTTATTTTCAATATTTTTTAAGTTCAGTACTCTTGACGGATCAAGATTGTGGAAGGGAAATTAGAAAAAAAATAAAATAAAATTTAGAACGAAAATAAAGCGCAAAAAAATTTTTTGTTTTATGTATAAAATTGTATTTTTCTTAAATTTTTTTTTGTTTTTTTTTTTTTTGTATGTACATTATAAATTTTTTAATTGCAATAATGACGAAAAATGTTTACTTAAAAATGATTTTTCCTTGCTCTAATAGACATTTCTTTTATTGCACTTATTTTATTTATAGACTGGCGTTAATGTTTATTTTTTTTTTTTTTTGAATTCCAAAAAAATATGTTTTTATTCTTTCTGGAATAATTGCATTTATATAAAATTTATTAAAGTAATTATTACTTCATAATGCTTGCGTAATAAGTTTATAATAATTTTAAAAAGCAATTCTGTTCAAAAAAAAAGAAAATTTTATTTTTCATAAATTAAGATAAATATGTATGTTATTGAAAGTCAAAATTAATAAAAAAATCTGTGCTTGCTCAGAAAGAAAAAAATTGATAAAAACTTAATTAACGAATTGCTGAATTTGTTATTTATTTGCATTGAATTTGTCAAAAGAAAAGTGTATAATTTATAGTATTTTTATTATTTGTTGATGAGATCCAAGGCTTTTAGATAAAAGTGTGATAAATTATGTAAATTTCATGTCTCGTGTTTTCTTGTCGATAAGTCGATAAATTTCTAATTTATTTCAAATTGATATTGATAAGACATTTTGCCCAATCTTCAGCCCCTGAAAAATTTTATATTCTGCATGTTAAAAATAATTTAATAAATAATAATTTAAAACTTTATTTCCAAATAAAAATTTTATGTATCAAACAAAATAATTTTTCAAATAGTAAAACTGTCGAATCTAAAATTAAATTTAAAGTACCTTTTTGTGGTTATTTTAGAATTATATTGCCATTAATAAATTTTACTTTTTCGATAAATTTATATAAATTATAAAATTCTTTATTTTTATAATTCGATGACGACGACGTGTAAAACTGACTGAGAACTACTATTAAACTTTTTAATCTCAAAAAATATCATTAACCCAATAAATTTTTAATGTTTTAGTATGCGAAAAAAAAAAAATTCATTTTTTTTCTTAATTCTAAAAATAAAATATTTCATGGACAAGAGCAAATTATTTAAAAACATATTTATTTTTTTTTTGTCCATCATCAAATTAATGTTTCTTTAGCATAAAATTTAATGACTTAATATAATATTTACACACATTTAAATATATGTTTGTTAATTTAAGAAAAATAAAAAATCAATTTTGAGAAAAAAAAATTATTTTTTTTTTCTAGCTTTGAACTCTTGAATATTTAATGATGTTTGATTTATCTTTAGGATTAAAAAAAAACAAAAAAAAAAAAACAAAAATAAAATCTTTTAGCATAAAAATCATATGTTTATTTATTTATTTATTGTGGGTTATATACACTGTACTATTTATACTTTAAGCTTTTATATACAAATATTTATATATTCTCAATACGCATTTTGTTGGGTAATATTGTGTCTAATACGTGACAAAATTTTGATTTCTGAATTTAAAATGTAATATTATACAAATATATATATACACAATATACGTTCATCTAAATGTTATGTATATGAAACAATTATAATATACACTAAGTAGATTTTAAAAATGTTTTTTAAGAATCAATTTCCAATTAAGAAACTGTCTTAAGGAATGAATAATTTTCGTTTTATGTAAAATGAAATTTAAAATTTTTCTATCTTAAGTATGTTTTATTATAATTTCGTTGAAGAATATTTGTATATAAAGAAGGATTTTTCATAAATATACATTTATCTATATTGTATGGGTTGGGTATATATTCCTAACATCTTTCAATCTGTATTTCCCACATTTGAACTTAAAATATTATAAATTATATATAGGTTTTCTAGCATGTCGAACATTGAACCCTTAAATAATATATAAAAATATATATTTCATTATAATTACTTTATTTTATTCAATTTAGAATTGGAATTTATGAAAATACATAAGAAATTTTTCACAATATGCGATTTAAGTATAATATATTTCAAACTTTATTTGCCCTTAGTTCAAAGAGTTTTAATATAAATTCCAAGAAATATCAAAATCAATGTTTTAAAACTATTAAAATGATTTAGTTAGTTACGTCACTGCAATTAATTCCTTTTTATTATAAATTTCTGACATCATTTTCAAAACATTAAATTATTGATGACTTAGAATTAACTATATAAAAATAAAAAGAAAATTTTACTTTAAAAATTTATAATTTTGATCTTTTTGTTGACTTATATAATATTTTTCAAAAAAAAATTTACAGAAGACACCAATTTTAATTTTTTACAAAAAAAAAATTGTTGAAGCCAACTTTTGATCAATGAATGTAATTGACTCATTAATTTTAATAGTCTTTTAGACGTCAATTTGTTTATGATATTATAAAAAAATAAAATAAAAAAAAATAGCGAAAATATTTTTATTATATTGGCGATTATTTATAATATACGACCTAGTGGGTGTTTTTGCCATTCAGGCAGCCAGCTTTATTTTTTTTAAACAATCTCTTAATATATGTTTTATTGAACTGTTTTCTCAAAATTATATGATTTATAATCCAATTTTTAAATTTTGATTTAAAATATTTAATTTTAATTTATTCATTGGAATAATGCCCATTGATATACAATTACTGAAAATAAAAATTGGAACTTAATTCTATTTTAAGTGATTTTTGATTCGGATAATTATTATAGTTCGTTTTTTTTTTTAAATGGAAATGTTTACACATTTAAATTACCAGTCTGATTTGGAGCCTTGAAGCTAATTCATGAGTCTCATTGTAGAAAGCTAACATAGATTTTGTCGAAGAATATAGGCTATCAAAATTATTATACGGGTAGAGGTTGATTGAAGAAACATAAAAAAAAATGTTAAGTTCGAAAGTATTTTAAATCGAAATGCGAAAAATCTATCCCATATGCTTTATTTATAATACTGTTTTATTTATAATACTGCTTTCTGGAAGTAACTTAATGGATTTCTGGCAAAATTATTTTTGCCCCTTCTTGAACAAAATATGATATTTGAACAATATTTTTCAATGTTTTTATCTCAACTTTTTATTCAGAATTAATATGGGACGAGAATCCCACGAATGGTTGATATAAAAGTTTAACATTGTAAGAAATACTTTTTTTTACGAGTGTAAATTTGTAGAACAAGACTATGTCTTCACTTAAAAATAGAATTTATAAATTATTTATGCTAAAAAAAAACTTTTATTTTTTTATTCAGATGAATCTAATTTGGCCTGACTATTGGGAAAGTTTTTTTTTTCCCAAAAAAAAAATAAAATAAAAAAATAATAATAATAATATAAAATATTAATAAGCCGTCTCATATGTGGGAAATGTATAATATACATTTTGTGGGTTAATAATTGTCATTTTGACTATACAATTAGTGCACTAGACAGATATATTAAAAAAAAAAAAAAAAAAGAAATTTGGTATATTGGATAGGAAAAAATAAACAAACTTTATATCTCCGGTTGGTTGTATTGCAACGTTTATTTAACTCTTTAAATATGTCCTTAAAACATTTTTCCTCATTATCCCATTGGAGATAATTTAGACAGAAGTTGATGAGGCATTATTAATTTTTTTTTATTTATACAAAATGTTTACTTTTATTCTCTACACTACACTGGTGTCAGAAACTTGTAGATAATTCTTATAAAAAAAAAAAAAAACAAAAAAAATTGTGTCAATAAACTAGAGATGCGGACAAATTTTAAAATTTTCTTTGAAAAAAAAACTTTGTCTAACAGAATCCCACAAAGTGATTTAATTTTATAATACATGGTTTGAATAAAAATCCAAAATTTTCTACCTCAGTTCGATTAGGTTAGTTTTCTTCTCAGTATCTCAGTGTTTATAGAATTATAATTATTTATTCATAATGGTTGTTACGGCCAAGAATAGTTTAATTGGGGACCGTTTGTTGTATGTACATGTTCATTGACTTCCGATTCGATTTATTTAAAGACTCTGTTATGTTATAAAAAAAAGTTTGATATTATCCATTTGTATGCATACACAAAATTCAAACATGTATGTCATTTTGATTGCTCAAGTTCGAATTCTGTTGCGTCATTTTGTTCATATTTATTTTTGTACAAGCATATTTTCAACCTATGTATGTATATATAATATAACTAAAGATTGTGAAATAGCTATCTCAAAATCGATATTATGAAAAAAAAAAAAAATATTATAATACATATTATTTTAAAAATATATTTTTAAGGAAAATGTAAAAGCATTTCCCTAAAATGTATGATTGTATTTCGGAAATGATACGAAAGATGAAAAAAAAAAATCTAAATATGTACAACAAAATACTTATAGTAATAAAAATAAAAAGGAAAATCTGTTTAGCACTGTAATGCTTTCCTTAATGTATTTATACACCTTCTGTTGGTTATAATAACCATTTTCATAATTCATCTTTTATCTGTAAATTAATTGGGGTTATATTTAAGGATTAAGATAATACACAATTTTGTTTTGACACAGTAAGAAACAGATAGTTAAAGAAGAATTAATTTATGTACATAAGCAGGGTTTTTTTTTTATTAAACTGTTTTACTTAAAACTATATGTAATCTTTTTCGGTTACCTCTTTTGCATACATATTCATATTATAATTGTTATTTCGGTTTTAAAAAATCATGTAACAAAAAAGTTGAAATTGGGTATAAAAATTTACGGAATAATTATTATACAATTTTTTTTTCGAAACAGCTTCTTGAATTGTCTTCAGAATTAGGTACCTAGGTAATTTTTTGTTCAATTAGTTTCTTGGTAATGCCCGAAAGTTTATAGAGTACTACGTTAAGAAAACACAGCATCAGCATTATGTTCAAAAATTTTATTTTATATGGTTGTTGAAAGTTCTTGCAACGTAGTTCATTAATGACAGTGGTTGAATTATTTAATTAAATGAATATGGATCAGTTTATGAAATGTGCCTAATTTTTTTTTTTTCCGAAATCTTTAACTTAATTTCATTTCACTTAATCCATTAATACAGTAGTTGTTAAAAAATTCTTATTAAAATATTTCATTTTGGCCTGTGTATCAAATCGGTTCAAAAAAAAAAATTTTTGCAAATGACACCACAGAAAAAAATTTTCTATTTTTGCTTTTAATGCTTTTTTGCTAGAAAATTTAAATAGGCTCTTTTTGTCTTTAATTTTTGTATTTTTGGTATTGCTTTGCGGCATAAATCCATCAAAAAGAATTCATCTATGTTTTTTTTTTTTTTGTACCAAAAAATGGAAAGTTTTAGTTTATTTTATTTTATTTAAAATCAGAAATCCGATAAAAAAAAGTTTTTGCCAATTTTTTAAGCTGACCGATTAGAAGAGATACATTTGTACATATATGTTTGTGAATAAAGAAATTGATTATTATATTGAGTAATACTTTTTTTTAGTTTAGAAAGAATTTTAAAATAGTCGAGTTGAAATTTGAATAGTAGGTTGATGCCTTGTAGAATGATAATATAAAAAAATTTATTATTTTATTTTATTTAAATTAAAGATAAAAATCAACTATAAGCAACTATAACAATTTTCCATAAAGAAAATTCAGTATAAGTAAATTTACCTAAAAATTTTAAATTAATTTGTTTAACTTATCCGGTTTATATGAGTGTAACCTGGCCCGGATTAAGCTCACTTCCATAATCCCACCAATTAACAATTTGAATGTCATGTTGCTTTGAGACTTGATTGGGATTCAATTACAATGTCTTCAAAGAGTATACTGGCTATATATCATTTTTCAAAAACTTTAATCAAGATTTATTGTTTTAACAAAACCCGTACATTCTGTATCATTTTTTAACAATGAAAATCTCTTTAATTATATACAATGTTCCAAGCTTTATACTTTTTTGGTTTTCATCTTGAATCCTTGCCTTATCTTAGTATTATATAAATTGACAGATATAAATAAATAGGCAATAATTAACGTCGAATTTTAACATGTCAAATTTTAAAATAAAACTAGTTCGGATGTATTCGATACACTAGGTGTATGAGCCAGAATAATTTTAAAAAACGGTTAGTAAAAGATTAATAAATAATACTCATTTAATCCCCTCCCTAGACGGTAAAACTTAGAAGGTAGAAATTTCGAATTAAATATTTAGTTTTCAATGCCAAATGTAATTTTCGCTAGATAAATTTCTTAATTAATATCC
Source organism: Hybos culiciformis (assembly GCA_964007475.1). Taxonomy (NCBI): domain Eukaryota; kingdom Metazoa; phylum Arthropoda; class Insecta; order Diptera; family Hybotidae; genus Hybos; species Hybos culiciformis. The sequence continues at coordinate 91,661,856 of OZ023274.1, read as the reverse complement.
ATAGATTAATTTAATCTTCATAAATATTTTCATCCTGTCATAAATGACATTATATTTTTATTCTCCAACTTTTCAAAGTCAAATCTATTCAGTTGTTTTATGCTGAATTGAAAATTGAATTAAACAAAAAAAAAAAAAATATGGAAAAAAAAGATAACTAAAGAACGAAAAACAAAATGAAATTATCTGATTAAATTTTCATTGAAATTTAAATTGTAATTCACAATTTAAATTGAAAAGAAAACTATATTACCGTTGTATTTATAAAACTGGTGAAACAAAAAAAATAAAATTAAAAACGAGAGACTAAGATTATATTCCCTGAGAGATAATAACGTTATAATAAAACTGTAAAACAAATCTGTTAGTTTTCTTTTTTTTAATCCCATTCCAATGAGAACATAAGTTTCTATTATTCAAAACTTTGAATTAAGTTTTTTTTTATTTTTACTTTTTTTTTTTATTGGATTATGTTGGCCTTCCTGTGTGTAATCATATCGTATAATAATTTCCATAATTTGAATGTTGTTAAGATAATTTTTAATTTCAATTTAATGAAAAAAAAAAAAAAAAAATATGAATTTTAACTAATTTATATATATTCAACATCAATCTATATAACAACTTAAAAGTCAAAAAATTATTAATTATTTTTCATATATGTATAATAAAAAAAAACACGGAAAATGTATTTTTAACTTTTTATATCTGGGGCCATAACAAGTAGGATGTAAATATTATTATTATTATTATGTAGGATATAAAAGATAAGATATGAAAGAAGGATTTAAGAAACTGCCTTAAAAAAGGATTTTAAAAAAGGAAATTGTGAACAGAATAATATGAAGGTTGAAAAAAAAAAAAAACTCAATATTAAATTAAATTAATAAAATATTGAAAATTGAAAATCTTTTAGAACATAATAATGTTTAAGTTAAACATTAGAAGAACATTGTAAAATTTGATGGTTTGCTTTTCCGTGCTCTTGTTAAATATATTTACCTAGAAGCTTCACATCCTTTTGAACTAATAAATGCTTCTCACATTAGAAAAAAATATTCATATGAGCTTATCCCTTGATAAAATACCTGTTCTCACTCAATAAATTAAAAAACACGTTCAATTTTGTTCTTATGTAGAACTACATTAAATTTCAAAATAAATATTAATAAAATAAAGTAAAAAGAAATGTGTGTGTAATCGATTACATATTTTTCTTTATTTGGCCGAATATTCTGTGTTTTATCAAGTGAACCTAATTTAACTCATATTTAACGCATAGTTAAACCCTTGAATTTTTTTATACATGTATATTATAAAACTACAATAATTCAACAACGATACGATACGATTTAAACTTGAAGTGTGAAAAGTGTATATTTAAATTGGTATAGCCATATTAATGTGAATAATAAATTTTTAGCCAGTGGGCGGGCAGCAAACAAAATTACCATTTTCCATACTTTTAACTCATAACGTATACATGATAAAAAAAAAAGTTCTAAAGGATAACAATAAATTCTTTAATTTATTTTATACAATAAAATAAAAAATAAAAAAATTTTATATATATATTTTTTTAACTGTCAAATTATTTCTTCAATGTTTTTGCCAATTACTTTTCAAGGTTTTTTATTTTATTATAATATTTTTTAATTTTTATTTTTTTTTTTATGTAAAAAATTAAAGTATCGTTATAAAAGTAACAATGAATTTTTGATTATCAAAAAAAAAAAATTTAATTTTTTTTTCTTGATTTGAAATTTTTTTTTTATTTTATACTATTATTATTAGTTAGTTGTTAGTACCATTATTATTATTATTGTGATTATTATTATTACTATTATGGTTTTTTTTTTTGATTTAGAAAAATTTATGACCATTCATTAAAATAAATATGTTGCAGTGGTTATTATTAAAATAAAAAAAAAAGAATAATAGTAATAAAAAAATCTAAAAATAAATAAAATAATAATCAGTCTCTCTAATATATTCTTATGAATGGATTCGCATGAATTAGTTTGTTTACATTTTAACAAGAGTATTTAAATAAACATAGAAATTTACAATTAACAAAATTTTGCTACATAAAAATAGGTGAACATTTTGCATCTGCTTAAGAGTTTTAACATAAATGCTTTGATCATAACAAGCTTAAACTGGTTAGCTTTTGTGTGGCAGAAACCAAAATACACAAGTTATAGTTTAAATTTCATAAATTTGTCGCTGGTATGAACGTAACTAAACTAGTGCCAGTTTGACAACTAAAAATTTATTTATGATTGTTTACAATTTATATGTGATATTTTTATATGTTTAGAAAAATTTTTGTTTTTTACATTGTTAAATTGTTTATTTTGGACGACCTGGAATATGACGTGATTTATTACAAATAACTGATTTCATTCTTGGTTACAGCTGTATTTTTCTAGCTTTACCAAAAAGTTTTAGTCAAAACTAACTTTTAAACCAAAACTACACTAGTTTCAACTAAAACTATACATAATTTTACATAGTGTGAACATATTGTTACATAAATCTGTGGTTTTATTATCTTTAAAATTTCAGATACGTTTTGTAACAAAAAAAAAATCAATTGAAAATATAGAAAATTACTATAATAAACAAATAAATTATGCCTCGAGAATATTTGGATCTAGCAAGCTTTCCTATAGCGGTTTGAAAGTGCTGTTAAAGATTAACATTAACTAGTGCTTAAACAAATTTTAATATTCATTTTCTGAAAATTACTTCCTAATTTCAAGCCATCACTTACACTTCTTTCATAGTGCCTAGCTATAATAAAGTTCTATTCAATTTAAAATCTGAAAGTAAAGATTTGATTTTTTCTTCAGAACCAGTTTAAAATTTCATATGAAAATATCTACTCTAAACCTTGAATATAATAATAACAAACATTTTTTTTTTTTTAAATTCCACCGTGAGAGAAAAATATTTTTTCTTTCGTGTATGTACTTAAATTTGCGGATTTTATTTTTTAAAAAATTTATGACGATGAAAATACAAAAATTGTTGGTTTTAAGAAAATCAGATTTTTTTATCAATTTTCTACGAGATTTTTTTATATTTAGTAAAAAAAAAAAAAATATAAATTCCATAAAAAGATATATATGTATATTTTTTTTTACTACCAAACTATTTGGACGACAGCCAAAATAAAGGCAAAAAAAAAACTTTTTTTCTTTGATTCTCATATATGAAAAATAAAAAAACAAAAATAAGGACATAAAAGTTCCTAAAATATATTTATATATATTATATATTTTAAAAATGGATTTTACTTTTTTAAAACAAAAAAAAAAATTACTAATAATTATTATTGTACTTCAGAGGTTAAATATTGTGTATATATATATATACCTATAATAGGTTTTAATTCCATATACATTCATAAGTAGTTCACCCATAATACAACATACATTTTAACATATGTTCAACATATAGGCATATAACTTTGGTTACCTTGAGAGTGAATAAATTTTTTTTTTTTATAAATTTTGTGGCTTTTTTTACTTTATGTATATTAATTTTGATATTGGTCACTTATGCTTGACGTATTTCCACAACCTGAATATTTATATAAATTAAGTGAGAATAAAAATAAAACAAAATGTGAGCTACATGTAGAGGTATACATAATGTAAAATGATACTATTTATGTGGCATGAAAATTTTTTTAACTTGTTTAATCATAATTTTTAAATGCGACATCATAGGTTAAATTAAAATTTAATTGTAAATTAAATTATAATTTGTGTTAAAAATGAGTTTAAGGTTCTTAATATTGATTATTTTAATTGAAATGACAGAAATTATAGTAAAACATTAAAAATGATCCATCAATAAAACCAAACGTATTTCTCTTAATTGCGAATTAAATGTGCAAAATTCTGATGTTTTCTAATTGACCGGAACAAGAGAAACTCATGATTGCAAACTAACTTGGCTTCAAAATACAACACTGCAGTGTTAGATTCTGTGTTACTTATTTTTTTAATGTCTTCATCAAACATAATATAATAAAATTTGAAGTTTGGAGGATTTTAGCGTGGCTTTGCAAGTCCTGAACTCTTATGTTTTTAATATGGTATAGATAAAAATGGGTTTCATGAAAGCACTTATCAAATCTATTACTACTTTATTATTTGAGAATATGTACTGTACTTTAAATTAACTGAAATATCATTGAACTGTTTCGTCCTGATCCCATCAAGCTTAGGAGAATTAATTGGTCTTTTATAATTATATTGAATGAACTGATATTTCGATTCTGAGTATTAATTTCTAACAATATAACATACATATATTATGTAAAGTAAAGTAAGTAATACTAAAACCAGAAAAAAAGAAGATAGATAATTTCAATCTTCTTTTTTTCTGGTTTTAGTATTTGTATACATAGTTGCATTACCTCATCTGCTTTTTAACAAGTACTGTACATATTTTACCTTACATAATATATGTATGTTATATTGATATGGCTTCCAAAAAAAGAAATTTGGTCAAGATCAATATTATTTCAACAATTCAACGTAAATAGTGATAATACAGCTAAAGAAATTTCTTATGTATATATATTATTTATTTTCTTTTAATTAAAACATTATATTTAAATTTAGATTAACATTGAAATAACTTTATTTTTTATTTAAAATAAAATTTATCTTCTAATAAATATTAAAAAAAAAAAACCCCGAAACTCATGTAATAAAATTATTTTGAATATATAAAAAGAAAACAAAATTATTCAATTCCCATTTGAGACAATTATGGGATGAGAGAGTGTGTTAAAAGAATAACATAATTGCATATTCATATACCCCCAGAACAGCATTAAAATTTACATTTTTTGCGGTAATTTCAATTTGAATTAACTTTAAGGTGTGCCTTTATAAAACAGTTTTCGTTGTTTTATAGTTCGTTAGTTTATTTTATTTTATTTATTTTTTTTTTTTTTGTAGCCAAACAGAAAAATGCTTAAATTTACATATAGTAGGTGGTTTTTGCTCTGCCCAACAAAAAATAATAATAAAAAATATATAAATAAATATATATATGTACAAATATTATTTGCAAAAAAGGAATAGAGTATTTATATTTCATTTTAATTTCATTAAAAGCTACAGGGAAATATTTATCTTAATTTAAACTAAATATTTTATTATGAAAATTTTTTTTTATTTTGGTTAAATATTTTTGTTGTTAATATCGGAAATTAGTAATTTTTATTTTGTTTTATTTTTTGATAAAGTTGTAGGTAATATAAAAATTATTTTTATATAGAGTTTATAAGGATTTGTACATAATATTTATTTATTATGTTTACACTTGGTTTATATCTTTTAAAAGTTGTGTGTTTATAAAAACTACAAAATTTTATTATCTCTCTCCATCCCTAAATGGGAAAAAGTTTACAAAAGTATTGTTTATTTTCCAAAGATCCTTTTTATATATATTTTTTTTTATATATTTTAATTAATAATATTATTACTTCAAATGTATAGCTATAACATTTTATATATATTTTAACTCAAGCTTAAAAAAAAGTAAATTTTTTTTTTTACTGGTCGACCACTAATTGTATCTTTAGTTTTTGTAGCTATTAATTTGAACTATGGAGACGAATATTGGACTAGTTAAAAACATCGCCAAAGAAAGCAATTCACAATTCTGCTTTAAAAGCAAGAAGGACGCAACTCTATTTTGATAGTTTTGAGATATTAAATTTTTCTGCTCAATGCTATTGCATTTTTAAGGCCCTCAGTGCTTCAAAAATTATCTAAAAAGTTGACTTTTGAGACTTACGCTTTTCTTGTAATTTCATTAAAATTCTTTTTTAAACAAAATTTTTAAGATATGAAATAGAGTCATATTTCACATAACAAACAAAAGTTATACCTATAATAGCTTTAGCTGTATATATGTATATATAAAAAATGTGTATAATGATGAGAAAAAATTAAATAAAAAAAATCCTTCAAAAAAAAACACATTACTGCTTATTATCTATCTGCAATGAAAAAAAATCTAATCTGGGAGGTTTTGTATGTTAAAAAGCTTTAAATATTTCCGGATATTAAAATAGGAGTAATCTTATTAAAATATTATTTTTAGGCACTAAATTGCTTGTACACTCCTTTAAACATTTTTTTTTGACAATTTTAAGTAGCGTTAAATAGTTAAAAATAAAATTAAATAAATCAACAACTTATTTCTTTGTTCCATCGCTGAACTTACAATACAAAACTAAGTATGTACATAGATAAGGAAATAGGAAGTTATTGTTAAGAATATTCTTATATATTCAAAATAAGGTTAGGGATTATTCATCGAGGTTATAGTTTCTTATAATATACATTTTTTTATATCAAAATAAAACTTCTTAATATTTAATTTTATAATTTAATTTATATTTTCAGATTAACGGATTTGAAAGGGAATTTCTCTCAACAAAGTCAGCTATTTTGCCAAAATATAAAAAACATTCTAGTGGATCAACATAATTTTAAAAACTAAGAATTCTAAATAATAATTAACAAAAATATAAAATAATTTTTTTTAATACAAATTATATAAAAAAATTTAGGTTTAGATTTAGATCTAGATTATAGTTATAAAGAAATAATAAATTTTTAATTCAAAGTAATAATAAATTGAATTTAAGGTTTTTCACAAGTGCTTTAGTCTAATTTTCTTTTTTATCAATTTTTATTTATATAAAATATAAATAAAATAATAACGAAAAAAAAAAATCCTATCAATCATTTAAGCTTAAAAAAAATAAATTTTCTCATTAAATATTATGGTAGTAAAAATTTAATTAATTTTTAAAATAAAATAAAATTAAATAAAAACAAAAAGGTGAATAATAAAAAAAGTCAAAATTTTGTGATATTTTTTAGAATTAAAATAAATTACAAAAATAATTTAATAAAAAAAAAAAAAAATTTAATACTCATTAAATAAATTATTATCAAAAGCTTATTTGACGCTTTTAGAAGCTTTTTTTTTATTCTAGTATAAATAAAATCCCTTAAAAGCTTTACAAAGCTTTAGAAAGCTTAGCTTAGAAAAGCTTTATGTAAAAGAAGTCAATAAAATGTCTTAACTAAAAAAATAAAAGATAAAATAAATTTTTTAAATTAAAAATAAAAAGAATTTTTAATTTTTTATTATTATTATTATTATTTCAACTTTGGTTTCATGTTTAAATAAATCAGTTCAGATTAAAAGAATAAAGAGGTGAACCAAAAAATAAAAAATACAAAAATGCCTGTGAGACGCGGACATGTGGCACCAAAAACTACACTCATTGAGACCATCATTAGAAAATTTGATACTCACAGTAAGTATATTTGTTTTATATAACTAAGATAAAATAAAAAAAGTTAATACAATTTTTAAAAAGTAGTTGTAATAAAGCATCTTTTAACATTTTAGGAAGTTAGAATGTCTGAAACGTGAGACACTCCTACCATTAAGTTATTTAAATGATTCCTATTGTTCGGCACAGATTTAACTTATGTCTCAAAACTTTGAGCCTTCAGAATCTTAAGATGATAAGATCATTTTAAGATCATAAAGATTCCTCTGTATCATCTTGAGTATAATTTACATTTTTTTAAAGATATAAAGTATAATAATAATTCCTTTGCTATTACTTATTTGTACTCATAATTAATTTAAAGTAACATAGGTTGGGAACTCGGATGCTGCAAACTTAAACTTACGTCCTAATATGGGACAATGCAAGTTTTATTTTTAATGAACCTCAAATTAAAAAAAAAAATAACATTTCCATAGAAATTAAGAATTTTTATAAAATCTTGTACTAAAATAACAAGAACAGAAATGATATGAGAATTTTTTTTTTACATGTTGAATTAAATTAACATTTATGTATTTGCTTAACATTTTCGTGATATTTATAAAACAACAAAAAAAAGCTATCATTTATTGCTTACTTGTCATATTTTTAAAGTAAATTATACACTAATAAATAACATTTATGACTGAAATGTCAGGCGCCAGAGATCGCACACCGTGAAATAATTTATATTATATTATATTTTTTTTCTGAATTAATTCAAGAATATCAAGCATTATGATTATGTTATGTGTGTAATGTAATGTGTAATCAACTAAATTGATTTCACATACAAAACATTAAAACATAAAACATTAACATTAAAGGTACATAAAATTTTAAATAATTGAATAGGAAAAAGAATCAACCAAAAGTTTAACTTATTTTATTTTAATTCAATTTTAAGAACATTTGAAGTTAAACATAAAGCGTATTAAGATGAAAATGCATGTACAAATTTATATCAATACAATGATGAAAAATAACAATGCCATACCTACCATTGTTGACAACAGTCAGTGAAACTAAAACTATAATTTTTTCAGATTTTTCTTTTAAATTATTATTCAAAAAACAAAAAAAATAATGCTCATTTTCTTTCGTATGCATGTAGGAAAAAGGAAATATCCTTTAAATTCTATATTAGTTAAGCCAACAAATTATGATACGAAACCGGAAAGAATGTGCAATTTTTCATTCTTCGTTCTGTTTAAAATAAGACCATCAATTTTACAGATTTATAAATAAAAAGTAGATTATTTGTTAAAAACTCAACATTTTAGATATATACAATATACATAAGTTATTTTAGCATTGAATTTAGATTATATTCATAAAAGTATATTGTTTAAATTTATAAGATAGATAGATACCTGTGTTCCAATGACGACCAATGTTTACTGTGTGGCAGCAATATCCTTTGTGTATAAAAATTTCAGTGCATATAATTTTTATGCATTATATCTACATACATGTACGGTACGTGATGGCTAAATTTTTACTTTGGAAAGCGAATGCATTATAAAAGTTTATGTTTGTATATACACAGTTTCTCATTCATATATGTACAAATACGTATTTGTAGAAATAAATTTCTCTAAATATTGAATGGATTTTATGTATTATAAATTGTAGGAACAGCGGTAAATTATACTTTAACGATTTTGATTAATGTGTAACATAAAGTGAAGGTAAAAATAATTGAATTTTGTGATGTGGAAGATGAATAAGCCTCAAACACTTAGTGATGACATCAATTAATAACAAAATCGACGACGACAATTAAAATAAATTGAATATTTTCTTTTTAGAACTAGTATTTTGAATAATTTGTTATTTTTCCTGAAATTTGAAAATACTTAAATTGGTTTTGTATGAATAGTATTATGTTATACAGCAGGATTGAGTATAGTATATATCGTCTGCTCAGAAATGAAACAACGTATGACATTTATACGTCATTATTTTTCTCGTACTCGATTTTATAAGTACAACTACTTTGAAATATTCTTAATGTTGATTAAAATGTGTTTTTTAGATGAAAATTGTACGCTACTTGATATTTTTTTCATACGTTTTTTTTAATTTTCAAATCTTTAAATTCAAATTACTCGAAACTATACTTTTCATTATACGTTGTTTCATTTCTGAGCAGGCGATATATAGTAGTATAGCGTTTACATATTATAATTTTTATAGGAATTTCGTTAAAAAATCAATCTTCCTTGATGATGATTGCTATATCAATAATAATATTCAAAAAGACACAAGCTTTAGTACACTATATCAAAGATTCAAAACGTATTGGTTGATAATATTATAGGTTGGATTAAATTGAAACAGATTTGATTGTATTCCTTCATTGTCTTAAATTAAATTTTGTTCGATTGTCATTTCCTAAATAAAAAGAATTATTGCTATTCGATATTCAAGCGATCTAGTCTTTTTCGTCCCTCAGCCTGAAGAATATAATAAAGCGACGCCTGCGCACACTAATTTTTTTTATTTATGTTTTATTGTTTTTTGCGTCCGAATTTAGAATCCGTCAGTAATAGACCAAGCCTATTATCCATATGATATACGCTTTGCAGGTGCATTTATTTAGTTACGTTGTTTTTAAAGTCTGGACACTTCAAATAGGTGGTGAATTCAAGTCTGGACACTTCAAACAGGTGGTCAATTCAAACGATTAGCATTAAGAAATGAGGCTTTAACAAGTTGCTAAACCGTTAACAATGTTAGAATTTTCTTAGGTAAACAAATTTATCGAAATCACATTGAGCGTTAGATTCATGTTTCATTATAAATCAACAGAAAAAAAAGCATTCAATCATTTATGTTTGTTTTTCATTAGAAAACATAAGAAAATCGATTGTTTTTTTGTTCATTAATGTAACATAGATTTTCATTTCTAAAAGCAACTATAGACATAGTTAAAGCTGAAAAGAAACTAGAGAAATATAATAAGAATATGTGGAAGTGTAATAAATATCGATTGCTTGTTTTAACAAAGAAGAACAAAAAAAAATAAATATATACATTAATTTAAAATTCAAAATAGTTACCTAACCGTATTATACCGTGTATAATTTAATTTTGCATATGAAAAGGATAAATATTTTCCTTTTGTTTTTTGATTTTTTCAATTCTATAAACCATTAAGTTTAATCAAATCCATTTATTTTGAACAAACTATACCATGATAATTCCGAAAGCTTTTTTTTTATACATTAGAATAATAATTTTAACTTGTCAGGATATTTTTTTTTTACACATAGAATGCAAATATATAAATACATAATAGTATATATTATGTGAAAAAAAAAAAAGACGACGATAGTAAAATGTCTGAATGAAAATTATAAACAATTTACACGACAGTTTTGATATTTTATAGCTATAAATTGCCTTGATGATAGTATGTATTTTCATTGCATTACAAATAAATTAATATTCTTATGGTGAAAACTCCACCTTTGCCTTTTTATAAAATAAAAAAAAGTTTTGATTAATCGTAAGAAGATGCCTGCATTATGCCAAAACAGAAAAATTAAATAGTATTAGTATAGTATTAAAATATAATCCTATGAAGAAAATGTATAGATATTTTTTGTTACACAAATAAAGCTGTTGTTGGCTAACAGCAGTAAGCAATGGAAGTTCCGAAACGATTCCATTCAAAAGAGATATGATATTCTATTTATAGTTTACTTCAACCCAATTCTGTGATTTCTTAGTTCTCATAATTCGACATATTTTTCACATATAAAAAGTTTTGTAAACTTTTTGCATAACACATTTCATTTAGAATTTTATGTGATAGAAATAGACATAATTTTTATGCAGTGGTAATTAAATAGCAATTAAAATTTATATATCTTTTCTTTGGTACCACTTTGCTGATATGAACTTTTTAATTTTAAAGAATTTGAAAATCTAAATCTTTTGAAAAAATATAGTATCTAAGTAGAAACTTTATATTTATATGTTTTTTTTGTTGTTAATGTCCTTGTCCAGTTGATTTAAGGAATTCAATGTAATTTACAGAGAATTCTGTTAAAACTTACATTTTTTGACATTCTAAATAATTAATATTATAGTAGGTAGAATATTTAAATCGAAACAATTTGCTGATATAAAAGAATGAAGCAATGATTTGAAAATTTTATTTAAAATTATATAAAATTACTATATACAAATATATAAATTAAAATGTTGATTTGAGGCTTAACATAAATAGAATTAATCTTAAAACATAGATAGATAGTGCATAATTTTTCCATTTCAATACATTCAAAGTAAACATATATAAAATTGGTATAAATTTAACATTCAGTTTGAATATTAGACTATATTACAGCAAAAAAAATATTACAATAAAAATTATTACAATAATAAACTAAATATTAGCAGGAAAATATAATGTTAATTTCTATACGGTATTGCTATGTTTTTCTGAATGACGTCATAAAGATTTATAAAATATATAATTTTATTCGATTAAGATATACTATAGAGAGCGCATAAAGCAAAACCATACACTTGTGCAAAATTAAAGTGTCCGTATTAATATTTTTTTTTTTATAATTTACTTAAATAATACTGTATGTATATTTATTATTTACAATGCTAATTTCAGTTGTATTAAAATAGAAAAAGGTCAGTGAAAAAATTTCGCGTAATATGAACTACTTAACTTATAATATTCTTCTAATTTCTCTCTTTATCTGCAAACACTAACTCTCGCAGTTTACTGTTGGGGTATACACGTATTCCCATTCCATTTAACTACCTATTTTTATGTTGAAATTAAACATATAATTTTATGTAGTAATATTTGATTAGTATGTTAGGTTAAAAAAAATCAAGTTATAAGTTATACAATATACTAGGTACCTATACATAACTAAAAAAATAAATACATTTTTTTTTATAATTAGATTGATTTAAAATAGTATGCCTAATTTTTAATGCAGTTCAAAAAAAAAATATATCTAAAACATTTTGAAATTATTTGGGTACATATTTCTGAAACAGAGTATTTATAAGTTTCCTTTCTTTCTAGAATTCTGTGTTTTTTTTTCGTTATTAACGAATTTAAGGATATAGACAAACAGTATTTTTTGGTACATATATTCACAGTAACGTCAATAATGAACCTTCTGACATTAAGTTAAAAATAATGAGAAAAATATCGATTTTCATAAAATATATTTTTGTTGTCGTTATCCTACGCGACATGCATATAATGGATCTTGACTTAGATTGCCCATCAAAATAGGATTTATCTTTATAATTTTCCCTATTGCCCATTTCAATAAAGTGTGATATTTAATTAAAATCTTTTAATAATTTTTAAACCACTCATTTTTCTTCGAAATTAAATGAATGATTTGCATGACCCAGTTTTGGGAAAAAAATTTACTCAATTCCAATACTATGTTTATAATAGTGATATTATTGTACATAAATATATACATAATATGAAATATTCATAAAATAATACAACCTAATCATTATAATTATACAAAAAAACAAGGATTGTGCAATCATACTTTTCCCCTTTGAATTAAATGAATACTAGGTAGGTATATTTTTTTTTTATATTAAAATGGAAAATAAGGAAAAATTGAACTAAAAATATCTTAAATATATAGTTTTTTCAAGTAAATTTTATTTACGTAAACCACTGAATTTTTTTATTTAGTTCTATAATAGTGGGGCTTAATTTCAATAAAAAATAGAAATTGTCTTGAATCTTAAGTATGTAATTAAACTTAAATTGCTTTCAGAACATATGTCATCCTAAGATTAAGTGTCAAAACTTATTCCGTCTTTTTATTTTAAAAAAAAGTTTAAGGTTATCTGTTCTTCGTTCTGTAGAACAAATTACTAAGTGATATTTGAGATCGTAATTTGGATTTTTATTATTACATCTAGTTATTGAACTTGATTAAGAAAAAAGATTGAACTTTTAAATTTTTTATCATTAAATTAGATACTTCCCAAATTTTTTTAACATAGCATTTGATAGTCATATTATACAATAAGTTCAAATTGTTAAAAGGATAAAGATGTATCCTGATGGTGTAGAACATTAGAATAATAAATAAATACCTAATAAATAATTAATTAAGGAAAAAATTATGATATTATTTTGTAACAATATTATTACATTATATATATTGTGTATTTCTTTATTTAGAATTTATGATAGCGATGTTATTAACTTGCTAATAATTTCAACGATTTTCAAAAAAGGAAATTCAGGAATTTGAATGTATTTTGAACGAATTACGTCGCAACTTGGCAAAAAGTGACATTTTGTGGACTACATTTGCTAAATTAATTTTACGGGCATATTATTAGCTGACTTAAAAACTATTTATAAAATTTATTAGTTCAGAAACAGAGTTACAAGGTGTTCCTTAATCTCCTTTTTCTTTTAAATTCTAAAAAACAGCTTGAAATTTCGGATTTAAAATCTCCTAGTACTATTAATATGTTAAATTCGACCAATTGGGAAGATTTCTTTTATAGTTTCAAAAAAAAAGAGAAAATAAAGATTCGCACAAAAAAAAAAACGGAAATTCGAAAAAGAAAATTCTTGACCCATCTCTGACATTTTCAAGAATAAAAAATTGTTTTTTCCAAAAATCGTGTTTTTGGCATGTTGCTGTGCATATAATTAAAAATATTTATATTTATTCGTCCTTCTTTAATAATATCCTTATTTAGTGCATTAAAATAGGCTGATTTGAGTTTTAAACTGTCATATACTTATAATAACAATATTACTTGTTACAAAATAATGATTTAAATTGAATAGTTTATGAGTATTGAGAACTTATTTCATTATTTTTTTTCTGTCAAAATTTATCTACTATAATATATTTTTTAGCCCATATTTTAACCCAATTCTTATTTGAGTTTCGTTATTGATTTAATTTTTCCATAACTAAAGATTTTATAAATATAATTTGCTAAAATAAAAAAAAAAACTTTTATTATTTATATTCAGATTTGTCATAAAATTTTATTATTGCAATAAAATATCATTAGTGTTTTTTTTTTAATATTCATTCATGTTTTTTCATTCCTAATTTTTATTTTTTTTCAACCTAGGATCTATATATTTAATTCAACCTACATGTACAAATATATGTGGCATATAATTTGAGAAATTGCCCAAAATTTATTTTTAATACAATTTTAATAGAAAACGGAAATTTAAGCTAAAAACTTTCAATTATTTTGTTTCCTATATAGAATTTTTTTTTTTATTGATGTTTACCATGAACTTGATGAAATTTGTGTTTTAATAATATTCTGTTTTTTTTTTTTTTTTCTAGGAAATTTAATATTTCTTTGTTCCTCTATAATAAATTACTATTACACAAAACGTAAGAAATTTACATAGAATGAAAAATTATGTAGAAAAAAAAAAAAAGAAAGAAAAAGAGTTAATTGTTTATTTGGGTGAATATATTAATTTTTGTACTCTAAGAAAATATTTTGCTTTTTACTCACAACTTATAATATTAGTTAATTTAAGTCTTGATAGTAACTAAAAAGACTGGATGTAAAGTAAAGAGTATATTTGGATTGAAAAGTCTATGTAATACCATAGATTAAGAATACAGAAAAATTGGAAGCTTCATACAACATTTTTTCAGTTTTTTTTGGTATTTTATTGTGAAGGTGTTAGTAAAACTAAATAAAATTCTTTTCATACATTGATAATTATCAAGTATTTTATTTTGTTTTACTAACACATTGACTTAAAAATACCAAAAATAATGTTGTATGAAGCTTCCCATCTTTCTGTATTCTTAATCTATGGTAATACGTACCTAATAAATACGTACTATACAAATGAAATCGGAATTAAAGTTGCTAAATTGTACGTTCTCCGAAGAATAAGATATATATGCAGAAATGCGATAAAAAATCGATAAAATATCGATTGAACAAAGTTCTTAAGTCACGACATAGAACGTGAAAACTTTAATCTAAATTATATTCCTGAAATTTTAAATTTCCCCCCCAGAAACTTCTTAGAACAAATATATTGAGAAAATTTATATTTTAGGACTTTAGGAACCTTATATTTTCATATTAAATTTAAAATTTTGATTTTAATTGCAAAAACTACTATTATCCTCATGAACACATGAACCGAATTATACAAATAAGTATAGTATTAAAACAAGGTAATAAAGTTCAGAGGTAGACTGCGAATGAATTTAGTATTCAAAAATATATTATAACGAAATTCCAACAATTTGGGATTCAGCACATATATTAGAATATTTAGTAGACTTCAAATAATTGAATTAAAAAAAAATTAAATTACCTTTTTCAAACAATTATGATTATTATGAATATCATCGTTCACAATGAAAATAATTTTTTAGTTTGGATAATTTTAATACAATTTATAACAACTTTCAGTACATATAAATCAAATTTCTATATTTAAATAATATTTTTTGTATTTTATTTTCTGTGTATTTTGCCAAACCCTTTCAATACATTTTGTTAGAGTTGACCGAAAAGTAAAAAAAAAAAATTAGTTTATACACGCCTACAAAATAATCTGCGAACACTACTTATATTACAATATAATATACATACAACATACGTTTATGTACTATAAACAACATATTTTGGGAATGAATTCCGATTGATAATACATATATGAGAAAAAAAAATAGGTCTAGGTAAAAACCATTTAAAATACTATTTTTATTAACTGTTTTTGAATTTTTTTTGTAGATATAGTATACTTAATAGTCTTAATACACATAGTACCATAATATATAGGAATTATTTGTTATTTTTCCGAAAAAAAAACCTTTTTTTGTAACAAAAGTTTTGAATAAAATTATAGGTAGTTTTTTATGTGGATAAAAAATATGAAAATTCATTATACGTAATATTGGTTGAAAAATTTGTGAATGATAAATGTACGTGTTATATGTATATCTTTTTTTTTTTTCATTTTAAAAAATCCAATTATTTTTCATAAAGCTTTTCGAAAACAAAAAAAAAGGAAAATTGAATATGACATTAAACTTAACAAAAACAGATATAATTATATCACCATAGGTGATCACACCGAAACAAACAATAATGTTATTTTAATTAATTTAAAAGTCATAAAATTGTCAGAAATTAATAAATATAACATCAATATTGTTATATGATTATAATAGTAGATTATTGTATATGTTAACTAAATTTGTTATTAATTACGAGTTCTGTATTCACAAAAACACTTTGACACGAGTCAATACTTATATCACGAGACCGAAGGTCGAGTGATATAAATTGACAAGTGTCAATGTATTTTTGTGTAAATACAGAACGAGTTGTATAACAAATTTTGTTTACATATCCAATATACTGTTTTAATGCGTAGGGGAGAGGTAGTTGCAAAGAGAGAATATTTTTTCTTCTCATTTTTTCTCATTTTTTTTGTATTTGGCTGTATTGAAATATTGTGAGAGATATTATGTTTGTTTAGGTATTACGTAATATTCAATACGAAACATCTAAATGATTTCATTATTTACGCTGATGCATCTAAATTTTTTCATTATATACGCTGATGCATCTAAATTTTTTCATTATTTACGAAGATGCATCTAAATGATTGCATGTATATTGACGCATATAATACTCCATTTAGTGATCTAAATTCTATAGCACTAAATACAACATAACGATCCCCAACGCATTAAAATTCATTATACGAGCCCTGCATCATAAGACCTCGTACGGGTTTTTTTTTTTGAGTTTGTTCTACTTTTTTCCAGTTTTCTCCAGTTTTGTATTTTTTTCGTTTAAACCAACCTTTTTTAGGAGTTTTTGGTCTTTATAAAAAAAATTTTTTTTTAAGTTAAATTTTGAGAAAAAAATTATTTTCCAAAAGTCTACTTTTTCAACTTTTTTTATGGGCATCGCAGAAATTTTCGACAGATGCATTTTGAAGGGCATTTGGGAGTAGTTAATTTTAGCTTTTTGGGTTTTGGCGATAAAATAAAGGAGAGAACCAAAAAACGCCTTTGAAATTCGAAAAAACAGGCCAAAATTGCTTTTTTTCGCGTTTTTGACCTGTTTTTTGGATTTTCAAATGCGTTTTTTGACTCTCTCCTTTATTTTATCGACAAAACCCAAAAAGCTAAAATTAACTACTCCCAAATGCCCTTCAAAATGCATCTTTCGAAAATTTCTGCGATGCCCATAAAAAAAGTTGAAAAAGTAGACTTTTGGAAAATAATTTTTTTCTCAAAATTTATCTTAAAAATATTTTTTTTTTATAAAGACCAAAAACTCCTAAAAAAGGTTGGTTTAAACGAAAAAAATACAAACCTGGAGAAAACTGGAAAAAAGTAGAACAAACTCAAAAAAAAAAACCCGTACGAGGTCTTATGATGCAGGGCTCGTATTGGGGTTTTAAGAGTCCACTACAGTTGGTAGAAATGTTTTATCTCCTACCCAAAAAGTGAGCCATAAATTTTTTTACATTTGGCCCTAAAAAGTCAAAATCGACCTGTCCTGCATTATAGAATAAAAACATAAAAATTAAAATGTAAAAATTAACTTAAAACTATTTACCTGTATAACTGAGCCCTATAATTTTTTAATATTTTTCCTCAATCTTTCAAATTAAAACAAGTTTTATACTTCCTGCGTATGAAGCTTGAGTTAAATTTAATTTTTGTGCTTTTTATATTTTTTTACTTTTTTATTTTATTATAATTTTGTTTTCATATGTTATGTCTCAAACCATTAAAAACTAAAGTACAACTATTTTCTCATCACTCTTAAAATTTCCCATTTCGTCGGAGTTCTAAACATGATAAATTTCACTGCAGTGGCCTGTTAAATACAATAATTCTTTGACGTTGAGTATGTAAAAGTTTAAACGTTATTCAATGTAAGTTTAACCTTAAGATAACATGTAGGTATATGTATATATATTATCTAAAGAAAAGATCTGTTTTCAAGTTCAAGTAACCGTTAAAAGCTCTTAAGTTTTCTATACTTTTCAGACATACACTTATTTTTTCACTGTTTTGATTTGGAAAAAAAAAAAAAATAAAATAAAATAAATAAAAAAATGTTGTTCCTTACATTGTACATAGCTCGAGAAAACAATTTTCTTAAGCACAATATTTCAAATCAATGATTTCTTTGTACTGAAATAAAAGAGCTATCGAAAATAAAAATAAAAAAAAGTGGAAAAGTTTTTTTCTTTTTTAAAATGAATTGGATGAAATCTATATTGGCTTATACTTAAAAATTGAAGTTTTAAATGATTTTTTTTTAATAACTATTTCTATTGAATTTTCTTCAACATAACCCCCATATATTTTATGTTCATCGCATTTTATTAATGACATAAAGGAAAACATTAAAATATTTTTATTACATATAATATCTTAAAGTCTAAATTTTCTCATTATGTTAGATAAAAAGTAAGTTTCTTCCTATTTTACAATTTTTTTTTTCTACATTAAAACCAAAATATCTACATTAGTGTTGTTAATAATACCACCTTGTGTTCACCATAGAGTAATAATAATTTAATTTCACTTAAGTACTATGATTCAAACATTCCGAAATTAATAATTATTTTCATCTCGAAAAACAGAATTTTATTATTTTATAAACAACGTATGTATTTATTTTGTTCCTAAAATTGACAAAGACACAAAATTTTTATTTCAACCCCACAAAACAACTTCCTTTATTTTTTTCCAGCGAAATTTCTCGGATTGCCAAATACAATAGAAAATTGGAGTTCAATTCGACAACGGTCGTATGAAAACACCATATTAGATGATGAAGCATGGGTCCATTTGCTTACGTAGATTATTATATCCATCCAAATTGGATCAGTGCTAATGAAACCGATTTAGCCTTTTGCAATTGTTCGCGTAGCTATTTTAATGAACGTTACATAAATTTTCTGCACATAGCACAAAAATATTACGTAAATCTACGAATAATAATAAAAAAAAAAAACAACAACACATAGTTTTTAAGAATTTTCTAATTTTTTCAACCACTCCATTTATTTTTCATATATATACATAATTTAATAAAAAAATATAAAACATAAATTATATTAGTTTCAAGTTCAAAAAATAAAAAAAGCCAATGTATTATGCTTTTATGTGGTCTATTTCAAAAATTAAACGCCTTCAAATTTTTTTTTTGTAGACATTATTGACTCATGCATGGCAAATCAAGGTGATATTATTTTTTTGTAGACAAAAAAAAAACATGTATTTGCTTTCAGAAAGTTTAAGGTAACTTTTCTATGAAAAAGTTAAATAATTCAATCAAAAATTCAGATTTGACATTTAATTTTCATATTTGATTATTGAATTAAAAAAATATAAAAAAAAACTTGGAAATTAAAAATAGACCCATATTATATATAGACCCATATCTATAGACCCATATTATATATAGAGCCATATTATATATATTTATTTATTTATTTATTTATTTCTACCAGATATTTATAATCTTTACAGAAATTTAAATCTTGACATTTTAACTTAAATTAAAGTTTGTAAATCAAATTCTACTATTAATATAACAAAATATCATATATTATATACTTAAAATTAACATAACTATCATAATAGTAAGAAAACAATATATGTTTACGTAATATAATTCACATTATCAATAACATTCTTATAAAACTCCCTTATTTTAATTTTAAATACTTTCCTTGAGAAATTAAAATCAAGTAAATTAAAACACTGATTCATATTTCTAATGCTCCAGGAAATTGGTTCATAAAAACCATAATTTGTTGTATGAAATATTAAATCAAGCTGAGAGCATGCTCTTAGACCAGATCTAGAGACTCTTAGACCAAGAAATTTTAATAATTGAGGACAGTTAATATTTGCTAATATTACATCATAAGCAAATAATTTAAATAATTTAAAAAATTTCGAGCTTAGTCCGGCAGAACGTGTGTACCATAACTATATAATAAATTATTTCTCATCTTCTGAAAAGCTTAACCCTGGTGACACTCAAAAACAGTAAAGTTTTTGAAAACCAATTATATTTTTCATGAAACGATTAATGGTTGTAATAAAAATACTGCTTGATTGACACATGAATTTGTTCATCATATTTTTTCACAATTTTGGTCCAAAAATTAAGAAAAGTTAATAATAAAATATTAAAATATGATGAAGTTTGATCACCATATATATATATATATATAATTATACATTGGAATATCTATATGTGTTTCTATCAGTGATGCCAGACGTAGAGAATATTCCCTACATGTAGGGAAATTATGTCATAAAAAGACACTGTAGGGAAAAAAGGACAGATTTTTCAAATGTTAAAAAATGTAGGGATTTTTTATCATGTTGGTTGGCCAATATTTTTTTTCTTAAATTGATTGCAAATATTAATAATTACAAATGCAATATTTATTTTTTTATATAATTAATACTATAAAGTATATATCGTCTGCTGAGAAATGAAACGATGTATAATGAAAAGTATAGTTTCGAGTAATTGAGTTTAAAGATTTGAAAATTAAAAAAAATGTATGGAAAAATATCAAGTAACGTAAAATTTTAATCTAAAAAACACATTTTAATCAACATTAAGAATATAGCAAAATAGTTATACTTATAAAATCAAGTACGAGGAATCGAATGGTGCTATTATCTAATAATGAGGTATAAATATCATACGTTGTTTCATTTCTGAGCAGACGATATGTTCCTTACTTTTTTAATGAATTTTTTTTTGTTTAGTAAAATTTAGTATTAATTAATTATAATTATAAAATTAATAATAATGATTATTTTTTTTATACAATTAATGCTAAATCTAAATGTTACTGAAAATGAATTTGTAATTTTTTGATATATAAAAATAAAAAAGATCTCATAAAAAAACATGAAAAATCAATTTTTTATTTAAAAAATTTGAAAAAAAAAACTAAATATCAGTATTTTTATAAAAAAAAAATTTAGGGTAAAATGTAGGGAAAATTATCTATATAACATAGGGAAAAATAGGGAAATTTTTTGCTTGCTGTAGGGATTTTTAAATTTTCAATCTGGCATCACTGGTTTCTATATGTACAAGTACCTATATACATTTTTTTACATTAACTCGTTTCAGCTCATTAGTTGCGATAAAAATTTGGTTCTATATTTTCAAACTAATTACCATAATAAAACTACATAGAACTTAAATTGAATTTAATATTTGAAAATTGGATTTTCAAGTAAAGATTTTTAAATTTTTCATTCAAGTTATTTTTATATCGATCAAACGAAACTACTTAGTATACAACCTTTAATAATACGTATTAAATTTTCTTTTGAAAAAAAAAAATGTATATTACTTTTAGGTAAAAATATAAATAAAATAAAAAAAAATAAACGAAAACTTATGAAATGTATCATCAGGAAAAAAAAAAAAAGTTATCAAATTTTTGCAATCAAAATGTAAACACTTGTACAATTTGTACAAATGAAAGTTTTTGAAGAATGGGAGGAAAAAAATAATAATAATAATAATAAAAATAACAAAGTAGAAATTGTGTTTACGAGGATGAATTCAAAAATGTAAATAAATAAAGAAGTGTATATACATTTTTTTTTTTTTGAAAAATAAAAACGGACTTGGATGGTTAACCAGATGTTAAACAAAATATTTACATTAAATGAAATTAAATATTATGTATATGGAGAAATAATGTTTATGTACAAAATACGCCATGGTGTATGTTGTTTTTATAAATGAATTTTGATGGCAATTTATTAAAAAAAAAAAAAAAATTGTCACATTAAAAAAATTTACAACAATCAAATTATATATAAACATATTTTTAAATATTATTATTATATGTATTGCACAAAATTATATATATCAAATTATGTTCGCTAGCTTACAATAGCAGTAAAATAATTTAAAAAAAAATACCCTTTCTACGTTACAGATAACTTTATTAAATTGATTATATACTCATGATAATGATACTCATGATATAACAAAAGAGTAGCATTTCCTACCATTTCAATTCGATTTTCAGCCCTTTTGGATTTAAGCATTTTTAGGCTGCCACAATTGTTGAATAAGCTAAACAAACTACATCTCTTCATTTCGATTCTTTGGAAGCAATTATTGTCTATAAATATTTTTAAAGATTTATTAATCGGCATTAAAATCGGAAATCTAAAAATCCTTTCTTATATTGAACACCTAGTGTGCCTCAGACGAAACTGTTTGTCAATCGGTAATCCAATCGTTCACTAATTTCGAAGCTATCGTAGTGAATCAGTAACCAAGTCGACAGTACATAATGTAGATAGATATTTTTGTTTCAAGTGGTGGAAGTTTCTTTTGACGTACTGCATACTTAAATCAATTCACATTTTTAGAGGCCTTGAACTTGAGCTGAAGAGGTTATAATGAATAGCCCTACTTTTTTTTTCATAAATATCCGCTTGAAATGGTATTATAAAAAAGAAAAAAAAGTCAATGAAAATCTATGTAATGTAAGTTGTATATACGTAGAAAATAAATATATATATATTCAATACATGTTCGACTGATTTTAGTCACGAGAAGCCATAAAAATTTAATGCAAAATAATCTATTAAATTATTTGTTATAATAGCAAGATTTTCATAAATTATTAATTTATATTATTGTTTTCATGTCAAAACTTAAAAATTATAAAAAAGTATATTTTCATATCGTTATTATAATTTTTTTTTGATATGACAGCCGCCCGCTAGATATAATTTTGTGTGTGACTGATGAATATTTGTTTTTTTTTTTTAATCAAATTGAGTATTTTTAATTGAAATTTATCAAAATCTTGTTCAATTTTTGTTTCACAATAAAAGTATCTTAATCAAAATTTCATTTCTTTTTTCATTAATCAGGACTTAATCAAAACTGATTTTAATTCAATCGACCTCTAAACTGATTTGCATCAAAACACAATAAAATCTTTAAAAAAAGTTTTAAATTATTATACCATTGACAATAATTTTGGACCTTTATTCTGGCCTATATTGAGGGCTCTTAACAGCGGAATCGTTAATCAGAATTTGTTCCTTTAGTTTACACAAATGAAAGTGAAAAGCGTATATATTTGAGTATTCTGAATTCTGTAAAGGAAAAAATTGTTTTTATTTAATGGAAAGTTTTTATTGACTTTCTTATTTATAGTTATTCATCTTATGATGGATCATGGGTTGGACATCTATGTTGTCCAAGACTTCTAAGGCCTATTGAATTCCCTATTCCATAATGACCACTAGCATGTCATTATGGAGATCCTATTGTCTAGGCTGTATTCAGCCGTATGTCCTATTAGAGCGGGACGCGCTTTCGTTTTGGCTGTATTCAGCCGGTTATCCGTATTATATTGCTCGGAAAGCTATCTTACCTGTATTGTATAGCTCAGGGAAGCCGTTTATAGAAAGATGAGATTTGGTAAGAATCTGATTTAATTTTCTAATTTCAATCTTATTTATACAAAATCTTATGTACTAAAATTCTTATATTCTATATACAAATATTATATACAATTTAGTTTATATAATTAATTTTCTTATGTAATATAAAATAGTTTACTATGTCCTAATATGATTGGTTGCCCAATCAAATTAATTATAATTTACAGTAATTCTTATTAAAAATATAAATTTTTTGGGTTCAAAAAATAATTAAAATTTTTATAGATTTAGTTTTATTTTAACGTTAGTGATAACAATATCACTACATCCTTTCCCTTTGGGAGAAAAAAAAATTTTTTGTAAATTTTATGTAAAAAGGAAGAAAAATTTTTTTTTTTTTTTTTCTATTTTAAATTCTATACCTTTTTTAAGTTATTATTATGAATTTTCTTTAATTTATTATTTATTTCTATTATTGAATTTACTCCGTCTCTTTCGACGATTCTATAAGGTCCTTGAAAAGGATAATCTAATTTCTTTCTATTAAAATTTTTTATCATTACCATATCATTTACTTTCAAATTCGCAGGATTAATATTAAGATTGTATTTTTCATTTCTAGCTATTTTATATTTAATTAGTTCTTCTCTAGCTGATTTTAGTGCACAAGATAATTTTAAATTTAATTCGTTTAAATAGTTATCATAGTTTATGAAATTTAGTGGTTCATTATTTTTAAGTGTAATATTTGTCGGTAATTCAGGTGTGTTTCCAAAAATTAATTCAAATGGCGCATAATGAGTGTCTGAATGAGGTGTAGTATTATAGGAAAATAAGAAAAATGGGATTAATTCAACCCAATTGTTGCTATGATTGCATGTTAAAAAATATTCGTTTAGTACTCTGTGATTTCTTTCTACTGAACCTAATGTTTGATGGTGATAAGGTGTTGATTTTTGGTGATTAATATTAAAAGTTTTACAAATGTTCATAAATAGTTCGTTTACAAATTCTGTACCTAAATCAGTTTTGATATTTTTTATATTTCCATATCTTAATATGATATTTTCTGTTAAAATTTTTGCTATCGTAATAGCATCTTTAGTTTCTATAGGAAATGCTTCTATGTATTTAGTTAATTCGCATTGAACTGTGAGTATATATCTATAATTATTACAAATTTTTAAAGGGCCTACTGTATCGACTTGTATGGTTTCGAAAGGTCTATTTGGAGTGTCAGTAATTTGTAATGGTTCTTTAATGTTTCTAACTTGTTTTGATTTAATACATTCGTTGCAATTTTTCACGTAATTTTTAATCATTTTATGCATGTTTTTCCATATGTATTTTTGTCTAAGTTTTATTATCATTTTCCTAACACCGATGTGTCCACTTATATTGTTACTATGATTGTCTTTTATTAATTGTTTTATTAAATTTTGATCTGTTATTTCGATAGGAGCTTTGAATAAAATTATTTTTAATTTATTTTTCGAATTATCTTTTTCCTGTAGTTGATTAAATATGTTTTTAAATTCTTGAATGTTAATGTGGTTAAATAAGGTATCATTATTATTTATCGCGACTGTGAAAATTTTATTTTGAGCTAATAAGAGTTTCATTTTATTTAAAATTGATTTTATATTAATTCTCTTTTTATTAAAATATATTTTATAATTATTATTGAATGTTATTTCTGTTGTACCAGTTGAAGTTTCTATGAAGTTTACTTTCGGAATTCTTTTTATATCGTTAATTGAGATACTGTGCCAAATGTGTAGATTTTTATTTATAGGGTTTTTAGCTTGTTCTAGTGACCTAGTTACTTGTCTGGTTATCACGTTAATATCTTTTTCTGGCGTAATTGGGATCATAGATTTTAAAATGTTAGAGTTTAAATGTATTCTTGATAAAGCGTCTGCGTTTGTATTCATTTTTCCTTGTTTGTATACTATATCAAAATCGTAATCACTGAGATCTAGTCTAATACGCGTCATTTTAGATGAAGGGTTTTTGTGCGTAAATAATCCTACTAAAGGTCTGTGATCTGTTACGACGATGAATTTTCTGCCATATACATAGGGTCTAAAGAAATTGATTGCCCAGTGAATAGAAAGCAATTCTTTTTCTATTATTGGTTTGTTTAGTTCTGCAGAATTTAATGTTTTACTGGCATAGCTTATTGGTAAATCTTGTCCAATTTCTCCTTGAGATAAGACTGCTCCGAAGGCGGATTGTGAAGCGTCTGTTGTGATTATAAAAGGTTTGGAATAATCTGGATATTGTAAAATGGGAGGGTTAATTAATTTATTTTTTAAATTTAAAAATGCATTTGTACAATTTTCATTCCAATTAAATATTGATTTCTTTTTTGTTAGATCGTTCAAAGGTTTTGCTATAGCTGCAAAGTTTGGTATAAATTTTCTGTAATAATTGCAGAATGCTACAAAACGTTTTATTTCATCAGCGTTTTGGGGTTGTGGATAATTTTTTACTGCAAAAAGTTTAGTTGGGTCTGTTTTTATGCCTTTATTAGTTATTAAATGGCCTAAATAAATTACTTCTTTCTGTAAGAAACTACATTTTTCTGGATTTAGCTTTAAATTATATTTTCTTAATCGTTCAAATACTTTTATTAAGTTTTCGTTGTGGTGTTTAATAGAACATCCAAATATTATTATATCATCAACATAAATAAATGATTCTGAATTTAAACCTGATAAAGCAATTGTTAACATTCGCTGAAAACTATTTGAAGAGATTTTTAAACCAAATGGGAGTCTTTTAAATTGAAAATGTCCATTATTAGATGAAAATGCTGTACAAGGTCTTGAATTTTTCTCTAATTCGATTTGGTGAAAAGAACTGACCATATCTAATGTGGTAAAGTATTTTGCTCTTCCTAAATTATCTAGTACGTCTTCTAATTTGGTCAAAGGAAATTTGTCATTTTGAATTTTTTTGTTTAGTTGACGGAAATCTACTACTAGTCTCCATTTTTTGGTGTCATTAGAGGATTTCTTTGGTACTAAGAGTAAAGGTGAGTTATGTGGACTGTAAGAGTGTTCTATTATGTCTTCTTTCAATAATTTATCTACTTGATCATTAATTTCTGTTAATTGCGAATTTGGTAATCTATAGTTTTTAATATAAATAGGGTTTTTATTTTCTAAGGCGATATTTTGTTTATAAAAATTATTAGTCGTTAATGAATCACCTGGTAAGTAAAATATATCTTGGAATTGTTTGCAAATTTTAAGTGTTTCATTTTGAGCTTTTGGGTCGTCTGGGTTAATGCTTAATATTTGTTCTAAATGTAATAATCGATCGTGATCGTTATTTTCAATATTCACTATGTTATAATTGTTTAAAGGTACTGTTTTAGGCTTATAATTTTTTATGATCATTGTTTTATCATTAGTATTTAAAATTTTTACATTTGATATGCCATTTTTGGCTATAATCGTGTTGGCTATGAATATTCCTGGTGTTATTTCTTCACTCAGGACAAGTGTCTCTTCTGTTCTCTGAACATGTAAAGGACATATAATTTCAGTTCTGGCTGGTATCACCAGTTGACTGATACAATTAGAATTAATGGGTATATTTATTACCTCATCACTTATCGTAAGTGATAATTCATTTGTTTCAAAATTAATTAATGCGGAGTATTTCATTAAGAAATCTCGGCCTAAGATTCCATCCGTTTTGATTGGAAATTTATCTTCTACACAGTGTAGATTTATAAAACATTTTTTGTTTTCAATAATAAAATGTGTTTGTAGTGTGCCTAAAGATTCATGTACGTTATTGCCTATTCCTGTAATTTTGCAAGTACTATTATTATTAATGTCAATTGAATTTGTGAATTGTTCTTTGATGACAGATATGTCTGCACCAGTATCAATCATGAATTTAATTGGATTATAATAATTGGGTCTTTGCATTAGGATAAAAAATGTTGGTGAATTGTTTTTAAAATTATTTATTGTATATTTAAAGCATTCATTTCCCCGATTACCGTTTGACCCGAATCGGGGGTCCGTCCGTTTCCCGATTCTAATGCGTTAACGTTCCTATTATTAAAATTTTGGTCATCGTTTCTACGATTGTTACTATATCTGTTATTATAGGAATTATTATTCCTGTTATTATTAATTGGTTGAGAATTATTGTAGTCTCTATTTCTATAATAGTCAGTGGAATTCGTATGTTGCTGATTTCTATTATAGTTATGATTAGTATTTGATCTATGATTACTATTGTTCATATTATTATTACTAGTACGATTATTATGATTATTATGATTATTTTGATTACTATGATTATTATGATTATTATGACCATTCCTTGGTCTATTATTATTATTAAAATTATTGCTAGTATTTCTATTATTATTATAATTTCTTCTACCATTATTTCTATTATTATTGTTGTTATTATTCCTACTATTACTTCGATTTGAGTAGGTATTTATATTATTACTATCATTATTATTATTATTACTATCTATTTCCAAAATAAGTTTTATTGCTTCTGTAAAAGTTTTTGGTTGTGCCGCTAAAATGACTGATTGTATGGGTTCTACTAAGTTTGTCTTAAGGCATTGCAGAGCAAATTTATCATTAACTTTTATTATTACAGCTTTTGCGTCAGCTGTTTCATTTTTAGACTGTATCATATTTAATTCATTTATTAGCATTTCTAATTTTTCAGCATATTTTGTGGCTGATATTGACCTATTCTTTCCTAATTGGTCGATTTCGTTGTGTATTTTAGTATAGGTTCTAGTGCTCATGAAATTATTATTTAAAATTTTTTTTAAATTTTCAAGTGTTGTAGGTTCTGTCTCATTTATAATTCGATTTTTCACCTTTTGTGATAATTTTATATTATAAATGAATTTTATTAATTTTTCTCTATCTGCTACTTTAATATTATCGTGAATGTATTCCGTTATGCTTATGAATTCTTGCAATTTAGCATAGGAACCTTCGAATAATGGGATTATTTTATTTACATTTGCTATGTCAAAATCCATCTTATTATTTATGATTTCTATCAAGTAAGATTTAATTAATGTCACGTATTTCGAATACTCTGTTCTTAAATTTGTCTTCCCTGTTCTCAAATTTGATTCCCTAACAGAGCTTATAAATAGCGATTTGTTGTAAATTACCTTAGTTAATTCAGCCTTTGCTGCAGAGATATTAAACTTTGTTTTTATTATATTATTGTAGAGTTCTTCTAATTGTTCAATTTCTTTTTGGAATTTCTCAAGGGTCATGCTATGAAAAAATTCTTGTGTGCAAAATTTGAATTAAACCGAAAAATATTTTTAATTGATAATTTAATCATAGAGGGACAGAGAAAATTTTTTAGGTTTTATTAATTTTTTAATAGGGTATAATTTTGTTGCTTTCTATGATAATTATTTAAAATCATTAAATATATTTGGGTTATTCATTAATTTGTTAATAGGGTATTGAAAAATATTTTTTAGGGTCTTTGCTAAATTTTAATGCAATTTTAATATTAACATCTTTTTCTTTTTTTTTTTTTTTTTGAAATGTATTGGTACGGTATGCAAAAATTTTTATCTCTTTTATATATTTTTTTTTTTTGTAAAATATCTAGGTAGAATTATTTTGATAGACAAGTGTTCTTTTTTTTTTTTTTGATAATAAATTTTATTTGAATATCGGGGTATTCATAATATAGTTTTATATTCGTAATAATTCTTAGAATTCTTTGGGGTATTCTTGAGTAATATTCTTAATTTTTATAAGGTTTAACATTTGGAAATTTTTTCTTATGGTAATTTATAATACTAATAATTAAGTAAAATTTTTGTATTTATTCATTATTTCTGTTTTACAATTAAATATTTTATAATTTTATAATTTAATATAAATTTTTAATTTATAACAAAATTTTTTTTTTTTTTTTTTTTTTCTTTTTTTGACAATTTTATTTTAAATTTTTTGCGTTTTGTATGTGTTTAAGGTTTTTGTTAAACATTTTGGTTATTTTTGTTGAAGTTTTGTGTAAATGTCGGTCTTGTTTGATTCTTCTTATTTCGTCTAGTATTGTTTTGCGTTGTGTCTTGTTTGTTTTAGTTTGTAAAATTTCTTGTAGTTTTTGTAATTCTTTCCGGAATTTAACAAGTTTCCCGGCACGTTGCCTCTTCTTTGGTTGCTGTTGTTCTTGCTGTTGTTGTTGATTTTGTTGTTGTCGTTCTTTATATTCTTGAATTGTAATTTTATTCTTTTCTGGTTTTTGTTCCATGTCTTGAATTCTGTATCATATTATAAATTTTGCGGTTTGCAGGATCGCCATGTAAAGGAAAAATTGTTTTTATTTAATGGAAAGTTTTTATTGACTTTCTTATTTATAGTTATTCATCTTATGATGGATCATGGGTTGGACATCTATGTTGTCCAAGACTTCTAAGGCCTATTGAATTCCCTATTCCATAATGACCACTAGCATGTCATTATGGAGATCCTATTGTCTAGGCTGTATTCAGCCGTATGTCCTATTAGAGCGGGACGCGCTTTCGTTTTGGCTGTATTCAGCCGGTTATCCGTATTATATTGCTCGGAAAGCTATCTTACCTGTATTGTATAGCTCAGGGAAGCCGTTTATAGAAAGATGAGATTTGGTAAGAATCTGATTTAATTTTCTAATTTCAATCTTATTTATACAAAATCTTATGTACTAAAATTCTTATATTCTATATACAAATATTATATACAATTTAGTTTATATAATTAATTTTCTTATGTAATATAAAATAGTTTACTATGTCCTAATATGATTGGTTGCCCAATCAAATTAATTATAATTTACAGTAATTCTTATTAAAAATATAAAATTTTTGGGTTCAAAAAATAATTAAAATTTTTATAGATTTAGTTTTATTTTAACGTTAGTGATAACAATATCACTACAATTCGATCTATATATATAGTAATTTATTTGAGATATGAACTTACATAAAATACTAATGTAATTTTTTATGGAGAAAGGGCTAAAAATTGCTACCAAATGTTATTATTTTTTTATTATTTTACAAGAAAATTAGAATGTTTTTAACGTACATATATAAAATGTAATTGTAAGTTATTATCGTATTTTACTTTTTTTTATGATTTTTATTGATTTAATCTTTTTTTCATGTAGGAACATTATTTTCTATACCTATATACAAAATATATAAGTAAAATAGCGTTTTCTTTAATTTTTTTTTTTCATTTTATATGTATATTTTTAAAATTGTTTTTCCTTTAGATATATATTTATTTATTTTTCTTGTATTCTTTGTAGCACGTGAAGTGTCAGACCAAATATGCATTTCATGGTAAATTAATCGTCAAAAGAATAATTTTTGAATATAATAAACAAATTAAGTGATTGATTTTTAATACGTCTTAAAGGAATTTTATAAAGGCGTCCCAAAGTAATATTAGAAAAAAAAGTTGTTACAAAAGGACCAACTTTATTCTCATTTTGACTATGGAAAACAAAACAAAATTCTTTATTTAAAGAATTTTATACACAATTTCTTTTGGACTCATCATATATATTTGAATTAAAAATCAAGATCACTGAACAAATAACACAATACAAGTATGACCTCAAATGTATTTGATATAAAACATTACATATTATTATTTATGCCTTTATGAGGTTTATATTTTGTTAAATTTCCTGTTGTATGTACGGTTCTAGTCTTAGAACTTGCATTAACAAACAATCCAATAATTTTTCAGTAATTTCAAGTTAAAATTATTCTCATATAATAAGCAATAGATTTCATATAAGTATCCTGTGTGAAAATAAATAATTGTTTTCAGGTTAAATTACTATATCTACTAATAAAAGTTAATAACTAAGGGCTTAGAAAATCTCATGAAAATCCTCACAAAATTTTGTTCTCCAGTAAAATTATAATTTACATAAATGTGTAAAATGTATAAACATTGATAATTTACATTAAGGACTAAATAGTTTCTAACTAAACCATCAAGGATTTTCTCTTAATTACTTCTACATTATGTATAAGTCTACCTATGACAAACAAACTTATTTAGAGAATTATAAAATGTCACTATTTAATAAATAATAATGTGTACATTTAAAGTTTGGCATATAATTTGCATTTAAAAAATGTTGAAAAACACGTAAAATATAAAATGTGACTACAAAATTTTGTTTACTGAATATGTATTTCCTTAAAATACCCACAAATTACAGACGTTTCTATTTTTTTTTTTTTTTTTTTTAATTTTTTGTGTAAAGAAGAAAATCAAATTAAAAATTTATAAATATATTAGACAACATAATAATATTGTCATTGAATGGTTTCTTTAATGTCAAAACCCAAAAGGCTTTAAACTAAATTAAAAGATTTAAAAAAAAAATTTTATTACATTATATTATATTCATAATAAATAAAATTAAAAATAAAATAATTGTATTTTTAATTGATTCATAAAACGACAATTTGATAGCTTCTCATGTTGTCTCTACATACATTGTACATAACATACCTCAATGTAAATTTTATTAAATTAAAAAATAATTGTGTAAAAGACTTTATAAAAATAGTGTATATTAAGAAAATTTAAATTTTTATAATAAATTTCATTGCCATTGGCAGCTATAAATGCTGAAGTTGATTGAATTAAATTCTAGATCAAGGTAGAATAAAATATTAAATATAGGCTTTCATTTTGGCATAATAATAAAAAGACAAAATTATAAATCATGACAGTTTAAAAGTAACATATTGTAAATTTACTAAATAAAAATATAAAATTATGAAATTTAATCTCAAATATTTTTTTTGAACATTTTTCATGCGTAGTGTATGAATGTTGGCACAATTGTTATACCATTTAACACAATTGATTTTCAATAATAGGCTATATGTTAAAAATAAAATATCCTTTTACCTCCTACCGAGAAAAAAACCATTTTAAGCTATTTTTTTAAAGAATAATAAATCTTAACTACTTTATGTATACTTTATTTATACAAATGTGCGTACATAATGTAAATAAAATAAAATCGATTTTTATGTAATAATAAGTGTTTATGCGAAACACTTATCATATGCTATAATTTTTTTTAAAATATAACCTTAAGTCCTGTATCTCTCCTCGAGATAGTGTTAAAATAATTTTGAACAGCTTGTCTATAATTTTGTTTTGTGACGTACATTTTTAGATTATCATCAGATAAAAGTTGATAATAGCTATGTACTTAGGTACATACACATATTTATACAATGTTTTTTTTATGTATAAAATAAAGTATATAGTATAGTATATAGTCATTTTAATATAAAATATTATGTGCGTATACACACACCTAATATTATATTATATTGAATGTGCCACTTACTGACAAAATAATCAATTTAATCAGATAAAATTGTGCACGCAATACAAATAATGTAGTACTAAATCTATATTCAAAAGTTTAAGATATAAAACATTATTAAGTTTATGTATATTTGTATATTGCTTACAATTTTTAACTTTCATTTGAAAACGAAATCTTAATAATATTTTTACAGCCAATCTTCTGTCGACTGAATAAACTTTTTCAATTCCTATTTTAATACTTATAGATTCTATTATAGATAAATTTGAAAAATTAATGTGTCTAAATTAATACTAACAAAATTATTTTCATCTTCCATATAAAATATATCAATTTCTTTATTCCTAACTTTTGTTTCTTGTTTTTCACCATTTAAAATTCTATAACAGATATTTCCTGATGGGTTTATATAAAATAAAATAAAATTTCTGTAATTATTTAAAGCGTATTATTTAAAGCGTTCGTGCTGTAGAAAAATGATCTGGTTTAAGGCCATATTATAACATAATGTATTATATCATATAGAGATAAATCTATACATATTTTTTTTACCATAATTTATCAAAAAATAACAGGGAATAATATATTTTTAATCTTAAATATAAAGTGAAATTGATTATAGTGGCTATTTGGGATAAAAATAAGTAATTAAAAATTATTGTTAAATATAACACGTTAAAACTTTTCACTTAATTTCCAGAGCGAAGAAAACTTATACATATATTCAATTCAAAAACTACACTTCTTATTTCATATGTATTCTCTATCAAAAAATCAAAATAATGTTTGCTTAAGTAAAAAAAAAAAATCAAATTTATATCTCCCACAGTCTTAATTTATTTCCCTAATATAAATCTTAAATAAAAAAATTTTCTTATGCCAAATATTTTTCCATTAAAGGAATTTTTAAAATTCTATGGAGCTACAAAATAAATTCATTCTTTATTGTATAAGTATATTGCAATCTATAGTTATTTCTCATGTACATATGTATAATTCAAATTTATATATTATATTATATTATCATGACATTTATATATATTTATACACATAAATTATGATATTATTATATATGTAGGTCGTAACAATGTTGCGAACGTATTAAACGAAATGAATAATTAAATTTTTCTTTAAAAAAAATTTTGTTTTTTGTTTATCTTAAAAATGTTATCAGTAGGACTAAATTAGCTGAAATTCAATTATTAAAAGTGAACATTTAATTTTTTTTAAATAGTTAAGTTAATTTGGGATAGATCATGTGGAAAACTAGTAGGTCACTAGTCAATGCATATACCTTTCATAGAAAATTTAGAAATTTTATTAAACCATAAAATTATTAATGATTATGAGAAGAATGGGAATTATATCCAAATCTTATTATAGGCTTAAATATAAACATGTACTTATGCGTAGTTATGGAAACTGATTTATATTTTTTGAAGGATAATTTTCTTTAATATTGATTTAAATATAGTTATAATTTACAATTCACTGTCATCATATTCGACCAACTTGCACATTACGCAATGTTGTACACATATGTACTTATACGTACGAATGTTAATTGTAGTTTCATGTTAAATTTCATTTTACAACAGATTCGTGTTAAATGGTATAATGAGAAATATATTCTAGCATTTGGTTGCGTAAAATACAAAATAATGACAAGTAACAGACAGCATATAGTACATTAATTCGATATCATTGCGAACACACATAAATTATATATGCTTATAACTAGTACTACATACTTATACATACTTAGTTAAGAAATAAAAGAAAATTATATCATAATTTTAATTAAAGTTTATTTTAACAATTAAAACTATTTTAGCTTCAAGAATAATATATATAGGAATATAGGAAAATTCCTTGTTTAAAATTAAAAAAAATATTTTCAAAACTTTTATTTTCATTTTAAAAGTTAAAACTATGAAAAACTTTTACTTTACATAATATCTAGATATAAAAAACATATTATTCATTCAAAGGGTGAAAATAATTTTGCGGAATTACACCGTACATCCTTGAAGCCTTTAAGCATATTAAAATGATAGGAAATTTTCATGTACCATAAAAAAAAAAAATATAGGCTTCGGTTGACTCATATTTTCTGGCTGATTTAAAATGCATTTATAAAGCTATAAAGGTTTCTTTTTATGATTAAAAAATAAAAAATTCTTTTTTAATTTTTATTACATTTTTTTTAGATCTAATAATAATTTTATTTTTATGACCGCTAGCCTGAATTCTCGTAAATGGAAAAAAAGCACTTGGTTTTTTTTTTCATATTTTTTTATATTATATATACATATTCTGTAACTAATAACTATGTTATGTTAACATCTTGCCATCAATTTTATAAAGAAACTCAAGGTTTAAGGTTCCCTTGATTAATATTTTCAATTTAAAATATAGTTATTCTTGCTCGACCTCAATCAGGACATTTCTTTAATATCATTGTTTTTCATTAAAATTTTCAAAACGATAAAAACGAAAATAATGCAATTTTTTTTTTAAGTTTTTAATTTTCTTCTATCTAAAATGAAATTTTTTACGATGTTATTTTTTTTTTTTTTTGTTTACGACCATTATATTATTTGCAATCAAAAACTGTTGTTCTTCCTTTGCATCATATGGTTTTCTCACCTTTAAAAAAACATTCCCTAATTCTGTTGATATTGTGCTCTTACATTGCCAACAACATAAAGAAAATTTATTATAAATTTGATTCAAACGTCATTATGTACTTTCCAACCTTATAATGAAAGGGATTTACTAAGAAATGGCATTTAGGAAATATACTGGATTTTCATAGTTATTTGTAATGAAATAATAAAATGTCATTTTAAGAGCGCTATAGCCTTATTCTCTATGGTATGCTATAGCCAAATGTTGTTTAAACAATATTGGAAAATTTTGGCTTCTAGGCAAAGTACTAATCTTCATCTTTTGCAAAGCAAGTTTCTAATTAGGAGAGTAACCTTTTTTAGATTTTACAAAAAAAATGTACTTTCAGTTCTGGCGTTTGCCCTTATTTTTCTAAGAATACAGAAAATTGGTAATAGAATAGTAAATAGAATTGTATAATATCCTTTTTGACGAAAAAAAAAACCCTAAATTGGTTTTTGTTGTATACTAATTTTCAACTTTTTTTTTTTTTTTAATTTACAAGTCATCATTTAATTTTAGAACAGAATCCCCAAAAAGGTAACATAATAAAGAAAACTCTCGCTTTTGTGCTTTCTTTTTCAGAGGAAATCATGTAAAAATATTTTATTTTTCATCATTTGACCTTGCTGTAATATGAAAACATGATTCCTTTATTTGTTTTATTCGGAACTAAAAGTTTTTTTTTGTTTTTTTTTATGCCACACTCAATTGCTTTGATGAATTTTCCGTTTTTATGAAAATTGAAAAAAAAAAAAGAAAGGAGAATATGTTATGAGATTGTAAGTGAAATAAGGTCACGTTAATTTAGTTTTAAGTTTAATATCGAATTTTTGAATTGTTAATTATATTATTCTATTTTAAGTGTATGTTGTAAATTGGCTAATTTAAGATAAAGATCCGTTTTAGAATTAATCATCGTTCGTAATCTCGACTATCGTCGTAGTGTAGTGCCAATTGGTTTTGTTCTAGAATTTAATTCCCATTTAATAATTGAATTTGTGTAATATTCTTCAATTGAAATAAGTGTTATTTTATTATAGTAGATTGAGGCCCTAATCAATTATTTATTAATTTGTTTTTCGTAAAAAACCATTATATAGGTATGCGATAAATAAAAAATCCTTTTAATGCGTAGGGGATCGTTATGTTGTATTTAGTGCTATAGAATTTAGATCACTAAATGGAGTATAATATGGGTCAATACACATGCAATCATTTAGATGCATCTGCGTAAATAATGAAAAAATTTAGATGCATCAGCGTATATAATGAAAAAATTTAGATGCATCAGCGTAAATAATGAAATCATTAATTGTTTCGTATTGAATATTACGTAATACCTAAACAAACATAATATCTCTCACAATATTTCAATACAGATACAGCCAAATACAAAAAAAAAATGAGAAAAAATGAGAACTACGTAATTCATACACAAAAATAATATCACTAAAAGAAAGAGAAATTAAAGGATAATTAACGTGGAAAAATTCCATTGGCTTCTTTTATCTTTATTTTTTATTATAAATTATCTCTATATTCTCTCTTTGCAACTACCTCTCCCCTACGCATTAAAGCAGTATATAAGATATGTTAACAAAATTTGTTATAACAATTCGTTGTCTATAAACACAAACACATAGACACTTGTCAAAATTATTAATTTTGACTCGTGTCTATGTGTTTGTGTGTATAGACACCTCGTAACATAAATTATTAGTTAAAATATATTATAATCTACTATTAAAGGTCTCTTCTGTATAGTACGTCTTTCTCAGTAATACCAATTATAAAATCCCTGTTTAATGTCATATTTCCACAAATAGCTAATATGGTTTTCAATTCATAAAGTTTCTAAAAGATTTTCATATAATAAAAATAAGCTAAATTAGTGGTCACATCTCACATATGATAAAAAAAAATAAATAAATTGACGGATATATGAATTTAACGGTCTGTAAACTTGTAGTACTACTATGTCATACACTTTATGTAGTTTATGTAGTATCACGGTATTTTTTTTTTTAATTCTAAAAAATGTGAATTAACAAATTTTAATTAAAAAAAATTCATTTTTTTACTATCAAATATCGCAGGTATTTGTGCAGAATTTTTTTTTTAAACTAAGAAATTAAACATTTATTGAGTAATTTAAAAAAGAAATGTTTTTACTGTTTCTTAAAAACTATTAATTTTTATAGAGTTAATGGAATAAGGGAATTGGGCAAGTTATATTTTCGTGAACTAATCATGAAATTTTAATTCTTTTTCACAAAAAGTTGTATAAAATTTCAGTCTAATCAACACTGGGTTATTAAATAAGAAAATAAGATCATGGTCAATTTGTCATCATCTGGTTATTTTTATCTTACCAATAAAATTTGCCAAAAAAAAACAAAAGGAAAAACATACAAAAACTAGCAAAAAAATCCTAGATGCAATTTTCTTGACAAAAAAAAAAATAAAAAAATAATATTATTTTCTTATTTCTTTTCGAAAAAAAGAAAAATAAAACACAATAATCATACTTTTATTTATTTAGCTTTCGGAATAATTGTTTCAGGCTAATTTGACTTAAGATTAATTTCATAAAATTGCGCATTTAATTTCTAAGTGATTTTGACATTGTGACAAATTCAATTTTTGTATAATTTTATAGAAAATTATCACAAAATTGTCAGAATTAATATAGGTATATGGTATGCATATTTAGTAAGGCGCCAAATTTATTTCATTGTTATTTTTTTTACTATATGATGAAATGTAAAAATTAAATTGTCTGAACGAAATGTAATAAAAATTGCCATATACCTAACGTGACAATGTCAATTAAATTTTTTCTAAGTTGGCATGGCATCATATACAGAAAATACATGTTGTCTTTTTAACTTCATAATGTTAAAGTTTAGAAAATTTTTTTAATACATAAAAGTTAAAAGGTTTAACAATAATATTGTTACGAAAAATTGAAATTTGTTGTTTGATAAAATGTCTTCAAACCTACATATCTGTGTTAAAAAATACTTCAAAATTTTTGAATGACTTCGCATTAAGCTTTTCAATTCTATGAATCCAACCGATGGAGAGCTACTTCTAAAATTATCCCTTAAACTCTTATCGGTGGAAACCATAACTTCCATAAAATATTGATTATGTCTTTCGAAAATTTTTTTATTTATTATCTTATTATTTACTCAAAGATGGACTCAAACATGTGGGCATTATCACTAAAAAAATATAAAACAGTACCTCAGAAAAACGGACAGACGACAGACCGAAAGTGAAAATATACAGTTTGTTTTTATTTTATCTTTAATGAAAAACGGGCTTAAGAAATTCGTTTGCAAATAATATTTTCAAAAAGTTGTGCATTGCATAATATATTTAACTTATAAGATAAAATGTTATCCATATGTTCCATAATTATGTCTGAAAGAAGTTTTTTTTGGAAAACATTAATGTGACCTTAAACGAAATTTAATGCAATGGTGTGAATGAGGTTTCATTAACCTTATTTTTGAGGGTAATATTGCAATAAATACGAAGAATTGGCTTATTTCGGTTGAGTAGCAGCGGAAAATAAATAAATATAAATGGTAGGATAATTTACATTGGTTTTTTTTGTCATAATGTTTCTTTTTTCATAACTTATTGCTATTAAAAAATAATAATATTTTGTAAGTGACAGCTTAACAAAGAAAAAAGTCAACCTTCAAAAAGGCGCAAAAATGAAACATTGGACACCACAAATAAATAAAACAAACTTTCGAATAAAAATATTGCCCATAAAAACTGTACATAATATTTATAATATATGTATACAATAACTTTGGTAAATTAATTTTTATGTGAATTTTTGTATAATATATAATGAATATATAGGTATTCTTATTTTTGTTATTCACAAAAAATTATGTTAGGGTCATATGTTCACTTCTTCAATTTTCTTTATAACTTTATTTTTATATATTATATGTCAGGTGCATTCAAAAAAAGTTAACTAGAAAATGAAAATTGAATGTTGTTATCGGTATAAATACATTACCTAGATTATGTATAGCCTACATTAGTGTCTAAACAAACCATAGTATTCAATTTTCTTTTAGTAGTATATAGGAGAGACATACCAATTTTATTTTTTATTACGAAAAATTAAGATAAGTTTAATTCGTGGTATCGATTTGAGAGCGTTATCGTCCCCTATTGTATTCATGTTTTAAATATGATATACGTT
Organism: Hybos culiciformis; assembly: GCA_964007475.1. Taxonomy (NCBI): domain Eukaryota; kingdom Metazoa; phylum Arthropoda; class Insecta; order Diptera; family Hybotidae; genus Hybos; species Hybos culiciformis. The sequence goes on along the minus strand of OZ023274.1, from coordinate 91,621,685 downwards.
AAAATTTTTTCTTTGCGTATCAATTACAACTTTGTTTCGTAACCAAATCGAACATATTTTTTTTTTTAGTAAAGGTTCTCGAGTACATCCGATCGCGACTTATGCGCGATAATAATAAATTTTCTTATAAAAAGTAAAATTGATATGTTCTTTAATTTAATACTATGGATTGTATAAACACACTAATGTAGGCTATGGTTTGACATTAAAAGAAAAAAAAAAGTTTTTAATTTTAAAATAATTGTATCCTTGAGAATAATGAACATGAATTAATAAATTTGTCAACAAAAGGGAAAATAAATTTTACTTGAATAAAAGTATTTGTTGTACATACTATAAATAAATAAATAAATATGTATATATTAAAAATATATAAATATAATTTTTTTTTACTTTAAAATTTGTGGGGTTTTCCACAAATTTTATTTTAACTAAAATTCTAATGGATTTTTTTGTTTTTTTTTTTTCAAATTATATAAAATTTTAAAAGCTTGGGAATTTTAATTTTAATTTTTTTTTTTTATAAAAAGAAAAATATGTTTTTTTATTTTTCAAATTCTACAAACTTAATTTATGGTTTCATTATTATTTATTTCTGTTTCTTAAAAATTTAAGTTTTCTGTTTATAGTTTTCAGGATTTAATAAGTTCTATGAGGTTTGGAGATTTAATAATTGGAACCAAACTGAAACGTCTAAAACTGTCGAGATTCCAATAATCAGATATAAATCAGATATAAATCAGATGCGCAATTCGCTTAATAATGAATAAGGGGTCCACAATTTTTTGACATGCACAATTTTTAAAATGTTAAATAAAATATTTATAATTTCACTTTTAACACTATTTTTAGTACAACCCTAAATTATTTTCATACATTTTCAAGAATACGAAATATATAAAATTATTACGCGAAAAGCAATTTAATTAATTTAAAATAAAGAGGTATTTAAATAATTTTTTATTCGTGATATTATAAAAATAAAATTTTCATTCTGAATAAATAAATTTAAATAAATTTTTTTTTTGCCATTTGCTTGAACTTTTTAAAGAATTTTATATTTATGACTTTGACATAATCATGATAATTTAACAACATTTTTGTACACAAATGAATCAAAATGCAAAATTTTTTTTATTATAAAATGTCTGTGAAATTGCTAGTATGAATCGTATCAGGAAATTTTAAAATTAAATGAAATTTTAAAATTAATGAAATAATTTTCTTTAAATGAATATTTTCCTGCAGAATAAAAATCTGGACTTTTGGTAGAAAAACTTTGGATTTTATAGCACTATCTTTATAGAAACAAAAAATTATTAAAAAACCTTGAATTTGATAACAAAAAAAGTTATTATATCAAATACAAATTTTTGCTTAACTACTTAAGTTCATTGTACATTAAACCACTGGACATAGCGACTAAATAAACTTTAATATAGACAAGAATTTGTCACTAAAGCATAAATCCAATGTAGAAATACCGTTAATAAAAATCTATGTAAATATATGTCTCAAAAATTATTCTCAAAAAAAAAAAAAAATTAGCCAACAAAAAAATTATATTAAAAAACTTGAAAAGGATTAGCTAAAGGATACTTGACAAAAACTCTTCAAAAACTTAATAATGCTACTTGAGTACATTCTTAAGTTAAAAGTTATTACATACTTGAGTCTAATGAGTTCATAATGGTGCATTATATTTAATTTCTTCATATTTATATATATACAGACGTACTTTTTTTCATTAAAAACCAAAAAGAGGTCTATAAATATATTATAGCACTTAACCACATAAAAAATATTTTATTTAAATGTAGGTTTTCATTCATTTTGTTCATTTCTTGATATTCTTCCTTTATTCGGAGAAAATTTATATGTAGGTATCCTATGTACAAAAAAAATAAATAAATTTGATTTATTTAAAAAACAGAAATTTATATTTATGTACACACATACATTATGTAGATACATATAATTTTCATTCATGTAACACAAATACATTTTTTTTAAGTATATAGAATTTTTTTCATATACAATTTGGAACAGAAGAGCTTTAAAAAAATATTTTCATTCATAGTTATGTACATACAATGATATAAAAATACATACTGATTGTATAAAAATAAAATTATCAAAATAATTATTTGGAAAAGAAAAAAAAAATCGTTTTTTTCATTGATCATTTGCCAAATTTAAAGAAAAATTATGTTACAACCGTCGTCACTGTAAGATTGATGGCTGGGTTGGAAAGTATTTTGAAATAAATTTCTTATTCTTATATTATAAATTGAAATTTGGCCGAGATTATTATTGGTTCGAAACATTTATTTTTTGTTTCGTCTGTTCTAAAGTTGAAGTTTCAAGTTTTTATAAAACGTACTTTGTGTAATTGCTTATCTATGTTTAATAGAAAAGTAAATAAATCTAATTTATGAATAATAATTAACAAAACAAAGTCAAATATAGAATTTATGGAAAAAGGCTCAAAACCTCATGCCTTTAAATTGGAATTTTATATTTATGTAAATATAATGCGTTGATACAATGATATGATAAATATGACAAATTCCAAATACTTTCTAACATTTTTAACCTAATCCTCAATCTGTCATTATATATATATCTATTTCTGAAAAACATTTTATTTATTATTTATGTCAGACCTAAAATAAGAAAATAACATTGCCAATATAGTACTATTTTGCTATTGTAATATTTTTAGAATGAAAATTTATAAATATACATACAACATACACAGATAAAAACAAAAAAAATTTAAGTTACACGATTATTATTTAATATGTTAATAAAAAGTAAAAAATAAAGCTCAATTTGCAAATCCAAGAAAATAATTTTTTATGTTAGAAAACTTGTTGAAATGCATGTATTGTTAACTAAACATCGGCCTAGTAAAAAAAAAATTAGTTAACGATGAAACTACGTTACCGACGAGTTGGAGTTGATGCAATATTGTATTGTCAACAAAAATAAGGGTCTCTGCACAATTTCAGCTAAATTAAATATCAGTTGCAAGATTTGATGATAAACAGACAAATAAACAAACGCACAGAGCATTTATGTGTTTTAAATAAAATCGTGTAATAAAAATAAATTGGAAAATTTTTTTTATTTGTTTATTTTTTTTTGTTATGATTGGTAGACTTACAGCCGGATTCGTAAGAGCATTATTTATATTTAGAATGAGAACATTTTGATTTTTATTTTCCACAAAAATATTTGATTTTTTTTAATTAAAATTTTGATATTTGATCAATTAAAAATAATGTAAACACTTTAAGTGTGGTCAATGAAAATTTTTATTTATTTTTTTTCTCTAATATTTATTTTTATATTACATATACCTACATTTATATGTTCTTAATGAAGTTGATATTCAATGTCTTATTGCCCGTGAACAGGTGCAAGGACTGAAATTTATTGATGGTGCGTGACTAAATTTAAATTTATTTTCATTGTCATTTAAAATTTTACGTTCAATTTAATATACGTATGTACATATATAAATTCTGTTAAATCTTTAAATGTATCCACGATCTTGGTGAAGTTGAAAGACCTGAAATGAAATTGTAAAAGTAAAGTGTGTTATATTAAATTTAGAACTTCAAGTTTTTTAAAATATAGGATTATTATACAAATATTACATTTTTAATATATTTAGAGTTAATGTCTAATTATTATATTTTTTTTTAATTTTAGTTTTTTTTTTTCTAATTATAGATCGAAGTTTTCTAGTAGCTAATGCCCAATCAGAAACACATCATATCATTTGGTGTTCCGATGGTTTCTGTAAAATGACTGGTTTTACACGCGCTGAAGTAATGCAGCGCTCTAGTTCTACGGAATTTCTTCACGGACCAATGACTTCACAAATGGCTGTGAATTTAATTAGAGAAGCATTAACTAAAGGTTATGAAAAACATTTTGAAATATTATATTATCGTAAAAATGGTAAGAAAAATTAAAATTATTATTATTATTATTATTAGAAAAGTTTAATTTAAATTTTAATTGATTTTATGAAATTAAAAATTTCAATTTAATGAAGCATAAAATTTTTTAAAACTTATTTTATATAAAACACTTACATAAGTTTTTTTTGTATAACACAAAGTTAATAAAATATGGTATTTTGTTTCTCCAATTTAATATATTCAATTCTCTAGTCAAAACAAAATATTAATCTGAAAATAAAATATATATAAAATGAACTTCTAAAAAAAAATTTAATGAAAATTGTTTTTTCTTTTTTCCAAAAATAATCCCAACAAATCGTTTGTCTCCTGAAAATCAATTGCAAAATACAAAAAAAAAAAATTAAAAAAGAAAAAAAAAATTAAATTAATTTTGAACACGTAAATATACAATTTTCACGTGCTTTTTATGCGCCGCTCTTTGTATAAAACTTTTAACACCTGTTTCGAAAATAATAAAAAAAAAATTTATACATAATCCCATAAAAACCATATAAACAAAAATGTAGCTACACCAAAAAAAAACTTTTATTTTTTTTTTTTTGTTGTATCTCTTTTTATATATTAGATTGACATAAATATTTTTTGCCTTTTTTTTTTTGTTCAAAACAAATTATATATATATGTATATTTTTATGTTTATTATTTATTATTTATTGTACAATTTAGTGGTTTGTATTTTAAAGAAAAAAAAAAAACATTATAAAAACAGATGTAAATTATGTTTTTTTTTTTGTATTTTTTCCAAAGGATGTTCTGTAGTCTTTAGTCATTTTGAATTCCAAATTTTTACTATAACTAAAAACAATTTTACAAATTAAATTTTTTATATAAATTATAATTTTTGTTTCTTCCATATTTTGCTGAGATCAATAAAAATTAGTATTACGAGAAATTTCATTTATTTATGTTAAAAAAAAGAAGGATATGCCCTCGTTATCATAAAAATTTTAATTTAATTCATTGTTGATTCGTTCAAGCGAAAAAGCGCTTGATATAAATATTAATACGCGCTAAAATTAATATTTTATGTTTATTATTCTTATTCCTTAATTACAACTATACTGTGGGATTATTTCTTGGTTTGGTGGGAAAAATGTAATTCTACAGTGAAATATAACTAGCTTTTTTCCGATTCATTTAATTTCCACAATGTCAATAAATTTCAATTGAATGTGCATATCTAATGAAAATAAAACGTATATGTGTATATATTGTAGGGGAGAGGCTTGCAGGTTGCCACTGCTTGCAGGTTGCCACCACTGATGTATTGTGACATTCTAGCAGTCTCACAAACTAAACTCCAAGTGACATCGACAGAACAGTTGTCACTTTTAATCTACTTTTGGAGCGGACAGACGCAATAACACAGTGTTTACTGAGCAAAGTGTGAATTATTATTTTCAAAAACTTTAAAAATTGAAAATTGTGTTTCTGTCCTGTGCTCGTAAAGTGAACTCTTTTATTAGCAAATCAATATAAATAATTGTGTTGCTTTTTCATTCAATTAACATATTCCAAAAAAAATTAAAAATATATTATGAATTGGCAATTTTTTTAAATGGATTATACAAAATTGGGTCAGAATGCAGGTTGCCACCTTGATTGGTTTGCAGGTTGCCACCTTGATGAAAGCACTGATGACTGTATGATTTGTTTGAAGAAAATGTCGGAAGTAGACACAACTCTATTATGTTCCACAAATGCAGAAGAGCCGTTCACGCGAAATGTGTTTCAGTGTTTAAACTTGACCGAATTTGGATTCCGATGAAGATTTGGAATGATTCCATACCACATTGCAATTTTATTTTTTATGTCAATTTTCAGTCATTTCTTTATGTTTACAGCCACTGTGTGCAAGTGAAATTCAATAAATTTGAATAAATTTCTAAATAAGACATTTTTCAGTTTCTCAACATTTTCAGCAATTTTCCAAAGGGTGGCAACCTGCAATCCTAAATTTGAAGAGTTCGATTTTAGATACTTTTGAAAATTTGCTATAGAATTTTTATTTTTTGAGATTTCAAATGATTTCTAGACCAGGATTGTAGCTTTTTACTTCCTCTTTCCAACCCATATACTTTTTGTACAATACGTTCATTTTTTGACGAGTTATGATAAAAAAAGCTATGGGGTGGCAACCTGCAAGCCTCTCCCCTACATATTTTGAAACTGAGATTTAGTTATCTACTTAATTTAACACAGAACTAACTATAAATTTAACTTTTTTTTTTATTGCAAGAACAAACAAAAATAATTTAAACTTTTCCATCTAACTTTTCTAATTTATATGAAAATTTTATTTTTTTTTAAAATAAATTAATTATTTAGTTTTAGTTTTTGTTTTGTTTAGGTATAAGTGTATTTTATGTTATTATTATTATAATTTTTTTTTTCTCATTAAAGGACAAAAGTTTTTATGTTCAGAGGTAATAGCACCAATACGTTCCGAAGCTGATGATATTTCATTATACATAATTAATTTTGAAGATTTATCAAATCCATCAGTAGACCAACAAATTGTTGAACCCGTTAGACTTAGTAAATGTAAGTACGATATAACGGGGTTAAGTATGAAGTTTTATGAGAAGTAATATAATTTGTGCAAATTAATTCTGTTGCATAATAATTAAAATATTCTGAAAAAATTAAATTAATAATATTTGATTTTCTTTTAATTTTAGTTGATAGAGCTCGTGCTAGTTTTAAGCAATCATTTAAGTTTGGTAGTTTAAGAGAACGTGGCCTTAGGTTAGCTGGTTATTTAACACCTCCTTCAGATGTTACGCAAGAAGAGGAGGAAGCTCATGAAAAGTAAGTTTAAAGATAATTACAATTTAAAAAATAATTAATATATAAATATATATTTAATTTTTATGAAATATAACAAGTCATTAAAGAATATCAAAATTTTTCCAAAAAAAAAAAAAAAATTATTTAATTTATTAAATTAATGAAATTAGCTTAAATTCCACACAGATTTTTTTGTTATTGGATAATATTGGCATATATATTTAAAAAACAAATTTTTTTCTATTATGTTAGTTTTTCTTATTTATTATATAAAATTAAATCAATTTAATTTTTTTAATTTTTATTTATGTTATGTCACTGTTTTAATTAATTTTTTTTTATTCAATTTCATAATATATGCATTGAAGAAATTTTGGGTACGTAAATTTAGTTTCTAAAAATTAAGTAAATGTCTTAAAAAAATGTCAGTAAGTCAGAGATTTGTGTATTATTTATATGGTAAAAAAAATTTTGTAAAAAGTAGTTTTGCACGAAATTATAAAATCTTTTAGTGATAGTACAATTTATATATATTTTGTAAATTTGGATATAGAGATAGAAAAATCTAATTAAAATTGAACTTATCTAGAAATTGATTTTTAAAAATAAAAATTAACCATTTGGGCGTATTAGTGGTTTTTTATCACTTAAATTGCTTCATTGTTTTACATGCATTAGCTTCATGGAGATCTATATACTATGTACACAACTTCTATCAATCAGTATACTTTTCGGTGAAGTTATCTTGCTGAAAAATTTAGTTCATTTCGATTTTCACATTGTTTCAGCAAAAATAGAATTAGAATTTTATTCGTCTTAAAATAATGATTCCATTTGATTTTTTTTTTTGAAAATGGTCAAAAGATATTATAAAATTTGATAAAAAATAGAAATAATATTTAATTGTTGAAGTTAATATGTATACATTATTTTAAAATTATAGTTGTTGGTCTTTTCCAAATCAGAAATTTTATTTAGAAATAATTTAATAGTCAATCTCTGGGATTTAATTCTACTGTTTAATCCTAATTTTTTTTTTTTTCTGAATTTATAATTATAATTTACTTTACACATATAATGAATCTAATTTTTTAATTATGTAGTAATTAATAAAATATAATTTTATTTTAGTTTTTAAAAGTATATATTCAGTCCACTTAGCATGTCATTTGTGAATTATATGTTTTATAATTTTGTACCTGTGTGTATCACAATTAATTAGAAATTCTGAAAAAAACCCCTTACACATTTTTATTATATTATAAAAACATATATTCAAATATTATAAAAGCTTTTTACATTTTCACTGCTTGGTAGAAAAAAGTTTTATTAACTCACGTACTTTTGTGGTTACAAAAAAAAAACAAATGGACTTCCTTGTTTTCATATGAAAATAAATTGCGTACTTCTTGACAATTTTGATTTTTGTTATAAATTGGTTTGATAGGACGACAATGATAACCGGTTATTATATTTGACATTTTTACTTAATCCCATAAAAAATAACATAACAATAACTATATGTTTCAATTCTATGAGATTTCTTCGGTCATCTTTATTTATGCGTATAATAAAGAAATTTAATTGACTTTTTTACATACATTAATATTATTACAATACAATGATTTGTCGATATCATATAATTTACCATAGAATGTATTTGGATTCTTCTCTGTAGAACAAAAAAAATAGATCTGTTTGACATCGAAAAAGTTAACGAAATAAACTTGATTTTGATCACATGATTTTGATAACAACATAAACCTAAACTCGTCAGTTGACGAAATTTTAATTTTAAATAAGTGTTAAGTGTTTTTAATTAATTTGTAAAATCGAAATTGTAACAAACGAAAATCTTCGTTCCACCTTATTGTATTAATTAAAAATCCTGGATTAGTTTATTTCTGTACATAATTGATGTTTGAAAATTGATATTGATTTGTTTTAACTATATAGATGTCAAAACTATTCATAGAGTGATTATACCCAAACAATTTATTATTAAAACCAGATATTTTAAATGTACTTTTGATTATTTTTGTAATTAATTAATTTGATTGCAAATTTTTTTTTATAATATCACTCACAGTAATAGTGCTTATGTTTTGTAAAACAAAAATAAAACTTAAAAAAAAAAAAATAATTTACTTTCCACTATAGTATATTTTTAGCAATATGACTTGTAATATCGAACTTACCTATTAATTTCAGGGTTGAAGAAAAATCAATTTTATTTAGGTAGTATTTAATTTTTTGTTGTTGTTGAAACTTTTGTTAATTTTAATTTTCTAATTTTATTATATTTAAGCCAAGCTACTTTACCGAAAATTGAATCTGGTAAAGTGTGGACACCTATGACAACACCAACAATAAGAAGCAAAGAGACTGAAAAATTACGTGATTCCTTACGATTAGATGATTTAAAAACTGTAGTACCCGATGTAAGTATAAATCGAAAGTTTGATTTAATTTTTTTTCAAATGTATATAAATAATTTTTAATTTACAAAGTGTCCTTAATTTCTTAAAATCACTTCATTTATAACGAAGTTAGAGCTATTTCATTCATATTCTACACTTAAAAAAGTTAAACAAAAAATCAAAAAAATATTTTCCTAACGTGAAGACTTTTAGCCAACACTGTCAAAACCAATTTACCAACAAATGGTTCAAAATAAATTTGTTTTTAATATTTTTAATTTTTCTTCTATGTGAAGTTGGAATTTTAAGCCCTTGATAGGAAATTTATATATCTAATAATTAGGACTTAAATTAGTTGAAATACTTTAAATTTTATTTATATGAAGTTATATAATTTTAAATGTAATATATATGTATATATAATAGCAACATTAATTCATTATTTTTATTATAGAAGCCTGCACCCAACGTAGTTCCGCAAACACAATCTCAACAACAAACGCAAACACAACAAATCAAACAAAAAGACAAATCAGAATTTGTACATACAAAAAGTTTAGATTTTGACTGTAGACCTAAAGGTGAGTGTCAATAATAATTATTATGTTTATTTTTATTTATATTTTTATTATACAAAAAATATAAATTTATTCTGTTTTTGAATAAGATTTTTTTGAAAAAGTAAAAAACAAATTAATAATTTTAATTTAAATAGTTTTTAACTCAAAAAATAAACGTACCTACACACTAATAAACTAAATATAAGATTAATTATAAACTTAAATATATGTCGGAAACGGGATCCCTTCATTAACCCTCTTCTATATAACAACTCTGTGGGCATTTTTATTTACATCATTTTCAAAAAAATAACTATCATATTGTTTTAATGTACAAAAATAAATATGTTAATTAAATTTTATAAAATAATTATCCTAGCTTTTTATTGCTTTTGAGGAAAAATTGTGTTTTTTTTTTCTTTTGCACGGTTTAATTCAGTGACGCTTAAAGCTTAAATGTATTTAAAAAAAAAATTCCTGCTTTAAATTTCAAAATATCTTTAAAAATTTTCTATTCAGGCCTCAAAAGTTCAAAATAAATTCTTAAAAGGATTTGAGGACTTTGTTAATGAATTTCTTTCACTGTTATCTTAGAATGTCTTCTTTTTTTTTTTTGACAAAAACTAAAATAGAAAATTTATCTCAACAAGTCAAAAAATAATTTATTACTTTTTTTTAACACTTTTATTAACATCGGGAAAGAAGAAACGTGCATAATATTAAGAGCATATTTTTCGTTTTTCTCGACAGGATATCCTATTTTAAGTTAAAGCAGTTTTAATTTGGAATTATTTTTTCTTATATTTTCTATTTTTAGAATTTTCTTTTAATGAATCTAAATTAATAGTATAGCTAATTAAAAAAGAAATGTTGACTTTTATATTTACAACATAATGGAATTTTCCAAATTTAGATTACATCTAATTAAGGGGAATTTACGGAGAACATAATATTTCAAAATAATGATAAATTGTAAAATTTATTATGTTTTTTAGAACATTAAAAAAGAAAATGTCTTTTTTGTTGGATAAAAATTTTCAATTTTCATTTGAAAATTTCCTTTAATACGAAAATAAACGGAAAATATTTTCCAATTTGGTGAAAAAGCTTTTTAAATAATATTAAATATATATTTTTATCCAAAAGCTTCTTCAAAACTTTCCACCTAAGTACAGAAACAGAAAAATTAATGTCCAAGAAAATTTTTGAAAATTTTTCAGAGCTTTAATTGTTTTGCTGTTTTTTGATTAATGTGTCGTGTCCTAAATGTTGCAAACTAAAGCTTATTTTATAAACATAGTTATGGGATTTTTCGATGTTTGGTGTTTAAAAACTTTTTCTTTTTTTTTACTTAATTATTTTTTTATTATTTTATTAATAATTTTGAGGTGAACGCAAATGCAGGATTACAATTTTAATCCTCTTTATGCACTTTAGTCAATTTGAGTAACTAAACATTTTTATCATAGTGCGTAAAACATAAAATTTACAGATAAAAATATATTCTTAACGTATTTCTATTTAACCATAACTTTAAATCAGGTTTTAGTTTTTTTAATTAATGACACTTTTTGTTTGATCTTTTTTGAAGTTTTAGGCGTGAAAATTTGTATATAATGAAAGTGTCATGAATATACCTTTAAACGCTTTATATGAAAGATACTTACCTGCATTTGTACAAATAATACGCAGTTATAAACAATATTTTATATATATAAACATAACAAATGTTGAATAAACTGTTTTATTTATTTTTAGAATTAACTTAATTTTTTTTGTAAATAATAAAATATACTATGTTTAATATTTTACGTCACCTACAATAAATTTATGTGTGGTAGAAATTGTATTCGAATTGAATATAGAGCTCTATATTTAACCATTGAGTAATAATATTTATAAGAGGGACAGAATTCATACAAGTAAATTTTTTTCAAAAATTATGACAATATTTTGAATGTATTGAGTTAAATTTTTTAACTCAAATGTTTTTATTCTTTATTTTATTATTTTTATTATTGGATTAAGAATAAACACATTTGAGTATGAAATTTTTATTCAATACATTGAAAATATTGTCATCATTTTTGAGTTATTTGAAAAAAAAATTCTGAAATTTACTTGTATGAATTCTGACCCTCTTATAAATATTATTACTCTATGATTTAACTTAAATATAATATACATCAACTATTTTGTTTTTAAATACATTTTAAATTATTAATTTTTGGTTACGTTATAAATTTATTATGTTTCGTTTTAAGATCAATGTATATAATTAACAAAATTTTAATTTCATATAAAAATTGAATATTAAATAAAGAAAAATATGTTTATTATAAGTTTCACTTCATAGTAAACCAAAAATGTAGATAATAATTTACTTTTTTAAAATACATAATATATATATGTACATTGACATTGTACACTAAGTTTAGAATTTAGTAAACCATATTATTAATATACGTATTATATAGTGGAAATTTTCATATTGTACTGTACATATTAAGATGTTATATCATATAGAACATAATAGTAAAAAATATTGAATAACTAGAAATATTAATTTTATTGAGCTTTAAATGAAAACAAATATGTATATTAAATCCTATAAATAAATTAAATAATCAACTTAAAAAATTAACAATTATTGTTCACAGAATGGAATCCTTGAGCTGAATACAACTTAAAATTCTAGATTTTCTTTAACTAGATAACTTTCCTATTTCTATTTGCATGACAGAATTTTAGAATTACGAAAATTCTGGTGATTGGTACAACGTCTGAGTTTTGTTAGTTTTATACATTGTGCACATACCTTGATGACGTCTATTGAATCTGAAATACCATCATTATCTAAATCTTCTCTACATTTTAATTTATTGAAACTTACTATATACTTTTTCTCTATCTTGTACTATGAAGTGAATATGAATTATATTCTGAAAATCAAAAATTTACATAATTTAAAATTTTACACTTTTGCATATTATTTGTTTTTTTTTTTTTTAATTTAATTTTATTTTTAATTGTTATTAATTATTATATGTATATTAAAAAAAAAAATTATATTTAAAAAAAAAAACAGAATCTTCATTTATTTTTTATTCTGGTTATTTTAATGTTGTATAAAATATTTACATAGATGAGGATGAAAGACTAATTCATGTTGTAAATGAAACCGCAAAACCAATTAATAATCGTCCTTTTTTACAAAAAAGAGCTCACACGGTCGATGATTTTATGAGAGGTAATTTTCATTTCAGTTATGGAGAATATTAATTAACTTTCTATTATAAATCAGTATTTTTTTTTTTTTATTTATACTAATTTACGAAAATATATTTTCGTTTTGGATTTTCTTTTTAATTAAATCTTTTTTGGTCCTGGAATGTTTATTAAGAAATGTTTTTAAAGCTTTTTAATATTAATGATTGATTCATTTAAGTATTTTTATAATTGTTTTTTTTTTTTTGGCGCAACTAATATCAAGTTTTGCTGTGAATGAATTTTAAATTGAAATTTTTAATTTAAATTTTTTTTTTAATTTTGAAGTTATATATATTAAAATTTGACGAAGCTAAATAGATGATTTTCCTGATTAGCGCGTTCTGCGACCATAAAATTATAAATTTTTATAATGCTAAATACATAGTTGTAATGTAAGGTATATCAATCACAGATTAAATATTAATAAAGTCCATATATTGATATTATCATTAATATTTGACAGGTCAGTCTGTCTCTATATTCCATTGCTACCAAAGATATATTTTTTGTACTACTGCTATTATTGTGCTCTCGGTTATCTTGGTTTACGCCATTAAATTACTGAAAATTATAAAACTAATTATTTTTTTGTTCATTTCAAAATATATCTGAACAATCTTTTTAGTTTTTTTGAAACGAAAAGTTGATGATTAGCCCTGATCAGTAACATTATAGATGTTAAGTTATAACAAACATTGTGAAAGTTTTCACTGGGGAAATATCTAATGAGAGTTACTTTTGGAAATTATGAAAATAAAGAAAATGTTAATTATTTATTATACGAATGCGGCTGATCAAATACATAAACATATTGTTTCATTTGATTATCTTTTAAGGAAATATTTAAAATTTATAGCAATTTATTTATTTACTTGCATGACGTCGTTTGAGTTTTAAATTTTAAATTCTATTTTGATTTGCTAAAAAAAAAAATTTTTTCTTCAGTTTATTCTTATTTGAGACATTATAAATACAGCGCTATTTAGTGCTATTAAAATCCGTTTGAAGTTAATGTTAAATGATATCAATTGAAAAAATATTGCACAGATCATTCTAGAATTGTTACTTACTATTTCGGAAGCTGGTTCTATTTTGTAGCTTTTATTATTGCTACAAAATTATGTGCTCCAAAATAATCTGTTCTGTCAAAAATAGCGTTAAATTTAAACATTATCTAAGGCGAGTCCAGATGGAAATGTTAATGATCATAATGAAATCGAATATATGGAATTAAATTGTGTGTGAATATACGGAATTAAATCGATCTAATCGTTTTGGAGTAAATTTATAAGCATGAGGGTTATTAAATGAATTACAAAAATCAACGAAAGTTCTATTCTCCTTCCCATTAAAATGAAATGAAATCAATTTATGGTAGTCTGACGGAGTTCTTCGGTTAGACAATTTATTTTTACTGAATTCAAAGTACTTATATACATATATTTATTATTTACATGTAGATTTATGCTAAATATGAACTAATTTAGGAATATGTCAATGGAAAAAAGAATTTTTAATATATATTATTTATGTCAAAAGTATTCTAACTTTTTTCCTATAATTTCTCACTATTTTCAAAAAATTTAAGTTTATCGTTTCAACTTATTTCTGTATTAAAAATAAGTATACAAACTTTTTTCTCAATATTGTCATTGCATTCACGGTGTCTTACATTTTCTTGCACTTAAAAAAAAAAAACACCAAAATTATAACTTTCTTCTTCCACTTCTTGTTCGTTTAATTTTTGCTACACACTTTGCTTGTACAGAAAAAAAAATCATAAGATTGAACGACTCTTATAAATTCATATAAGGAATAACACTTCTAATTGAACACTTTTTTTTTTTGTTGAAAAACTTGCCTATTTTCCTTTTCTTTATTTTATCTTAAAAAATTAAGTAGAATTCTTGAGAAAAAAAATTAGATAATGGAACAAATTTCTTTAGTTTTTAATTTTTCCCCTGCATAATTTTTCCGAGTTTAGAAAAGCATTAAATAGGATCAAGTTCTAGTTCAGATGATAATTTTGCATACAAATTTTAATATTTAGTGTATCCCTTTTTCATTATAAATTTAAAATTAGTTTTAGATTTTGATTAATGATCCCGTTGGTTATGTTTTTTTTTAGATGAAATTAATAGTTTTGTTATTTAAAGTTTTGAGTTTTGAAAACACTAACATCTTAAAAATTAGATAGCCACAAGTGTTACTTTTTGGTGTTTCATCATACATAAACTTATTAGATATAAGTTATATAATATAATATAGAAATAGATTCAACCTCTTTGAAAATTTTTTGTACTGAGCAGCTCTAGAATCATATCTTCGAAGTTATAATTTTGTACACATGAAAAATTGTGTAAGCCAAATATTAATACAGAAGGTATTTTTTAAAGATATTATTATAACTATTTAGTACCTACATGTTTTCAAGCATTATAAATGAAGCTTTTTTTTAGAGATTGTTTTAGAAATTGCAATTAAAATTTTTAACCTTTTATTAAAATTTTATGCTAAAAATATTAAATGGTTGTCAATATTATTTACAAATGTACATACAAATTGTTGGCAATATTAGGAAATTAGATACACAAAAAAAAACATAAACTATAATGTAGCAATATAGACGAATTCTTGTATAACTATGATGAAATGAAATTTTTTTTTTTTAATTTTATTTAATCAGAATATCTTCCATCCCAATAAATATAAATCTGTTTTATTTTTCTCTAGGTCTGTCAAAAACAGATTCACAGTTTTTAATTTTTCTTTATTGCAGTTTCGATACTTGTATTATATTATGATATTAAGCACTGAAAAACCAGGCAGCTATCGCAGCTGTAATTTCTGATTATCCCTTGCTATTTATATAGGTCAAATCTAACTAGTGGATGACTTTTGCAAGATTAGCTATTAGTCATTTAGAAAAATAGGTCGACCTTTTTTTTTTTAATATGGTTACAAATAGCAAATTTTGATACGTCATCCAAAAGTTCGATTTGAGCATAAGTAAATAGCAAAAAATATACGCTATCTGTTTTTTCAGTGTATTTTTAATAATAATAATTAATGCAATTTTTGGAGCAGATTTCGTATAAAATTTCGCAGTTTTATTTATAATCTTTCTAATATTATATTCTAAAACTAATATTCTATAGAGTTTTTCTCAGTGAGTATTATAAAAAAGTTTTAGGTTTTTTTCTTTGATTCTTAAACGTTACATAGGTTTTTAGTATAGGGTTGTCAGATTAAGAAAGTTAATATTTTATTCGTAAAAATAACTTGAAATTTATTCACTGTATAAAAAAAAAATTAATACAAAAAAGATGATTAACCAGAATGCAACAGATGTGGCTCTTAATAATGTAAAGAAATTCAGTATTTTGTAAAATTTTTAAGGAAAAATATTATTTTCAATATTTTACTATTTAACTCCATTATTATATATTTTAATTGAATTTTTCATACATTAAATGAAAAAATTATATCTTTAATAGTTTTTATTTTTCAATTTTTTATATTTTTTTTTTTACTAAATAATTTGCAGGTTATACTGGTCATACGCAAACCAAGTTTTTTCCGTATGTATCATCTGAAAGTGATCTCCAGCGGTATAAAGCGATTTCATTCCATCAACAAAACTCATATGTAAATGAATCACATCAAAGAACTGCAAGTTCATCACTGTCAAATGTGCCTTCAGATTTAAAATCAGATAAGTTAAAAGTAAGAATTTGTATAATAAATTTTTATTTATTATTATTAATTAATAATATAATAAAAATAAATTCAATTTTGCTTAGAATACAAAGCAATGAGCCAGTTTTTAAAGCTTCTTCATTTTTATGTATCATACCGTACATATTGTTTTTAAAAAGGTATTACATAGAATAGAATAAAAAAAAAAGAATGTTTTTAATAAGAAAAAATATCTAAATAAAATTAAAATCTATAATATAATATTCATCTAGTCTACATTATTTAAAACTTTTCTAAATAAAATAGAAAATAAGATAAGATAAAAATTATCTATTACATAAAATAAAAGTTATTTTGATAACGAAAAACTTATGCAAATATTAGCCTGCGAATATATCTATATAAAATACCTACATCCATATAGCTAAAACAATATTTCCGGAAATATGAAAGAAGTTATGAAAGAACATATATGATAATTAGTATAATGAGAAAATTGGAAATATTTGTAAAATGCGATAATATTTACTTCGTAATGCATTAACTGGGAACTGAAAAAAATTGCAGCGCTAAGACGTTTTAAATTACATCCTATTTTCATTGAATTGACATTGGCATTAGAGTCTCTTTTTTTTATAAATAATGACATGTAACTATGATTTCAGTGGTGGAGCTTTAAAAAGCTTTCAAAAATATATATCATAATTTTAATGACAGCATTTCGCTGATTAAACTTTTGTATATTTTTTAATAATATTAATAAATAAAAATCTTTAATAAAATTAATTTATTTTTTGTATTTAAGCTTTTTTTTTTTTTTTTAAATTATAAAATTAGGACAACAGCTAATTAGACAAAAAAAAATATTTTTCACACATTAAATAAAAAATTCTTTTTTGGCGCAAAAACGAATTTGTGGTTAATTTGTTAAAAATTATCAATAAATAACCGATAATTGGCACACACATCTTATTATTATTATTACGATAAAAAACTTGTAATGCTCAAAAATAAATTTTAAACAATATTTTATATATTACACTTTTCATAATAAACAAACTAGAGCGCTTCTTCTTCATTTATTTAAATTTTTTTTATTGAATTCAATTTTAATTCATTAAATATTTATGCTAAATTTATGCATTGAAAAAATAAAAATTACAAAAAAATAAAGTAATAATAATATTCTGAACTAATATGGCTCATTGCTTATAAAAAAAAAAAAAAACATTTTTACAACATAATTTTGATATTTTTCTAATTAAGCTTTTTCTACTTTTTTTTTTTACATTTTGTTTGTTTTTTTTTCTCGGAAATAATAAATTATTGCTTGATTTTAATTTATTTTATTTTGATTTGGATTTTATTTTATATAATTTTTTTTTTTTTACATTTTTTATGAAATCAGCATTTTAGCACTCAAAGCACCCCAAGAAGTGCAGCTATTTTATACATGGAAAAGCATGAAAAAGTAATGTATCATAAAAAAGTAATTTTATAATTATTTTAAAATTCATTCATTTAATTTAAAAATTAAGATTAGTTGCAGGATTTTAGCACCTAAAAATATTATTATTATTAACCCCGCATAAAGATAATTCATTTCTAATTATTATAAATTATATGGATTGAAGTATATGTATATACATTTATATTAACATCACAGCCAAAACAAAATTCGTTGTTGGAAAAATTATTTTCATCTGCATTATGTTAAGATTAAGAAAAAAAAAAAATTAAAAGAAGATAAAAATAAAACCATTCATATTTTTGGTTTCTTGCTGTGCATCTGCCTACAAAATTTTCACAATTTCAGCACAGTTTTTTTTTTTTTTATTTTATTCTTTTTTTTTTTTTGCGTAATAAATCTATATTTATATTTAAAAATAATAAACTTTTGGATTTGATAACTAAAAAAAAAAAAAAAATAATAATAATAATAATAAAATAAAATGTATTGCTTTTGAAATTTTCTTTAATAATAATATTATATACATAATTCTGTACTTTTTTAATTGCATTTTAATTGAAAAAAAAAAAAAAAATTACAAAATTATATTTTTGAATTTATTCGAAATGTTTTCTAGAAAATGTAAAATTGGAAAATTGGTTGCCACTAAATTTTTATGTAAAAATATCTTAAATTATTTTCATACATTCATCCTTTTCTTATATATATACGAAACACTGAACGGTGTAAATAAAAACTAAATATAATACATGCAATATACAATATAAAAGAAACAGTAGTTTCAAATTTCATTGAAGAAAAATTTATTCTTTTACCGAAAAATAGTGACTCGGCACTGTTGTTCACTATTTTTGAAAATTATTTATTTTGATAACAAAATTTTGCAGGATTCTGAAATATTAATACATCGGATGTAATTTATAATATATATTGACATGCTAACTCATAATTCTTAAAGATAACACATGTGATTTTTACAAAAGTAAATTTACAGGACCATACAATAACGTATCTAGTTTAGTGCGTAAAGATACGTACTTGTAAAAATCTGAATATTCTTATTTTATGATTTAATTCTTTAAGATACACATGAATAAAATTTAATTATTATTTTGTAAAATTTACTTAAAACTTTAATCCTAGTTTCAAGGCTTTGGACCAAATAATTCTATATTTTTTTGAATAGTTTTGAATATATTTTCTCAAAATTGAAACAAAATGTCATTCATATACATTTCCTAAATCAAGTAAATATTATTTTTCATTATTAATATCTACACTGAATATGAAATAAATTTGAGGTCTCCTCAAACCACACTAAAATCTACCCAATTTCAATTTAATATTAATTTAATATTATTTCGTATTGGTAAATAAATAATTTCAATTTAATATTAATTTAATATTATTTCGTATTGGTAAATAAATAATAAAAAATTTATTTTAATTATGCAAATGCAATTAATTATAGAATAAATATTAATTATAGAATTCTATAATTAATAATTATGAAATTTAAGTAATTTAAAATTATATACTTTAAAATATTTTATTAGCAAATAATTTTCCTTCAATTTTCCTTTTTTCTCGCATAATTATATACATATAAAAATGTAGCAAAATATACATAACAAATATCAATATTAAAAATTCTTTCATTCTTTTTCATTCAAACAATTGTGTAGATGAAATTTTATTGATATTAAAAAAGTATACAAAAGAATGAGAAGATTAAATTTTATTTCATTTATTTACATATTTATTTATTTATTTTATTTTTTTTTTATTCAAAATAAATTGTAAATAAAGATTTATTACATATATAATAATATAGTCAACATACTTAAGAGTCGAATAAACAGAAAAATTTATAAAGAAATTTGTTTTTTTTTTTTTTATAATGCAAACCCTGTTAAATATAAAAAATAACAATTATTTAACAATGTTTACCATTTATTAGTAAAGTTTATTCACAGTATAATGTAATTTAATGTTGGATGAAACTACATATATTCGATTCTCTCGTAATAAATATTTCGAAAGTTTTAATTTTAAATCTAAAAATTATAAATATTAATATTAAAGATATTCTTTTCATCAATAGATTCCAATTTTCCAATGTTAAATTACTGGAACATTTAATAGAATAATAAAATTCAAAATAAAAAATCGGAAAATACAAAGTTAATTAATTATATTGAGTTCAATTAATTGAGGGGTCCAGAACTAAAATAGAATAGAAAATCATAAGAAAGATTATTAATTTTAGAACCAAATTCCCCTATATATAAAATTGTACCTTATTTAATTTAAAATAAATTTTTGTGTTTAATATCAAATAGTATAGTTAGCTACAAATATTTTTTTAAATGTTAGAAATTCTGATAAAATTATTCCGTCATTCAATTAGTCAGTCATTCGTTAGATTCGATTTTAATTCTATATTCCTCAATTATTTTGAAATAATTATATTGTAGGATTAAACTACATATATTCTTTATTTGACGGTTTGTATATCAAAAATTATAAAACTGTGTATACCTTATATAGTGTGTACTTTTTATTTTAATACTATACTATTATCGTAATGTCATTAATTTTCAAAATAAAATAAAAAAGTTAATTCAAATTCACTTATAAGTTTTGAGTTGTTAAATATTAAATGTATTTTAAATAAATATATAAATTCAATTATTTATTAACATACATTTTTCTCTTTTTTTCTCCTATTTTTTATTTTTTATTTTTTTTGGTTTGTTTACATTTAAAATATTATAATTTACGAAAATGGAAATATTGAATGAAAAATTATTGAAATAAATACAAAAAAAAAAAACAAAAACCTCAATACCGTGATCAGGATAATGGATCTGGAAAGTTTTTTCAGGGAAGTCGTCATACGCCAAATATGGGAGAGAAGGTAGCACAGGTGAGTTTATTTTTTTATTTTATTTACTTACAAAATTTTCAAATCTATAATGTATGTAATTTTTATAAATTCTTTACTTATGAACATCAAAATGTAATATTTCCTATAAAAGAGAAGGTGAAACTCAAAATATCACTATTGTAATATTTTGAAGTCCTTTGTAATTATTATAATTCTTTTCAAAGCGAATATTCCTAAAGTTTTGAGTTAGTAATTGGTCAATCTATCCAAGATCTAAGATTGGCATTGTTAAAGTTATTAATAATAATAGCTCCATATATAACTGATGTTTATAGTGTATTACTTACCATAAATATTATATATATATATATATTTTTATAAGTTTTATGAATTTGGCAAAACACACGTTTAATAAATTTTCAACTGTTTAAGAAAGTTGTGTAATAAGTATTTGAAACTAGAACTTACCAAAATGTGTATGCAGAACTTTAATAAATCCCTTGATAATTTTTTTTTTTTTAATAAGCTCGAATAAGCTTTAGTGTTCTTTTTTTTTTTTGGATTTGCTAAATTGATATAAATTAAGTTTTGACACGAAATTGATTAAAACTTATGAGTATATTTGTGTGCACGCTTAGTATTTTTTTTTTTTTGATTATTCTTACACGAAATTATTCATAAAATAATATAATTAATAAAGTAATTAAATAAATATAAAATGAAAATTTTTGATGTGGACTCCCAAAAGTAAATCTTTTCTACCTTATTTTATTAATTGAAAACATGTTTTTATTTTGAAAGGAAATAAAAAAAAAATTTAACAAAGAAATTTATAGAAGACAAAAAAAAAAACAGAGTACCTACCTTTTTATTAAAAATTTATGTGAAAATGATTACGATTTTGCTTAACTTAAATTTGTTATGAAGTTAAAAAAAAAAGTTTTTTTTTCACATTGTCTTTGATTTCGTTAGCAGTTGGCAACCCTTAAAACGCTACGACAGAATAACCAACAAGTAATTGAACGTATGGTGAAACAAGTTTAGTAAATACATTGAACCTCCAGAGTGTGCTTTTTGTTTAATGAATACAATACAAAAATAGCTACAGGAAGTGAAGAATTTCCTAATTTATGTATAATAATCACTGTCTTCTGCATTTTAAACCTTATGAGAAAAACCTTTAAAAAAAATTCTATTACCGCTTACATGTTAAATAAATATATCATTATTATTAAATGTGGCAAAATTTTTTATCGATTTGTTTTTATACAAAAAAAAATTACATAAACATAATTTTAGCATGAATGACCTGTTATTAGCTACATTATGCATATAAATTTCAAAAAATGATTTATTTTAATTTCTTTTTCCTTAAAAAAAATAAAAAACACATTTAGAGTAAAAACTATTTTACAAAAAATAATTTATGAAAATTTGGATTATTAAAATTATGAAAATATAAACATTTTGCCAGCAATTTATTTATTTATTACGAAACGTAAAAAAAAAAAATTATTTACTTCTACCTAAAATTTTGGCATATACTCAAATTATTTACTTATAATACTTATTATATGTTTAATTATTGGTCAATAAATTTAATCATCTATACTAAATTTTTGAATATACTGAACTGATAACATCTCATATATTTAGTTAATAATCCAGAGTTATTTTTTAAAGTTCTTTTAATTAATATCGATTTAATAGAATATCCAGGAATGTTGGGTAAAAATTGAAAAAGATATTGTGGAGAAAAGAAGCTCTTAATGCTCACGGAATACTCAGGAAAAAATATTTAGAATTAGAAGATTTTTTTTTAACGGCCTCATTTAGGCTTAGTAATTGATTCTTTTTAAGTTCCCAGGATTATGCTATTTTTCATAATCCAAAATTTGGCAGCATAAAAGCCCCGGCAAACCTAAATGTTACGCTGAATTTCTAGTATAGACTTTAAAAATAATTAACGATCCCTGTAACAGGTTTTATGTTCAACCAATTATTTCTAGTCGGCTAAAATACATGTTCTTATAATACATGTTATAATAATTTTTCGAAATTTCCATTTTCTTTTGTTGATATTTTCTTAATATAATTAAGTTTTTCCTTCAATTATTCTTTTTAATAATTCTAACATTATTTTGCCAATAATATAATTAAGTATTTTTTTTTTCAAAACGAAAGTTCTGTGTTTTTTTTTTCTCATGTGACTATTATTTGCCTTGTAAAATCAATTTCAAATAAAGAAATAATTATCTGATTATAATCATAGTAGTACAGCGTAAAAGCCTTTAATAACTTTCAAACAGATATTATCGTCTGAACCTTGAAAACACAAAAAAAAAAATAATAAAATTATGAAAGACATGTATAGAGATTGAGTGGAGTAAGGTTTATTTTCAAGGAGAAAGTCTATACAGAATGGCGTACAATAAATATTTATGTATATTCAACAATAAAAGAGAAATTAACTTTAATAATGACGTTTTTTTTTTTTTATGTTTGATAAATTACTAATGCTTTAATTTAAATTTTTAATATTGTACAATTGTAGATATCCTTTTGTAAAAGGGATAAATATTGGGAACAAATATGCAATGATATTTGATATGTAGTTAAATTCTTTCCCTGAGTTTTGTAAAATAATCATGACTCGTACGGAGAAGAAATAAGAGTCGAATTTGTTAACTAAGTTTTGACTATTAAATGATGCATTTAAATTTTTGTGTCCTGGATTAACTTCAAAATTACATCTCGAATATGGGTAAATGGTGTATCACTGACAAGTGACAGGAGATATTTTAGCAAAAGAATAATCCAGTAATCTTGCAAATTACTAGTAATATTTCTTTAAGTCTTCATTTTTACAAAAAATATTTAACAGTTGAGCCCATTATCAAGTACTTTAGGACAGCAGAAGTTTTTTTATTCGCACATTTGATGCAATTTGATCACAATATTTATTTTTTATTTCAAATAATTATAAACGTATTACCCGCAATGTCATTTTAAATTATTCATTATTTTGTTTAATATTTTTTATTTCATTCTGTTCAACATAAAATGCAAAACATGAAGCTTACAAAACCAAATTTAGCATATTTAAAATTTGAAAAATTTACATATTTATTTAATAAAATTTATAATAATGTTGTGTAAAAGTTTTCCTTAAGATTTCCGGTAACCAAAGAAAAAACATTTATTTACTGTTTTTTTCATGTAAATACGTTTTGTTTTTCCTATTTAGCTTTGTATGATGTTGGCGGAGAAAATAAATGTTGTTCGAAACAAAATAATATTAAATAAAACAAAAATCTCAAAAATTCATAGGACATGTGAAAAATTGAAAATTTTCAATGTAATTTTCATTATTTATTCTGTTCTCATTTTCCTTATTATTGTTGATGTTCATTAATTATAAAGAGGGCAAATTAAGTCATTTAATAAATTTTATTTATGTAGCCGTTTAATGAATAAGATTCTAGGCTGACAAATTAATTAATCTTAAATTTTGAGTAGTTGGTTTATTTGTTTCTTTCTAAATTTAGATATAATTCATGAGCTAGTTCAAGTTGAATTCATTTGTCAAGCTTATTTCAGACATCATCATTTAAGGTTAGAAATCAGGAAATCGGTAAACTCTATTTTGGGTTTGAAACAAAAATTATTTGTGTTTCTATTATTACCTTATAATGTGGCAGTGATTTATCTCGCTGTTATCATTTTTATATTTTTTTTATGTTAAAAATTAATGCAACCATTATCGTTTTAATATACAAGAAAGTAAAACGAAATTATAATTCAGAAATAAATTAAATAATTTTATAACCTTATACTAAAAAACATTAAAAGAATATGAATATTTCTAAAAGTACTACAGGTATATAGTAAAGTGATCAAAAATACAGTTTTATTTTTTATGTTATTACATAGACATTATAATATTGACTCAAAAGCGTTCCTTCGTACAACTTAGATATTTTATATGAAAAAAAATATTGTACTCAATTATCTTCGACTAAAAAGCTCAACTAAATTACTTACTAGATAAGCTCCCGCAAGTTTTTTTACCAATATAATTTAATTTCTGCCCTTATGTGTGATAACATGTATCGGGGAAAGCTTCAATGTTTCCAAAAACATTGAGGTTAACTAAACATTAGATTAGAGGATTTAAAATACAATGAATAATATAATTTTGGGAGTAGTATTATGCTGCTGGTGATCTAGAAGTTTTATGATTATTATTATTGTTTTTTTCCATTTTTAGCACGAATTTTCTGAAAACACCCTGTCCTAAGGAATAAATACAAATAAAAAAAAATCTTAAAAACAGAACTCAATTTAAATAAATCAGATAAAATAAATGCATACATGCATATTTAAATTGGATTAAACCAAATGTATAATAAAAAAAAATTTGATTTTCTAAATTTGTTCATAAATATCTTTTTCGAAATAAAGAAAACGAAGATACTTTTTTAAAATTCAATATTTTATTCAATGTATAACTTAATAAATAAAATAAATTTTGACAGCTACTATTATATTCTGTAGATATATTTTTTAACATAATACAAAAAAAAAAACCTTAACAATACACAAATATTAATTCCATTTTCTCAAAGGAACAAGAAGATTTGTTAAATTTTTTTTATTATTTAGGGGAATTTTTTTTTACTTTTTAAGGCTACAATTATTATTAACTCGTACATGAATTTGTCTGTTTGTATATTTCTTTTTTACTATTTTCGACACTCTCGTAGCCCCACTTTTCGACATCACAGCGAGCTGAAATTGGGCACACAGGTTCATGTTGCATGACAATTGAATCTATCAAAATTTAAACCGGAAATTTCCATGAAGAATTCGGCAAAAAGGGAAAAATCAATTGAAAATTTGGTACAAATTTGATTAGTGATAAATCCGTTTCAGGAAAATTGCATAGTTTTCTGATTTTCAAAAAAAATGTCCGGAATTTTCCGACTTTTCCGGAAAATTTTCCGGTAAAAAAGTTTTCTAAATTATACAGGATCAAGTTCCCTATCAACTGGCATTATTATTTTCTCTCCGACAATGGTGAAAACTTGCAGAAAATCGAGGAAAATTCATGTAAAACGCTTTTCCGTAGTTTTTCCGACCAAGGAAGCATTTGAGAGATTTGCAACCTGAGACAAAGTGGTAGAGCGAAATGAGTTGCATAAAGTTGCTTTTGCGGAAAACTCCATGGAAAACCCAGAAAAGCGGGAAATCATCGGAAAAATTTTCATCGATATGATTAATGATAAATCTTCAACAATCATGAAAACTTTCATGAAAAATAGAGGAAAATTTGTGATAACAATTTAATTAACGTGAAAAAAGCAGAAAATAAAAACAATCAAAAATCTGAGTCCACCTCTGTGTGTGAAGATAAATTTATTTTCTACTTTTTCATGCGGCTTGGCCTCAGTTATGTTTGAAAACTGGTTTTTTGCTTATTTTTTATATTTTTAACTCAACAGTAGATTAAGAAATTTAATTTTCCATTTTCTACTTACTATATTTTTATAAAATATTACAAATTATTTAATTTTGAAAAATTTGTTATTTTATGTACATATACGTATTTATGGTATTATATGAAAGATTGTATTCTTTTTTTACGACTCGATTAACATGTCAATTAGGTGTGTATATTGCTGACGCATTCACTTTTTTTAGAGAAGATATAAGTATCGTAAATTATATATAACACAGTGAATGCTAAAATGTATTGTATACAGAATAAATTATACATTTAATTGGGCACTTAATTAGATTTCTGGATATGTAAAAAGTGTCTAACATTTATATAAATAATATATCAAAATTTCATATTTTAACTATTGTATTGGTTGGATGTGAACATTTTGTTTTTGTTGTGACAAAATATTAAAAATTCATATTTATGTAGATTGTAAAAATGCTTTGTCAAATGCCATTTGTCTTATAATATACAATAAGAAGTTTTGGACAGTCATTTTAATTTTCTTTTGAATATGATTTTTTTTTTGTATAATTTTAAAATTACATATCAGTTTATTTGAATCAAAAATTTTACGATTTCATTTTTAAGCGCATTAATGTCATCAAATAAACAAAAATTTTAATTTACAGTCCGTTATAAAGAAGTTGACTTCCTTTAAAAATTGTGATGATATTCAAACTCTTAATTTGTTTGCAAGGGAACAATTCAAATTTAGAAAAACAATATTGAATAGAAAAGTATAAAGCTTTAGTAATTATCAAAACCTTTTTAACTTCTACCTTTTTTTTTGTCGAAATGGAACCTTCACAATGAAATCTTATTTAAGTTCATTGTTCAGAAAATAAAAAAAAAAAAACATTTAATTTGACCCTATTTTCTTAATGAGGGAAACCTTTTTTTATAAGTTAATAATAAATTGTTATTGAAATTGCGACCTAAAAATTTTATTTTAAATATTATGTTTGAAGTTCATTTAATATTGGTATTCTTATCTACGATTATTGTTCGCTTGAACAAGAGAATAAAATGCATGTAATAATTATAAGTTTGATGTCTGTTTTTAAGATTTCAAATGTTAAAAAATTATTTTAATTTTGAACATAAATTAGTCAAGTTTCAACCCGAATCTAAGTCACAAGCAGCAAACATGATGTTGAAGAACGACAACGTTTTCACAAGGGTCGGCTTATTTAATCTGCTGGTTTAGTTATAAATCATTTTCTTTTAATTTATAGGTTTTATTTTTTATTTTTATTTAAAGTTTTTTTTAAGATATTATATTCCTTTTACAGGATACAGAAGTTATTTCCTGTTCTTATGAAAACGATGGATTATAAAATCTTCAAAAAAATTATTAATTTTCCTGATTATTTAATCCTACTTATAAAGAATTAAAAATGTTTTCCACATTATTCACTTAAATTGATTGTGCACTCTACGAATAATCTGTATGCAAGTAATTTTCTTCCACTTTACTTTCAATATCTCTTAAAAGGCAAACAAATATAGAATTTTTCTCAATTAAGTATCAGATTTTGATTTTTTGACTATTTCACCTTATTTTTGTATAACGCAACAACATACACAGAAAAAAATTTGCTCGTACTCATTACGTCAAAAAAGTTCGTTAATGACATTCTCGTTAATATAACGAAAAATAATGAATAATTACGTTTTTGTAACGTAAATTTCGTTTATTTTCTTATTACGAACATTTTTTTCATTTTTAGTACTCGTTAAAAAAGTTCGTTATCGTTAAATACGGGAAACAAAAAATTCAATCCATACAGAACTTATATTTTTCATTTTACACATTGCCGTAAATGTAGTTCATAGCTCAGTGGCAGAGTTGATGGATTGCAATGTTTAGGACAGTGGTTCGAAACTACAAGCGGGCATAAAAAAAATTATTAAAAAAAAATTAAATAAAAAAATTTAAAAAATAAATAAAAAAAATAGAAACCATAATTAAAAAAAATTAATAAATAAAAAAAAAAAAAAAAAATAAAAAAAAAATTAAAAAATTAAAAAAAATAAAAATAAATAAAAGAAAAAAAAATAAATAAATAAAAAAAAAAAATTAAAAAAAAAAATAAAATTAAAAAAAAAAAATAAATAAATAAAAAATTTAATAAATAATAAAAAAAAATGTTGTCTAGTAAATTTTTTTTTTTCGTATTTGCGGTGTTTTTGCTGAAGAATTTGAAAGGTTTTTGGTTTTGGGGTATAACGAACTTTTTTAACGAACTACGAGCTTTTTTCAACGAAATGTTCGTTGTAGCCAAAATAACGAATTTTTCGTTGATTTCAACGAATTATTTAGTTATTAGTACGAGCAAATTTTTTTCTGTGTAGTCGTCGCAGCATTAGCACAAATATGAACTTATCCAAAATAACATATAAAAATATCAATTTACAATTTTTCTTTAAATAGAAATACACTAAGTGCAAGTACAACATAAATGCATTTTAACATAAGACCAAAATAATAGAATTCAAAAATATAATAAGTTTAAAATAAAAATAAATTAAGCTCATTAAAATATTATTAAGTTTCTACTTAACTTTTAAAATGCATTCAAGGTGGAACACAAGTGTTAGAAAGGTCGTCTGCTTACCATTGGGTTTGAACTGAAAGCATAGGAAATTTAATGTTTTTTTTTGCACACACTATTTTATAATTTAACTAAGAATAATTTTTTTATAAGAATCACTATATGTTAAGAATTAAAAATAAATCTAATATTTCTTGTATTCTTCAGTTTTATAAGAATTAGATTTGAATTATTTCAAACTGAATTATAAGCTATGTTTTTCTATCGATAATATGACGGCAATAAATTTATATTATTATTTAGAACTTAAAGAACCTTTTAAATACTAAATGATATATCGGTTGCCATTATTTCTAATTATAATATCAAAATTAAACTTTGATATTATTATTCTTAAGGTCTTTGTTCTTTAGGATACCGTCTTTAGGAGACGGTCTTTAGAAGACGGTCTTTAGGAGACGGTCATAAAAATTTCTTTTTGAAGTTATTTTATTGAGAGACATTAGTTATAGAACCCCCTAATAATAATAGTTTTTCATTTGTAATCACAAGAACATATACTCAAAACCGATACAAACAAACCGAAACTGAAATATAATTACTTTACTATATTTAGTGAGAAAGTATTTCGTTGCAACTGAAAGCGTAAAGAAAATCAGGAAATTTAGTTTTAAAAAAAGAGTACTTTCTTTCACGTTCTTTCGTTATGAAAGTGAACAGAAGGTATTTTCAGAAGTACTTCAAACTTACATAGTGCAAAAGGACTACTAATTTTTGGGTTCAGAATGCTAGAAATTTATTTGAATCATACTTCGATGTGTGACGTAAAACTAATTGTTGAAATTTTTTTTTTCAATTCATTTGATAAAAAATTTCCTTTATTAATAATAGTTTATACAATTTTTCATTATGTATATATGTATTTATTTTATTTAGTGTTTGTGAATCCACAATGTTGAACATTATTTATTTGAATTTTTTTCCATCCTTATCAGACATTTATTTAAAAAATAAATAAATAAATAATAAACAAAAATAGCTAAAAATACTACTACCTTAATATAAATTTTCTTACCAAAGTGTGTATCTATGTATATTAATAGTTAACTACTTTAATAATGTGGTACTAGAAACTTTTGGTATTTTTTTCTTATTAGTTTGTGCAAAAAAATTTTTTGTTGAGAACTGAAAAACATTTCGTGACCCCTATTTGATTTACATTTTTTTTTTTTTTATAACCTAATTCATACTTCAAAGATAATTTATATGTTTCGTTTTTTTTTTTGTTTTTATAATTTTTGGCTGACAGTACCTATATAGAGTTAAGTAATACAAAATTACATTAAGTATATATTTTATTCATTAAATTATATCGCAAAAATATTTAAAATAAAGAAATATTCAGTTAAATTTTTTTAATTTATTTTATTATTTTTGAAGAGTTTTATTAAAAAAATATGGTTGTTTTGGTGTTTTAAATTAAATATAAAGGAAATTCACAGTATATAGTGAAAAAATAATTGTTTCTTAATAATACTAAATTACAGAATAAAGAGCTTTGAAAAAAGGGTTGAAGAATAAATTTTCCATATATATTAATTTATGTTCTTCTTCTTTAAAAAAATTAAAATAAAAAGTATCTATATTTAATTTTTTATTAGTAATAGATAGTAATGTAACCTGAAAGCACTATTTTAATATCTCGATTGAAGGAGTTAATTCATTAAGTACCGAATTTGAGAATTTAATTAGTATTTACTTCTAAACTCATCTTTAAATCGATAAGGACATATATTTTGAAACACTGTAGCTATTCTGGTACAATATTCTCCTGCAGAATTAAAAATTTCCTTGTTATTTTATCCGACTTAAGTTTAATAAAACATAGATTTCATTATTTTCGAAAAAACGAAAAATATTTAAGTGACAAAATTTTTTTCATAGATCATACACTTGTTATGTATTTTACATGTAAAAAATTGGTTCCTTTTTTATTTTTTACAGCTTTGTATAAATATTTTACAATATATATACAATATATAAGTGACATAGTATGTATATAACATAAAAAAACATAAAATTCCAATAAATGAAACTAAATTTTGAAAATGTTATTTTCATAATATTCTCTTCAACTTAAAAACTAACTAACTAATAGAAAAAAAAAAAAAACATTTTCTATAAAACACAATGAAATGTAAACTTGCGTGCAAAATAACAATTTTATAAAAATGGTAAAATTATAAATATATAACACGGGCATATATATATTTTATTTTTCAAACATATTATATTACAAAAAAAAAAGAAAAAAAAAAAAGAAGAACAACACACAAAAATAATAAAACAAATCAAGAAAAGCAAAATCAAGTCCAGTCAACTTTACAAAACTATAAAAGAGAAACTAACAAAAAAAAATAAAAAAAAGTAGAAAATCAAAAGAAAAATAAATAAACCACTTTAAAATAAACAAAAATAATTTTTCAAACTAACACTACCTAAATTTAACATATTATAAAACATATAGAAACATAAATTGCAGCCTTAACACGCATACAGACACAGACAAACATAATATAATATATGGATATACAAATGAAAAGAAAATTAAATAAAATTTAAAAATATTTATTTTTTATACTTTTTTTTTATTTTTTTATTATTATTATATTATTATTTGTTTACATGACAAGTAACCTATTTACAATATTATGTTTAAAAAAAATGCTTTCACTATTTTCTATTTTCTCTATATTTTCCCAATACATCTCAAACATTTTTGTATGTAAAAGGTATCTATATAAATCAAAAAACTTTCACATATAACACTAATACAAAAATAAATAGTATAATAATCATAAGGAAAAACCACCCTCAACATAATAAAAAAAAACGTGATTTTATTTATTATGAAAAGCTTTTCTTGCATATGAAAATGATAAGCGAAAAATTTTATTTTATAATTTTTTTTTTTTTTGATATTTTCACCACACACGTTTTTAACTTTTCATAAAATCAAAAAAAATATATTTTTTTTCTTTTAATCTACCTTTTAAAAATGATAATTCTACCTAAATGTAGAAAATCTTGACATGCGTCTTATAAAACAACTAATTTATAATATAAGTAGAGATTAGAAATTTTCGAATTTTCCTTAAAGTTATATTAAATTAGTTAATATTATAATTTTTTTAAATATTATTAAAATCTAACTCTATGGGTAATGTATAATATAATGTATTTATGTTCTTCAAATGAACATACATTTTATTTCATACCAATTTATTTTTATTACACGAATTCCCAATTGAATAGTTTTTCGAAGTCATTTCAAGTTTGCTGAATGTTTTCTATGTTAAATGTGTTATGTGTGTTGTTAAGTCGATGTTAAATACTAAATGTTTTTTTATGTAAAATACACTATACAAATATATCTGAGATAGATATTTTGTGCGATCGTAAAAAAATTTATTGGAAATCTGTGTTTCACTTAAATAAAAATTAATTTTTAATTAAGATCTCTCTAATAGTCTAAAAAATCGTAATTTTAAATTTAAGTTTTATTTTTATGATTTTTGAAACTGATGTAATTTTTTTTTTTCACATATAAACATAAAAGTTTCTTCAACGCAATACTCTGTCGGGGTGAGTGCCACTTGTACAATTACCAGTTGTACAATTTTTCAATTTGTATGGCGAAAAAAAATTGTACAACTGGTATTTTTCTCTGTACAACTGGTAAAAAATAAT
Source organism: Hybos culiciformis (assembly GCA_964007475.1). Classification (NCBI taxonomy): domain Eukaryota; kingdom Metazoa; phylum Arthropoda; class Insecta; order Diptera; family Hybotidae; genus Hybos; species Hybos culiciformis. The sequence goes on along the minus strand of OZ023274.1, from coordinate 91,588,773 downwards.
CCAGTTGCACAATTGACCAGTTGTACAATTTACCAGTTGTACAGACAAATTTACCATTTGTACAATTCAGTTATCACCACTTGTACATTTTAGACCAGTTGTACAATCCTTTTTTTCTCAAATTAACCACTTGTACAATGTTTGACCAGATGTACAATATTTATTTTTATAAAATTAACCACTTGTACAATTTTTGACCAGTTGTACAATTTATCTTTTATCAAATTAACCACTTGTACAATTTTTAACCAGTTGTACAATCTCTATGGTAAAGTTATAACCGTGAAAAACTAAGCAAAATGTATGGAAAAGCTGTTGTGCATAATGGGTGACCGTGCCCTAGCGGGGGATGGAAATAAGGCCGCTAGGATTTTTTGTTGCGGTCTTATTTCTTTTTGAAAAATGAAATTAGACCGCAAAAAAAGTCCTCGCGGCCTTATTTCATTTTGATAAATGAAATAAGACCGCGACCAAAATCATCGCTGCCTTATTTCATTTTGAAAAATGAAATAAGACCGCGACAAAAAAAAAATTTTTTTGGAGGGCTAATTCCATTTTTATAAATGAAATAAGGCCGCGGAGTAATTTCATGTTTCAAAATGAAATAAGACCTCGATAAAAAATCTTGTGAGGTGAGCACACAGGGCAGGGGGCAGCAGGGCGGCGGGCGGGCGGTTGGTCCCTGACCAACCGCCCGCCCGCCGCCCTGCTGCCCCCTGCCCTGTGTGCTCACCTCACAAGATTTTTTATTGAAGTCTTATTTCATTTTGAAAGATCAAATTATACCTCCACGCGGCCTTATTTCACTGCGCCGCCCTAGTGCCTTTTCCAAAAATTGTACAAGTGGTAAATTACAAAAAAAAAAGATTGTACAACTGTCAAAAATTGAACAAGTGGTTAATTCGAAAAAATCGAGATTGTACAACTGGTCTAAAATGTACAACTGGATTGTACAACTGGCACTAGTCTGTACAAGTGGTCAATTGTACAAGTGGAATCTTTTTACCACTTGTACAATCCAAAAAACCAGATGTACAATTAAATTTTAAATTGTTCAAGTGGTATTTTGGATTGTACAACTGGTACAAAAAAATTGTACAACTGGTAATTGTACAACTGACATGCATCCCTCTGTCGGTCCTCTTTATAAAATCAGATTCTTATTTTAATTGTCAAGTTTGTACAATAATAATATCATTATAAAGTTTTACTTCTTTTTTTTTTTTTTTAAATAGGTCATTAAATATTTTCCACACGTTCATGGAATTGAAATTTTTTATGCTATATCCATTATGATTATCACCTTTATTGTTTGTTTCATTATTATATTTCTTTATTAAAATTTTCAAGTCAGTTAAGTTAATTTCACTGATTGGAAGGAGTAAAAATTCTCATTATTATTTAATGTATGCATTTTCAAAAAAAAAGCTCTATTCTTAAGTTATTGTTGAATTCACCACAAAAGTACTCATACAATGTTATAATATTATTTGCAAAATCATATGATGATTAAAATTCATCAAACTCATACATCGAAAATTATGTTTATATATTTACTAAACCTTTATAATATTCGCTGTGATTTCAATTGAGACAATTTTAATTTTTATTGCATTTTTTTTATACATTTTGTGTACTTTTTTTACAAAAATTTAATGTCGCGTCATAAGTGTTGATGATTTTAGTCGAATTTATTTTAAAGAATCTTAAAAACTATAAATTCATCATTTGTAGTTTGATGTTTTAACAACTTTCAGATATAATTTCTTCGTAAAGTTCCAAGTATTTAGACTGTTTTATGAATTATTTTAAAACTAAATTATAAATTTAATTTTTTCTCAACTTTTTGACACTCTTTATTTTTTAACTTTGAACCAGAGTCGCAGCATCAAGATAATTTGAACCCGATGATAAAACTTCTAATCTCTCTTGTCTAAAAGAAAACTAGCAATTATCTTAATTACAAAAACTAAAAATGTTATATGTATGTATAGAAAATATTAACCTACCCAATTTGAATCAATTTAGTCTCACATAAGCATTAAAATAAAAATCTCATGTAAACAAAGATAGCTTTCTATATACCGAAGAAAAAAAAAAATTGTTTTTTGTTCCTTTTTTTTTTGCAAATGTAAAAATATTTTTAATACAATTTTTAGTTAAAAATGTTTTCTCGTATTTTTAGTGTAGTGTAGCTTGCGAGGGTGGAAAATTCATATACACGAGAAAAACTATTTTTCAAAGTAAAAAAAAAAATGAAAAAAAAATTTTTTTGCGCGAATACGGATAATGAAGTAGTTAGATAAAAAAAAAAAGAAGAAAAACAAAATATTCTATGAAAAATCTAGTTTAATTTTAATTATAAAAAAACAAAAAAAAAAAATTATATTATTTTAATAATAATGTCCTTATGAAGGATAACAAAAAATTATTTGTTATTTTTTTTCCATTTTTCTTGTAAATAAATAAAGGAAAAAAAAATACTTCATTTATATGATTAAAGCTGCAAAAAATAAACGAAAATATATTTTAGTTTGATTTCTGAATAAAAAATTTTCCGATTCAAAATTTAAATTAGAACAAAAAAAGGAAGATTTCAAATATATGATAATAAAGTAAACATATTAGATTTATTTGCAATGTTACAACATTTGTTTCGTTTTTTATTTTTTTTTTTATTATAATGTTGGGAATTGGAAAATAATATGAAAATTCTTGATATTCCCCAATTAAATGCACTTTTATTTTGAAAAAAAAAAAATAAAAATGACTGCAAAGTAAAATAAAATAAATTTTTTTTTTTCGAATTTTAATGTAAAATGTACAAAAAAGTGTAATATATAGTATAAAAGTAGTAATAGTAATAAAAAAGGATAATAATAAAAAAAAATATATATATAGAATAAATTTTACCCTATTTATTAAACTGCGCTCTCCGTTCGAAAAAAAAAGGTACAAGGACAAGTAAAAAAGATTTTTTTTTATTTAAAGGTATTTCTCTTTTGCATTTTTATTTATATCTTTTTTTAATTCTTAAGGATAATCAAAAGGATTAAACTCTGTAGTAGTGAAATAAAAAAAATTACAAAAGGACTTAATATAAATTAAAAGGAAAATTAATCGCAAAGGATTAAATGTAAATGCAATTTCAATGCAATTTGAAAATAAAAAAAAAAAAAAAAATATTTTTCTAAAAAATATAGTGATGTTTTTTTTTTTGGAAAATAAAATAAATGTATGATAGCGATCTAGAAATTTCAATAAAATGGAAAAATAACGAGCCTTTTCCAAGAAACCAAAAAAAAAAAATTATTAAAATTGAAAAAAACAAAGTTTTTATTAAATATATAAATAATAATTAAATTATATATTAAAAATAAAAAATAAAAAAAAAATTCTTAAAGCAAAAAGAAAGTTTTCTTTATTTTTCTTTCGTTATGCAATCGTACAGCGATTCAATGAAAATTCAAAATAACAGAAATTAAAAAGATAATAATTCACGATATACTAATATGTCAAAGACAAATAAAAGTTAATAGTTTAAAAATAAAAAAATAAAAAAATAAAAAATGTAAAATAAAAAAAAAAAAGAAAATTGAAAATTAATTTTATATCATTTCCCAATTACAAGTGAAAAATAAATGTCGCCATGGCTATTAACCTTTTGTTAATAATTTCCCAAGGTTTTTTGCTGATTAATACAAAAAAAAAAATTATATTTAAATAAATAAATAATGAATATTTTCCCTCAAGAAAATGACTTGTAATTTTTCAATTTAATTTTCTTTTCTTTTTTTTTTAATTCTCTTCTTCTCTTTTTAGTTCTGAATTGTTTTGGGGGGAAAACCCTTTCCATATGTCTTCAGAAAATTCCTATCTTGATAATTAATAATTTTTGATTGAATTAAATTTATGGAATCTGAAAACAGATGATTTTTGAATAATATTGACGTGTGTAACAGATCCTCCAAATATTTTCCAAGAATTCATAAGAATGATGGCAAAAAAAAATCTTAAAGAACTTATCTCCTCAAAATCTGCTAAAGTTAGATCCTTGGGGAGCATTTGATCTAAATTTGATCTGAATTTGATATTCCGACGTTTGTTTTTTTAAAGAAATATATGCCTAAATGATGTGAAAATTCTTTCTTTTTACAAAAAAAAAAAAAAATGTTTATTCCATAAGGAATAATGTTCTCCTTAACAAGAAAATAAAACAAAAAAACTGGATATATGCCAAGAATTTTTATTTTTTTATATTTTTTTTGTTAAATCAGGCATGTTTACCGTTCAATTATTTTGTAAAAAGTCAAAATAAACATGATATTTTAAATATATATATTTTTTTTACCTAAAAAAATTCTCTTAAATAGTTATGACTTTAATAGAAAAAAGATAATTTTTTTTTGTGATGAATATCAAATATTACGCATAAATTAAATCAGTGCCAAAAATTTTATTCAATATTATTACATTAAAAAAAAAAAAACATTTATTAGAAGGTCGAGTTCTCATTGTCATTAGGTATAGTTTTGGCGCAATTATGACGTACTTAAAGTAAAATTTATGTTCATTTGAAACTCGTATCATATTTTATGATTGATTTCTTAACATAAATTATAATTTGTTAATCATACGGCCATTCTATTGTACTATACTTTAAGCTTTATTTTTCTGAATTAAAAACAGAATTCCAAGTATTAAAATCTTATTAAAAAATAGTCTCTTAAGTACACTTATCACTCGGAGGTTTTCCCAAAAGATTTTTCACTGACTTTCCAGTATCTAGATCTAGAATTTAAAACATATGAGAAAAATATTTATCATAGATATGCGAATTTGTTTTTTTTTTTTTCTGTCAGACAATTTTTTTTGCGATTTTACAAGCCTTTATCATTGAATTAAAAAAACACTTAATTTTTTTTTTGTTTTTATATCCTTTTTGAATATTAAATTTTTTTTATCTCAAATTTAGAAACAAAAAAAAAAGATACTAAAAATATTCATTCATCATTTTTAAACTACATACATATACATATGTTGTGTAAAAGAAAATGAAAAAAAAAAAAAAGAAAAGAAAAACATATTTTTTATCGAATTTTTTTATTGGGTTAAAAAAAAAAAATATTTTTCTTTATTTTTTCATGTAAAAAACAAAAAAAAAAAATCTCTACTTTTTTTTCTATAAATTCTGAATTGTATTGATTATTGCAACTATCTATGTATAAAGTTTATAATGTATAAAATACTTTTTTTTTACTCTGTTGAGAAGGTTTTCCAAATTCTATGAGATTTAACAACAAAGACAAAAAATATATATTTTTCAAGGAAAACTTGTTTTAGTTTTAAAAACATTAATTTTTTTTTTGTTTGTTTTAAATAGTATTGGACTCTATGTAAAATAATAATTGAAAAACTTTTAAAATATAAATTTTCTAGAAAAACAAAAAAAAAAAATAAGAGAAAATCTTTTAATTTGTGTAAATACTTTTTTTTTTTTAATTTTTCTTCTTTTTTTTTCCAATAAAAGAATATTGTAAATATCTAATGACAGTATAGAAATCGAAATTGTCAAAATTGCCGAATTCAAATATATAAGTCCTGATTTATTTTTGTAAGTCATTTTAATTGAAGCTCATAATTCAGGCACAAGGCTAAGCATATCAAATCTGTGTATGAAATTCTTTTTTTTTAATTATAAAATTTTCATTTAGTAATTAAAAATATTATTCATACCAATATATTTTCTTTTTGTAGAGATTTTCTTTTTTTTATTTTTTGGTCAAAAGGAAATTCAAAATTTTAATAAAATAGAAAAAAAAAAAAATAAAAACATTTTTAGAAAATTGAAATTATTAGAAAAAATTCTCTTTTCCTGATTTTAATTCTTTAAATTCTTTAAATAATCACGTGTATTCTTCAATTTATAGTTTATTCGAAAGATATTTAAAACTTAGTATAGTAATTTAGTTTCGTTTTTCGTTCACTGATATTTCATTAAAATAAAAAAAACTTTCATGAGATAGAGAGAACTATAATACATAGTAAATTTTTTAGTTGCACAATCACTGTGACAAACAATTTTACAAAATTTATTATTCTATATATATATATTTATGATCAAACTTTCAACAGGGAATACAAAATTCAGATAAATTAAATCCTATTCACTTGTTATTTACATCTAGTTAGACCAACTAAAACATTATTAACATTTTTCAGTATACAATTTTTTATTAAATATTGAAAAGAAATTTTTATTATTGATTAAACTATTCAAAAAAGAATTAACTTTTCGAAAAAAAAATAGTAAAAAAAGATTCCTAATAACTTGCCTTTTGTGACAATAGTAGTGCAACATAAATATTTCATAGTTGAAAGAAAAAAAAAGTTCAAAAACTTTTTCAATTTATCTTGTATAGAGTTAAAGAAACATTTTTTTTTTCATTTTCTGCTCGAGCTTAACTTCTTTCATACATAAATACATGAAAATTCTTCTCTATTACGAACAAAAATATCGAAATAATGATGAACTTTAATAAAAAAAAAACTTTCAGGAACTTGTTAAACTATATACAATTTTTTTAAATACTTTAAGTTCTAAGTTTATTTTATATTTTAATAATATACTAGGAGTACACATTAATATTAAGACGAACCTTTAAAATTTAATTTTTCAACTGCAATTTAAATATCTTCAATTATTTAAATTATAAGAAAAATAACTTAAATTTAAAGCTTTCAAAAATTAATTTTGTCGCACTTTATTTTCATATTTTTTGACTAAAATTATCAAAGTTTTCAGTTTAATATATTTTTGTAATTTTTGTCGAATTTTCTACACTAAGGTTTTCCAATAACTTAACTTGGTTTAACTTGATTCTTGCAACCGGGATTGACAAAATACATATAAACCAAATTGTCATACGACAATAATTTTTCTTTGAAAAAATGAATTTAAATGTTTCAGAAAAATAATAAAAATTCATTTCTGTATTAAAAACAAATAAAAATAATAATCTTTTAAATATTAATTTTATAAATACTTTTTCAATAAAAAGTGCTATAAAAATATTTTTATAAAAAAAAAAGGAAAATAATAAAGATAAAATCTATTAAAGGCTTATACAACTAACATAGCTTTTGCTTAGCTGCCTGGCATTGAATGTAAAAGCCTTAAATGTTCGTTTTTTTTTTTAATGATAATTGTTACATAGTTGAAAAAAAATATATTTTGTGTAAAATATAAATATATTAAAACGTCCGATAATGAAATTAAAAAGAAATAAAACTTAAATAAAATGCATATAAAGCGGTAATCTTATAATTGTAAATTCATGTTATATTTAATATGAAACATATAAAGTGCATTTTACATTTTACATAATATTGTAATAATGTTGTTATTATATGGTTCTCAAATATGTACATTATTATTATAATATTTGATAGGTAACCCTAATAATGTATTAAGTTTTATCAAAATTGTATCTTCTTTGTATAAAAATGTTTACAATAATATTAAATGTTGACATTAACAAACTAAAACATTTACAACAACCATATTAAAAGAAAAAAAAATTGTTTATTAATTTGTGCTCGTGTCAAAAAATGTCAGATTTAGATGTTCATACAAATTCATGTATTGAACTATCAGAAATTAGGAAATTGGATCAATTATTAACACAATGTGAGACAGATAGTTGTGAAAATATTTGTCAAGAATGTTTAGAGAGTTTAGGTAATTCCCGTTCTGAAGTTAATTTGAATTCGAAAAAAGCGAGTGGACGGAAACTTATACCAACATCTAGTGGCGAAAGTAATTGTTCAGCTTTAAGTGCATTAGGTTTACGCAGTTTAATTGGTGGTATAAATAATAATTCAAAAACAATGGAAACTAATTTAATTCAAATACAAATTCAACGAGATCCATCTTCCAAACCGCCAATTAAGCATACCGGTGGTGTTACATCAAAAAAATGTAATAGTCTGAACGGTAGTAATAATGAACTTAATAAATCGAAGAAAACCGGAGCTGAATCAAAACGATTTTTTAGTTTGGATAAAGAACGTTCAGTAGAATTGGATCCGAAAAAAATCCGAATTAGCAATACAAATACCAGTTTAATGTCGACTCATAGTGTTAATGAAAAACAATTATCTGTAAGCAGTAGCGGACGGAGTAAGCATTGTTCTTTTGATCATTCTGTGATTGATGAAAAAGATGATTGTGAAAATAGTGGTGAAATAGATGAAATCAATGGTACTAGTGACAGTGATTGTATTAGAGAAAATGTTGGAAAAAGGCATGGTAGCAATCTTAAATTGAAGAAATTTCAACGGCAAAAAACTACTGTTTGTGTTTGTGATAATTGTGGTGATAAAGATAATGTTGTTTGTATAAAACCAACACCAAATATTGAAGAAAAATATAATAGAAGATCAAGTAAAAGTATTGGTCGAAATAAAAGTATAAAATCAAATTTAAGTTCGGTAAGTCTTAAGGATAATGTAAATACAAAGAGTAAAAAACAAAGCTCTCATGATATATCTGATCATGAAAGCCTAAGATCAAAATTCTCATCACAAGCGCTTGCACGAAAAATTTCAACTCGAACACATCGTAATGATAGTGAAGATTTTGATAGTTCGCAGGATAAAGAAGCGTTATTAGGTCATACTAAAAAAGATCACAAGTTATTGCCTGAGCCTGTTGAAACCGTACGTATAATTTTTTTTATTAACAATAATATTTTCTTTTTTGGAATAATATTTTCTAATTGTTTTTAATGAATTATGTTTTACATAATATACAAAAACTATAATATATAATCTTTAAAATTACCTCAATTATTAGTTTACATCTCAGATTAATTATATAGTACAGATGGATAAATTTTGAAATATTCCGTTCTATTAAAACTGTCAAAAAACATATGATATAAATTTTTTTTTTTTAAACACAAAGTTTGTGTATTAAGAGTCGCGTTTTATGTTCAGTTCGGGCCATGAAGAAAATTATTTTTTAAGTACAATTAAAAAAAAAATTAAATAATTTTTGCATATTAGTGCTTCTCCTGAAAATCTTTGTTTTTCTTGAATAAAAATATTCTAGGATAAAAATATTTCGATAGTACAAATTTTCAGGACAACAATTTTTTATAATTTTTTTAATTTTTTTTTTCGATAGTGAAAAAAATTAGTGGTTTAATTAAACCAACAAAATACATTTGTGATTTATTAAAAAACTTAAGGAGAGGAAAACTACTATTATTTTATTTATTTTTAAGAGCAGTGATAGGAAATCTTTTTTATTGAATTGTATTTTTTGTTCTTTTTTACTGACCGAGGTATAAAATATTGATTTTCACGTTCGTGAAGGACCAAAAAAAATGAACTCGAATCAATTCAACGACTTAAATTTAAAACCACGAAAAAATTAGCTTTGTATAAAAATATTTCCGAATGAACGAACTAATAAAATAAATTGAATGTGAATTGTAATCTTTGGAATTATTTATTTTTTTAGTTCATCGGTTATTTTTAAAGTTAATGTTCAATAAAAAATAAATATTTAAAACATTTTATTGTATTAATAACTAAATTATTCAAATATCTTCTTTTCTAATATTTAATGCTTCCCTAAAATCTGTCATACTAACGAAGATTACCTTTACAAGGGAATCTTTAACCTGTCTATAATTGAAATTTGTTATATAAATTTGATTATATGGATATGGGTGTAATATTATTTACTTATACAATTTTTCTTGATAAAACCAAGTATTGAATTCATTCATGTAATCACGGATTGAATTGAAATTACATACTTCCAAAATATTTCCCTCATTCGACCCTGTTTTTCATGTCAATTTTTTTTTTATTTAAATTCAAAATAAACGATAAATTTAAAATTTTTCTTGTTTTGTGCGGGTTTTTTAATTTTTTTAAATTCTACAATTAATTTTTCGAACGGCATTTCGGGAAAGTTTAAAGATAATTATAGTGTTTATTACAGACAAAAAAAAGTTTTTTAATATTTTGTGTTTCTGCGATTCTATTGCAGTCGGAGTGAAATTTTTTTTTCGTTGAGAAAACTTTGCGATTTATTTTTTCGCTAAAAAATATCACTTTTTTTACAGATTTTAATTATAAATGTGAAAATATAATAAAATGTAAAATATTATTTGTGTTGTGAAAAAAATTTGAATTAAAAAAATTATTTTAGTGGTTTAAATCATAATTTTTGTATTTTATCGAAATATGGAGACGCGACAAAAAAATTAATTTATAGTGAGAAAATATTACATATTTTTAATTTTCGCCGGAAAAACTTATAAATTAATATATATTCTTTTAAATTAATTAACGAAAAATATTTAAGTTGCATTAATTAAAATTCCGCAATGCAATTACCACTTCAATTACTTACCTGCCATTACTATATAATGATATAGATTTTTTTTTTTTGCAAAATAAAATTCAGCTATTTTTTTTTCAAATCTAAAAATTTTAAAATTATTGCACTTTTATAAATTGCAAAATTTTTGAGTCAAAAAATTCAATTTTTTTGTCAACAAACTTTATTATTTTTGTTTAAATTTTTTTTGACAGTTTTAATGGAACATATAAATATTTACAATTTAGAAGAAAATTTTTATTTGATTCCTTCTATAGTTTTAATTATATTAGTATTCGATGGTTTACATCAATAGGAATATTTTCATTTTTAGATATACGTTCGCAACCATCTCTCAAACCATCTTTATATATAGTTTTCTTCCGATTTGAAAATGTGAATATAAATTATGTTGTGAAAATAAACTTTTCAAAGATTTCGTTCAATAGTTAAAAAACTTTATCAAGTTTTGCATTGAAGTTAAATTTATAATTTTGAAACAAACATTGTGTTCGTTCTTCTCAACATTTTATTTTAATTTTTTTTTTTTTTTTTTTTTACAAAATATTAAAAGTCTTAAATACTTATCTTCTGAAATAGTTTGCTATAAATTCCTTTTTAGCTAAGATTATTATTCCTTAATTTTCAAATGGTTTTTTTGATTCGAGACAGTAGACGCTATTAAATAAAGAGAGACGTCATAAAAAAATATATATAAAACAAGAATGTGTAGTTGTGTATTTACATGATGTAAGTATTTTTGCTTTTATTTTTGAATGGTACATATATACGGAAATTGTCATAATCCTTTATAATAAAATTAAAAGAGTCACCATTAATATCAATGATTGTGTTTATCTTTTTATTATCTTGATTTTATATGAAATGAAAAACTCATTTTAAAAATTATAATAATAAATAAAGACATATTTATCATTCACGAAAATTCTCATTATTTTTAGATTTTGTCTTGTTTACATAAAATCAGATAAAAATCAAGTCGTTAATCATTTTAAAAAGCTTAATTATGTACTTGTATCTAAATGGAAGAAAATATATATAGTATTTAAAACTAAGCAAGAAATAGGAATAATATATTTGAACAATAATTCCGAATATTATAGTAAAGCTCCACTGAAATTAACATTATTTGAAGCAAAGTAACATATGACTATGATAAGAATTAGATTTACACTCAAACAATTTTAAAGTATTACTTAGTAAATCTGCATATCTTAGTTGTGATTTTTATATTGGAACTAAAAAATTATAAGTTTTTGTTTATTTTTGTAAAAAACTTATATAATGTAATACTATAATTTTAATACTTATTATAGTTACTTTATTTTTAAAATTTTGCTTTAATTAAATTTTGTTCTTTTGCAAAAAAATTCTAATATGCACCTAACTCTTTTTTAAAGAAATTCAAACGATATTCTGTTCTTTTATTTATGCTGAAATATTCAAATTGTAAGATATTTTATGTAAGAAACTTTCATGGATACCTTCATATCATAATTCAGATTATTATTCCATGGTAAACCTAATACACATAGTATGTAAAAGTTTTTATATAATATGTATATATATTATACATATATATGAAACTAAAACTAAAGTTGAAAGTCTTATGCTGACTACAAGAAATAAAAGTTTTTTTTTTCATTTTTTGACACAATTTTAGGGATAAAAATAATTGCAATATAAATAAAAAGTTTCTTAATTATCATCATACCCAAACTGAAGGGAATAAATAACATATTCTTTTAAATTGTGAAAAATAATTTCTGTAACTTTTTTTTATTTAATCTTAAGACATGCATAAAAGATTATAAAATTAACAAGAAACATTTTACAAAACTGAATTTAGTTTTCTTTTTAAATTTTGGCTACGTACCTATTTACAAAAAAATTATAGAAATAAAAAGTTTATGGAATAGTTTCTGTATTAGCTTTTATTCAATTCAAAAATGTTAACCACGATTATTACATTCTTAATGATATAAATTCTTTAATTCTTAACTCAAGATTATTCAGTTCAGCAATGTCATCATCAAGCTTTCTTTCTTAATTTAATTTTAATGTTTTATATACTAGTTTTTAATGTAATTATTTAGTTTAGTCATAGGTGTAGCGCAGTAAAAGGAACTCTTGTTCCCAATGTGGTTGAAACAGAAGCTGAAAGTATTAGTTTTTTGTTTTTTTTCTTTTAACTTTAAAGAGCTTTAAACAAACGAAAAAATAAACTCAAATTGTAGGTCAGTTAATACCCTTAAAAAAAAGAAGGAAAATAAAATAAAAATTTTCCAACCAAGTAATCAGGTCAATTGATTGTAAACGTAAAAACCAATGAATTAAAAAAAAAAAAAAACAAAATATAAACATAGAAAAAAGGAAAAGAAAATATCGTAAAATTAATTCACACAGTTAAAAGAATTTTATCTTTATTTCATCTTTATTTTTATTTAATTTTATATACTTCTATTTTCCATCTGCCGTTTTTTAAAAAAAGGCATCTGTTAGGAATAATTTTTTTTCCATAATTTTATTATTATATGTATTAAAAATTATTTTTCATGCTTCTCTTTTTCAAGGACAGTATTATTTTTATATAGTCAGGATAATGACAATGGCTTAATCATAAATGAATAGTATATTTATATTTTCATTTTCTTTTCTTTCAAATAATAATTTTAATAATGATTCTTAATTTTCTAATAATTTCTAAATGGTCTTAAAATTTCTTTCATTCTAGTTTTTTTTTTTATGTAAATAAAATTTATTGCTTTTTTGTTAGTTAATTTGAAATAAAAGATATTTTATGGTAATTGTGGGAAAATTCTTTATACACAGACTTTGTATACATAAAAGCTATATAGAATAGAATAATAAAATTTTAATTATTTGTAACATCACTGAGAGGACCAGCAAATGTTTTTTTTGTAATTAATCTAAGTTTTTTTTTTTTGTTATACCAATTAGGAAAATTATGTGTGAAAAAGTGTGTATGATAGAATTAAATAAAATTTTGCGAGTATTAAACAAATAACTATAATAATTCTTTTTGGACGGCATTTGATATATTGCAAGCCCGTGTGGAAGAAAGCGTTATATGAAAAAATTTAATTTATCGAGAAAATTTAAGTTTTTTCCTTGTAAATTTTATTGTAACTTTGATTAAAAATTCTATACAGATTATCAGTTTCATATGACTTTTCTTTAAACACTTAACTAACATTTTAGGTATGACGATAATGACGTTTTAATGTTTTTTCTATAAAATATACTTCTAATCTAAAGCCTGCACTTGTAAAAAAAAACACGATTTTTATTAATAAACTAAGTACTCGTTTATACTTTAACATAATATATTTATCAATAGGTTGTTCTTAAATCAGATATCTAAAGAAATGCATTAGATATGACATTTTTCTTCGGTTGTACAACAAAGATTTTACAATACAAATCAATTTAGCTCTTAATTGAATAACTTAAAAATTGAATTGGTAATAATAACTGTTGAAATCATGAACAGGTATATAGAGAGAATATTTTCTAACATTTAATTTTCATTTATAAAAGTTGTTAATAAGTGGGTAGAACGAACTTTTTTTTTTTTATTTCGAAAATTTTTTGCAAATATTCAATTTCACTTCACACAACCAAAAATTATTTTTAATCGATTTTGGTGCTATTGGTGTACTAATTTGTTTTTGAAAATATTGAAATATGTTTTTAATGAGATTAAACCAATTGAAAAAAAACAACACTGTCAACTCAAAGTTTAGTACCTGTAGAAAACTAAAATTATATTAGGTCATTTCGTATTTTTTTTTTGGTGTTTCAACTTTTTTATTGGAATATTCAGATGAATGATACTGTTAACTTAATTTGTGAATAAATTTTGCAAACTAGAACTTTTGGCCAAATAAATATTGTATAAAAAAATAACAAATCGAAATTTTTTTATATATAGAAAAAGTTTACAGCTGATAGAAATATAGTATAAAAATGAATAGATTTCGTTAAACAAGTAAAACTAAATAAACCACAAAACCTAATAGCTCTGTTTAACTGGACGCGACGGACGCGACGGACGTGACGTTAAAGACGTAAGAAATATTAAATGTATGGAAGTGTATGGAGACGGTTTAACTGGACGTTGACGTTAACGACGCGACGTTGACGACGTAAAAAATTAAATCTATTTTAACTTTTTACGTTAAGGACGTTGATAATCAAAGCATTCTGTTTTAATGCCCGAATAAATAATAAATTTATTTGAAAAAAGTAGTGAAAGTTGTTTTGTTTACCAAAGCTTACTTTTTAGTTTTACAACGTTGAAGACGTCCAGTATAACTGCAAAAAATTTAATCACAACGTCTCTCACGTTTGTAACGTCACCGTCGCGTCCGTCACGTCCAGTTAAACACAGCGGTAACGATACATAAAAAATAATAATAAACAAAAAATTTTTTGTTTCATTTCGAAATTTTTTGTTTCCAATAAAGCAAAACTTTTAATTACATATGGGGGATATACCTAAATATCAACGTAAATGTGACTTTTAGTCAGGCGAAAGCGACCAAGTGATCCATTTGATAAACTTCAAAGGATAACACAAATTAAATCTAATAAACTAGTCGTCGATTTATGTCATTAATTGAGTTACCTTATTTTGGTAATTTTGCCAAAAAAAATTGTTGCCTTAATAAGTTCACATTTGTGAAATTTGAAAATCTTGCATAGTCTCTGAAAAAATATCAATTTCATGAAGACAAAAGGTTTTAAGTTGATAGAAACAGTAGATATGAACAATGTAATTTTTTTTTTGGTCTTCTACATTTTTATAAAATAAAGAAAAACATTAATATAGAATTCCTTCTATCTTTCAGCAAAACAAAAAAAGCTTAGAAATTTTTGTTATCGCTAATAAACGCAATAAAACCACTAAATTTAATGAATTTTATTTCCAAATTACTATATGATTTCATTATATTTGAAATATTTAACAATTTTTATTTTTGTGTGACAATTTTCCCCATAATAGAAATCAACTTTCTATTTTAGTAAAAAAATATCTTGGTTATTATGTTTGGTACCTTTTTTTTTGGCTTTTTATTGCAAAGTTCAAGAAAAAAAAAACGCACAAAATCAATAAAAAGAAAAATAGATTCGTGCTATAGTTTTACCATTAACAATCATATTATGTTGTAAATTCCAGTTTCGATATCTACTTATGAAAATCTTTATAGTCGTGAACGTATCTAAAAAATACTTTTTACACTCATAATAATTTTCATTTTTAGGATAGTTTATTCACGGACAAATTAATCATATTTGTTAAAAATAAAATTTATAAAAATATATCAAACT
The DNA here is from genome assembly GCA_964007475.1 of Hybos culiciformis. Taxonomy (NCBI): domain Eukaryota; kingdom Metazoa; phylum Arthropoda; class Insecta; order Diptera; family Hybotidae; genus Hybos; species Hybos culiciformis. The sequence continues at coordinate 91,572,998 of OZ023274.1, read as the reverse complement.
TAGTTACAACATTATATTTTCTTTCAATCAATTTCTTTTTTTATTTTTTTTTAAGACAATTAAAACATATAATGTAAATGTAGGTATATGTAATTTTAATTATCTTTTTTTTTTTAATTTTACAAATAATTTAACCATTTTAGTTTTATAGTTAAAATAATTAGTACCAGTTATAAGTGAAATGTACAAAAAAGATAAGTCTCCTCTAGGGTTTTCAAAGTCGTTTATTTGCCTTTTTGGTACTCAATATTCGGATATTTCATAATCCAACTTTTTTTTTTCAATACAAGTTTGTAGAAAAAATTAATGCAAAATTAGTTTCATTATAAATTTTTAATTTTTAAATTTAGATTAATTGAAGTTGTCTTATCTTTGTGGTTATTCCCAAAGACGATCTTACATTTAATTAAAATTTAATTTTGTCAAGCTTTCTCATCAAAAGGTAAAATTTTCGAGAAGTCGAAGTCCGCAAAAAAAAAAATGACAGCGCACACTTATTGCATTTATTTATATTTTGTTGATTGGGAAATATTTCGGAAAAACTTTCTTTTCCACAACATATGGAAATTATTTTGGGTTCAAGTTTCTGATTTTAAAGTAGTGAATTTGAGAATAATCAAAATTTTATTTTATGTGCTTAAGTTATGAACTTTTAATACTTAATTGTAAGTACATATTAAAAAAACTTAAGGAAATTTTGGCAATTATGAAAAAGCATAATTGTTTATTCGGCTATTTGTAATAAAAAGTTAATAAAAATTAATTTTATTTTACTTAAATAAAAATTAGTGAGGCGAATATTTTTAACAGGATTATAGTTTTCCTTTTTATACACATTTTCTTCTACTTCACTGTCATTTTAATGGGAAAATGGTTTTTGAATTAAATTATTTGTTAATAGATAAGGGGATATAATAATGAGATAAGAGATTTGATCATTAAGCTTCCTTATAAAAACTTGATGTAGAAGGATCAATGCATTAGCAGAAAATGTTCTTTTTTTAATTTTTAACATTATCGTTATATAAAATTTGCAGTTAGTTAAAAAATCCTTCGTTATAGATAAAATTCGATATTTCTGAAGAAAAGAAAAATATACTCATCTTTTAAATCTATAATTGAGTTTATAATTTTTCCGCTTAAATTCTGTCCACCCTTTTGGTGTCTACGATGTTGATTGACATCGAATTGGCTGAGAAGTTTTATGTAAAAAAAATAATTATTAAATTACCTAATCATATAGATTTGGTTTCAAATTTTTTTAAGAAGGCGAATGAATCAAAATAAATTTAATAGAAATATAGATTCCATCATTAGATTGTTCATAAAATAAAAAACATAATAGCTATACATAATAATTGTATAAATTTATAATATATATACATTTTTACTAAAAGATAAATTCCTAGTAGTCTGAGAGGAGCCGTATTTGGTGTTTTTATTTCATTTTAACATTGAAATTGGCAAAGAAAAACTGAATTGGGTCATAAAATGCGAATATGAAACAAAAAAAAAAAGAATTAACACCAACACAATTTATTTTTAAAAATATTTTATTCACTTTTTTTTTTCTACCTTTCATTTGTAATATATAGTAGGTACAAATGTAAATATAGGATTTTCAAGAAAATTTACGTTTTTATTTGCAATATGGAAGTGTGTGGGTATTACTTCTAACTTAGAAAAAAATTATTATTAAAAGTTGAAATTTATTTTAAAAAGAATATTCGTGCCGCAAACTTAATACCTTTTTTTTTTTAGTTTAGTTCCCGAGAATTAATTTGCAATTTTCTGAAAAGCAATCATTAGTACACAAATTAAAACAAAAAGTAGTTTATTATCAAGAGAAAAAAAATCAAATATACAATACACAAATGCCAATTAGAATAATGTTGAATGATATTCTTGTTCTAGCTATATGTTCCAAAATTAAAAATTATTAATACGAAAATTCTCTTATGGTAGAGTAAAGCTTAATTTTTCTATCCAATTTAATTAACTAAATTATCGTAAGAAAAAGTTTAACTCTACATTACCACTGATTAAAATTTTTTTAGCCAATCTAAGCCGTTCGATTACTTCAATCCTAGTTTTCAATAATATTCATATTCTATCTATTTTCAACCGCTAATGGTTAATATGAACATTTTATTTAATTAAAGAATAAAAATTCCTTTTAGTCATATTCTTTAATATACATATATACATACTTTAAGTATATTCGAATTTTTCTATTTTGTTTAAGTGAACAATTATATATTAGTAAGTATACATACATTAAAATAATAATTTTTCCTATGTTGTACATAACATACATAAAATAATAATAATAATAATAATTAAAGTTCAAGGACATTAAGTATTTATCAATTTGATGTTTTTTTTTGCCAAAAAAGAATTGAAAAAAAAAAAAAAATCTTTTTATAAGTTGGAATTTTATTTTCATGAACTTAATCTACATATTAAAAAAAAAATATATTTTAAAAACCCTTAAGGAAAACTAAACTATATATATTATATTATACATTTTTATGTAAAATTAACATTTATTCTTACGTATAAATTACATAACACTAAAAATTAAATATTTAATAAAGGTAACAAAAAAAAAAAACCAAATTCTAAATATGTACAATTATTATTAGTTTTATAAGAGTGTATGATTATATTATTGAGATGAAATTTCATTATTATCAAATTATTGGTGTATAATATATTTAAGTAAAATACATTTGTAACTACATCATATAGTCCCAAAACGTTAATATTTAAATAGACATTATGCTAAAATCATATTATGCTTATGGAATATAAATTCCAAAGAAACAAAAAAAAATGAAAATGATAAAGAAGTTTAACAGATAAAGAGGAATAAAAAAAAAACCAATGAATTCATTTAAAAAAAAAATCTTGTAAAAAGATATTTATGATGAAATATAGAAGGAGATAAAAAAAAACATAAGAAAATTATTAAAATAAAAAGGCGCTCAAATTATATTAAATAGTTTTTTGTTTTGTTTTTTTTTATATAAAGTATTCCATTTGTCATTTATTATTCAGACCAATAGATATAAATTAGTGTAAGGAATAATTATGGTATTATTACTTGAATGAAAATTGATTAGACATTAACTGTGATTTATGTTTTAGAAAAAATTAAGAAAAAATTAAAATTATGTTTCTAATTATTATTCTTCAATTGAAGTTAAAAAATGAACAATGTTGAAAGACTAGTATTATAAACCCTTTGAATATTATCAATTGAGTTTTATTAAATTTTTTCTGTCAAACATCTTAAAAATATTTGACTAAAAATTTAGGTGAAAAGTTTTTGAATTTATTATGAATTCATATTCCTTACGAAGCTATAAATTTCAAACTCTTTTAATAGAACTAAATTTTAAATTTTAACATTCTAAATTATTAGGTTTCAGTATAAAACCTGCATGGAATGCATAAATTTTATGGGGATGAATGAATATTAAATAATTTTCTATTTAAAAATGCAATTTGAGAACAAATTTTAATAAAACTTTAGTTTACGGAATTATGCTTCGACTTTTTAAATTACTATAAAATATAATTTACCTAAATGTTAAACAACAATTAGATTAATTTTATTTATATGATTTAAAATCAATTTAAAAATGTATCTATGACAGCTAATTCATATAGATATAAACATATAGATATAATTTTAAGCAGATTTAATCGATACATCTGAGTTTTTTACATTTTTCTCGTTTTTTCATACTTGTTTGCCAATTAAAAAAAAATCCTTGAAAACTTCAACATCCTGTTGAAGAAATGCTATATTATCTCATTCACAATTGAGTCATAAAAAAGAAGAATTAAGACGAAAATTAACTATGTTTTAGAATAAAAAAAAACTTGACAGCTTAATCTAAGATATTATTGAGTTTAAGTACTCTCTGTCAAAGTATTGGTGACGCAAGTGAACATTGGAAAGGCAATTATTGTTCTATATTTTGTTTGAAAATGTCATACATAGTAATTTTGAAATATGTAACTGAATATGTCAACACATCATATAAACTGTATTAAAAAGTTATTATATAATTAACTTTTATCGAATATATATTGAAATTTTATGTGTTACTATTTCTTTGGTATCGTTTTTAATTAAATTTAATATTATTTTATGTGTAAGACGTATAAAAATGCTTACTCAATTTTTATGTAAAAAAAAATCATATCCAATTAAAATTACCTTTAGTAATTACTATAAATATGTTATGTCAAGTGTACTTTCTACTTGACATTATTTGTTTTTTCTTCTTTTTTTTTTAATAATAAATTGATATTGAGACGTTTCTTGGTTAATGAATCTTTCATGAACTTTTAGGAAAACAAAATATGAAAAAAGAAAATATTGAGATTTATCTGAGGGACAAGATAAATTTATTTTTAAAAATATACAATGTATGTGTCTATTGTATATGTTTAAGTATATTATAGGTAGTATATTATGGGTATGTAGTTAAAATCCAATTATTGAACGTATCAGCATATTTTTGGATTATTTTCAAGTTGGCTAGCTTTGCAAATTAGACAATAATGCTTTCTACAGTTAACTCGAAACTTTCATCGAAGTAACCAACGTACGCAAGCATAGTTATTTATACCAGACAAATTTTTATGAAATTGGTTTTTTTTTATTTTATTTTTTTTTATTCATTAATGTCAACAAAATTAAAAGACTATATTCCATTGGAATTTAATATAGACTTACAAATTTAAAAACTGAATGTTGTCACAGATTAAAATTAAATAAATTGACTCCTTTTAGAACGATGGTATATGTATCATGTATCATGTAGACTTTTTTATGTAGGATTCTATCTGTTTAATATTATTTTTTAAAATATTTTAATCTTAAATTAGAAAATGTCATGCTTAAATTAAATTCAATATTCGATTTCAGAAAATAAAATATTATTAAAATTCCTTTAACATTATAATTTTCCAGATTTCAACGGATGTAATTTTTGTTTGACAAATTTTCCAGCTTGTTGCATAAACAATAAAATATCAAATAGAAAATATTAATATTCATAAAAGAAAATCAGAAAGAAAATTCAAAACTATCCAAAACCAAAAGTATTTAAATAATAATAATAATAAAGTTTTGGACTTTTGCCAAAATTATCAATTTTCAAATCGAATGCAATTTATTTTTATAAACATAAATTCATAAAAAAAATACCAAAGAAAATGTTAAAAAACATTTGTAATAAAATAATAGTGTGTTGAAATTATTTTGCATAGTAAATGCTGTGGTTTTATAAATGTGTTAACAAAAAAGATTTATTATAAAAAAAATTATGCTAAAGGATTTTAACACTTAATGGATGTATTTATTTTAATTAAATATAATTACACCAAAAATTATTATAGTCATAAAAAATTTAAAACTTTCCTTACCTAAGTATTAAATATTTTTTTTATCCTTTTTCAATTTTTCCTATAGCGTTGATAAATCATGCGTTAGTCCGTGAAACTAAAATTGAACATTAAAATCATTTCTGAATAGCTTCTATTTTATTTATAATTATTAATAAAAAATGAGGTATATGTAATCATGTGTTTTACATATTATCGTACCATATTATAAATTAACTGATCATCACGTTAAGATAAGGAAGAACAATTTAATATAAATTGTCCAATTTTTCCATAATTCATTTTCGAATATTTGCATAAACTTAAAATTATTTTTTTTTGCACAGTCATAAGGGATCTCAAATCTCTAAACGAAACACTTTAGCGGGTCTTGTTCTCTTGATTAAATTTTTTTACAGTGCATTAGACATTAGAGCATCGTTTATATCTTGATATCATTTTGTCATTGCAAACTTTCAGGATGTCATCAACTTTTTTAATAATAATTGATTGCCTTAAAGAAAATATTAATTAGGGTTATTGGAAAACAGTTTCGTTCTGTTGTTGCAATTAAAATTAAAAAAATCTTTAATTTTATTTATATATTAAGTAGGGTATTTTATCTTGAATGTTTGTTGTAAATGTAACAACTGCAAATACATTCTGATTTATTTCATTATCATTATAGGGCCCATAAAATTTTATTTTAGATGTAATAAAATGGTTAAAATAACAAACAAATTACTAAAATGAATTATGGTTCAAAATAATGTGTACATTTAGTTCAGAATAATTTTGGTCTACTGAATATTAAAAACAATATCTGTAAATTAGAACGAAATTTCTGTTTAAATAAATTTTTGGAATACTACTTGCATAAGCTTACGTGGATTTTAAAGATTTATTTTGGAAATACGAATTTTAAACAGATTGATATACATTAAACAAAAGCTTGCGTATACAAATGTATTTATTTATTTATTTTTTTGAATTTTTCAATTTTAAAAACTTTTAGATTTTTAACTTTTTTTCTGACCATATTAGATTACATCAACTATTTTTTTAATATATACTATACATATATTTTGGCAGTTTTCTTATATAAAAGTCCAATTGGTTGAAATAATATTGTTAAGATTGATTAAAGGCCAAGGGTATACTCATTTTTTAATCTTATAGTTTTATTTCATTATTGAAAAACAAAATATAATGATAAAAACTAAGTCAAGAAATTCCCAAAATAAAATTTTCTTTGTAATTGTTTTTTTTTATTTTTTTTTTAACATGAAAAATATGTAATTCAATAAAGTATCATAATATAAAATTAGCTTTTTTTTGTAAATATGCATAACTATATATAATGTATGTACATTTTTTTTTCTAATATAGAACATTTTATTAATATTAATAGACACTGCACTATCGTGATGAGAACTCTTCAATTTAGACCACCCTTAATTATAATTATATTAATCTAGATTTTATGTAATAAAACTGAATTAAGTATTTTTATTTTTTATTCTTTCATTCAAGAAAGAAGAGAGTTTTCATAATTGTTTTGTAGGGTTTTTGAAAAATTTTCTCTATATTGTAAAAGAAAACAAAAATTGTTATGTATATTTGTATTATATATTATATGAATGCTAGTATCTATCTATATGGATTGTATATAACATTGTGGCCATTTATATAAAATATTTAATTATATAATTAAATTGCTGTTTACAAAGAATTTTTCCTTAAAATGCACAGCACAACCGTATTGCTGCGGAATATACATGAAATGAGAAATTTTTCTTTGTTGAAATGTGGTAGATTAAAATGTGCTGTTGTTCTTACGTTGATAAGAATTTGTCTTAAGTATAGAATTTGCTATTAATTATATTGTTTTTTATAAAATATTTTTAAAGACAGTGCTCGCGACTTAGTTGATATTTATTAAAATTTGTTCATTTTCCTCTCTAGCGTATGAATCTACTCTGTCCTCAGCCGTAGACAAAATTCGAATCATTTACAACAATGCCTTGTCACATACAGTGTATCTTCATATTTCAGAGTATATTCGACTTTTGAAAATTCATTCGAACATTTGTAATAATATTTAAATTTTTCCCGTGTGTTATTTTATCGTTTTATTTGTTCCAAATATTTTTTTTATTTTTTTTAAATTTAATGAATTATAAGTTTAATAATTTAAGTTCTTGCAAATTTATATTCCAAGATATTTTATTTCTCTTCATGCTTTCTTTTTCGTTTTTCTTGTTCAAGAGCTAAACAGAAATTTTATGTTTATTCTTAAGAGACTTAAATATGTAGTACTGTAATATTCTATTAATGTTTAAAATCAATGTTTTCGCGATATAAAAGGAAATAATCAACACCTATATAAAATGTCAGCATTATTATTGTTATGCACGTACATATGTAAGTAAATAATGGTATGATAATGTCGAGCATATTATTATAATTTTTCTTAAAAATATACTGAAACTCGAATTTACTACATCAGCTATACAAAAAAAGGTATAGTGAAAAGTTTTAAAATTATTAATTTTCTTGTATAAATGAATAACCTAAATAATTTGCAAAATTTTTTTTTGGTTTTGCATACAACTTTATTTTCGGTATTTAATTCAAAATTTTTAATTTTCTTTGAAACAAAACATCTAATCCGTTTAATGTAAGCCTAGTTTTAAATTTAGCTTTCAATTCGTATGAAAGTTTATCAAAACATGTATATTCCCACTAAACAACATAGCTTTAATTTCGCATAATATGTTTATTCAGGACGATACTTTTTAGGATCACTAATCTTTATGCCTCGTCTCTCAGGTAAATTAAGAAAATTCCATTAATCAATAAAATTTAAAATTTTTGGACCATTATAAATTTTATGTAGAAATGATATTGTTTTTAAGTGGAATTTCAATAATAATGTATATAAATATAATTGTAATTTAAATTTATATTATGCATTATTTATATTAAATAATTTTGTGATATAGACCACTGATATTTTACCAAAGGAATTTTAATATTTTTTTTATTTATTCTACTTCTGATTCAAAATATTTTTAATTTAAACAAAAATATTTTTCCTGATTGTGAATTTAATTGAAAATTTTATTGGTTGTTATTATTATGCCTGTGTATTTGGGCATGCTTACCAAATATAAAGAATATTTATTAATTTGCTCAATTTTTTTATTTTTTTTTTAATTTATGCTTCAACAGCACTTCAACTTCAGCGCGATAAGATCTGTAGGAAAATTTCTTAACTTTAAAAATTAAAACTTTTTATGAGTAGGTATATAATTTAAAATTTATTCTTCTGTTGCATTTCACTTCAACATTTTTTTAAATTGAAACACTGAAAAAAATGTGCATATACATATATAAATAAATTATTCATTTTAAGGTACATAAATTATTAGTTCTCTTTTGCATTGAAACGTAAGACAATCTGAAGAAGGTTTTAAAGAAAATTATTACGAACTAACAAAGATAGAAAATTTCGCTTAAGTAAAATGAAAATTAATTGAAAGTTTTTATATTTAATTCTGTTTTTATTTATCCTTATGTAATTTTTGAGTTCGTACATTTCTTAAGGAAAAATTTGGCCGCGAAAAATTCATAACGAAAATACAACATTATTTATTATTGATTTATTTATTTTCACCTCAACTTTTAAGTTAAAATGTCATGTTCGTGTTAAAAGTAATTTTATACTTATTAATAAGAAAAATATTATTAAAAGCTCCCTTGAGTAATTTTGATTTGTACCCAAAATTTTTAAAAAGATTAAATTAACATTATAAATGAAAAAATGGAAAAAAAAATTAATTTTATATTTTTTGAAATTTTTTTCTCATTAAGCAGGAGTGTTAACACGTTTATTTTAATTTATGTTATTTATAAATTCATGCATAAGTCAGTAGTAGATGTTTGAATAATGAACTTTTTTTTTGTATGTAAAAAATTAGTAGTTTTTTTTTTAATTTGTATTTCATTTAAAATAAAAATTACAAAACCACAACAAGTGGAACAGCTAATGGTAGTGAATAGGGAACATTATATGTGCACTTGTTCTTTTTTTTTTCTATCTATTGAATAAAATATGTTTTGATGACTTCAAACTATTTCTCCTCAAAAAAAAAAACAAACTATGCTACTAAAAACATAAATAATATACTTTATTTCATTTTTTATCGTTTCTGATGACCTAAAAATTTATCTATACATATTTATATTTTTATTTCTTTTTTTTTTTATTTAGTATTTTGATAAAATAAAATATAAATTTTATTACTTACAATTACATTGTAAGAATTAAGTACAAAATTTATACATATAGATAATGTTGAGAATGACTTCCAATTTTTTAGGTAATAATATGTAAGGCAAATTCCTTTCTGACCTTCCTGTTGAATAAAATTAAGCATAAGCATCATGAATTAAAAAAAGCAAATTAAATAATGATGTGTATTGTATATCTTTGATAATTTTATTCATAAACTAATTTAAAATTAATTTATTTTAAATATTTTAATGTTTCACAATATATTTTCTTTCGTTTTTACGTATAGTTATTTCTTTCTAGATTGAATTTTGGTCGAGTATTAATAATGACTTGAAAATTTTTAATTTATTTTAGAAAAAATATTTTTTTTTGTCTTCCTTAATTTAAATGAAATTTGTGTTAAAGTACTCCAACTTTAATTGAAATATTTCTAAAGAAAAATTTATAAATCGCATGCAATGTATTTAATTTTCATAATTTTATGAAATTAAAAGTTTTTTACAACTATTTTGCATAATTTTTTTTTTTGAAAATTTATTAAAATTTATAAATTGAAATTCCATATAACAAGTTGGTGTTAATTTGTAAACAATTTTTCGAATATTGAACACATAAGTCAGTCAAACATGTATAATACCTATGTATTATTTAGTTAAGTATAAAAAATTAATATATTTTTATATACATAAATTTCTAATTAATATTGTGTTTTTTTTTTTTGGGTTGGGCATACTGAAATAAAAAATGTTTTAGAACACTCAAAATAATATTTGTTATTAATTAAATAAAAAATCGAAAATTAATCTGTTAAATAAAAATCTGGTTTGTTTGCCTTACTTTGAGTAAATAATCTTTAAAAAAATTGAATTAACTAAATTTAAATTTTTTTTTGACTTTGGTTTCAAATACAACTCTCTCAATTTTCGGAATTTTAAATTTGCGCTATAAAGAATCTTTTAATTAAAATTTATTTAATGAAAACTAGTTAAGTAAAACTGACGGCTTATATAATATCGATTAATTTTCTGTGCCAAAACAATGTAGACTTTTAAGTAAATTAAAAATAAAAATGACAGAAAATTAAACTATTTAATTTATCACTTTGGCTATTTTATATCTTTTACTTTTCTAAGCTTAAAAATCTGTTTTTGCAAGTTAAAAGCAAAAGTAATTTCCTCCAATTTGAAAAACCTTTTAATGTTTTTTTTTTTAAATGTTTTCATTATTATATAAACATATATATTATAATGCATAAATATTGTATGTACCTGAGTTATGCATTATTTTTCTGCAAAAGGTCAAAAAAATATATAATAATAATAATAATAAAAATAAAAGGTATTGTTGCAAGATTCATTTTTATTTCCGTTGCAAGTAAGGATATCCTTTTTGCTCCTCATTGTTTTTATTATTTTATTTATTTATTTGTTGTTTTATTTTTTATGCTCATTGTACGATGATGGTGATAAAAATATCTTATTTGGCAGAAATTAAAATGTTTTTCTTTTATTCATTAAAATAAATAACAAAACAAAAAAAAACAATATTTTTTGAGTCACGTTCTGAACTCAATGCAGCGTAAAAATGTTGAAATGATTTTGGTATTATTTATATTATTAATATTAAATGTTGGTGGTTTTCCTATAAAAATAAAAACATTGAAGATGCCTGTATACTTGAAGATACGACGCTATACTTTATGCAAAACGATGTTAAAGTCGTTATAATTATTTTGATTAAATTTCTAAAATTTACACGCTCTGGAATTTAAGTTATTAATATGCTATCAATTTAAAATTTATCTCGTAGGTTATTAAGTGAGATAATTTAAATAACATATAAACCCTCAACTCGAGAGATACAAATTTCAGCCTAAGGTGGGAATTGGAGAACTGAAGGCTGTTGAATAATGAAAATCATATTCAAGTTAATTTAATTAAAAATTCTTTACAAAAAATGTTCTTACAATTTTTTTACATGTAAGTTTGTACATGTTGTAGAACACTGACTCTAAAATACTTCAGACTTCAATATTGCAATATTTAATACTGTTTTTATCATAAATCCCATATAGTAAAAAACTTAATAATTTTCCTTTATGATTTTGTTTTATAAGGCACGTAAATATAATATGTACATACTAATGTTTATATAAAACATTATTTACTACATTTACAAAAAAAAAAATGAGAATGAAAATTGAGAATAGGTAAAAATGTGGAAATGTATATAAAACCTTATATATACTTAAATATTTCCAAGTTAAATTCTTTTCTTTTTCTTTGTGCTTCGTCTTTCTTGCATGACATATAAAAGTGCATCCTTTTTAAGAATATTAACAACATTGAAGGAAATTATTTTAATGAATAAAACATTTTATTTTTTTTATTTTTTTTCAATTGAGCAAAACGTTATGACAATTCAAGTCAGTTTGAAATATAAAGTTTATAATTGAAAAAAAACACGAAGAAAAAGAAAATGTTGAAAAATAGTTATATTTTTCTTAATAAGTAAAAGAAAAACAAAAAAAATTTAACGCTTGCATAAATTTATGAATGTGTTTTTTTTCGCCACGACATGAAATCTGAAGTGTGTGTAATACCTGTATATCAATGATGTTGAAAAAATTCCACTGTTTGGAGTTAGGGTTTCATTTTTGAGGATAACTGCAGTTTCGTAAAGTTTTGTTACTTTCTTAATTTGATTCAAATAATTAACTAAAAAATTGTATTTGATGAGTTTTGATTTTCTGAACAAGATTTTAAAATTTTGAATGACATAATTAAGACGATTAAAATCGTAAAACCTGATCCTTAAACTTAATAATATCGAAATAATCATTCTCAGCCCTGCAGCAATATTTCAAAGTTGTTATCACGAAAAAAAAATATATATTATTTCTTGATGATTTTTGATGTTGAAATAAAACACACCAGTTTGTCATGTTATAATGTTAAAGATTAAAACATTTTAAAACGCTAACACGTCATCTATTCTATTATTTTCAAGAGAACGTCATTAATATATTGTGTGCAATTTGAAAAATATAATAAACGAATATGAAAAAAGAATTTAATTTATGACTTGGTGCGGAAAATATTTAAAATTAACCGAGCATTTCACACATAATTTCTAGTTTAGTATATCCTGCAGAAAATTATATGTGAAAATAAATGTACTACATACAATGAATTATAATTATTATACAAATATGAAAATGAAGGCATTTTTTGTGCAATTCTAATCAAATAATCATTATAAATAGAATATGAAATTAGAAAATACCTACATGTTGTATATAATAATGTATGTACAAACACAAAGTTAAAGTAGAGTTACACATAGATTATTGAGCGCATTAAGAGCCCTCCATGTGAAATTCTGTTTTCTATTTCTGTTTTCTATTTCTGTTTTCTATTTTTGCAGTTTTTTTTTGTTTTATTTTACAGAAAATAAACGGCCGTGAAAAATGCGACAAAAATTGTACGAAAAACACCTCTACCAGAAAATCACAAAACTATATTTGAATTTTATTTCTCTGCAGAAACTGCAATTTATCAAAAAAATTCAAAAATTCTTAGAAATAAATGAATTAATTAAAAATTGTTTAGGAAATTAAAGAAATTCAAAATTTCACGTCACCAGCCCTGGAGAGTGGTGTTTAAGCTTTATTTCTGCGTCTGAGATTTTTTATTATCTTTTTCCTTTACTTCAGAATCCAAGCAAATATGTTCAAGTTTTTTAAAGGCTCATTTGGGCCAAACAACTCAAAATTTAAAGAATCCGCTTCACCTACCCTGGAGCCAGTTATATACTCTCTAACATATCAAAAAATCACTTCAGTCTAGTTTGTAGTAACCCTACAACCAAAGCCAAACTAAACACAATAGAAAAATCACGGAGTACATATTGTTTTCGTTCTATAATTTTAATGTTTTTCTCATAACAACTTAAATTATTCGTGCAATACATCATCATCATCAATTCCTATGGGTGTAATAAATTGTGTTTGAAATTTCCTGACTGTTAAAAACTTTCTTGCGAAATTCGATTTTTTTAATATATATATTTTGAATTTAAAAGTTTTCTCAATATTAGAATTTAAATTTTTTAACTTTAATAAGCGACGCTTTGCTTCATTTATGGATTGCCCAGGTTCTATAGCCATCCAACTAACCAGTTTCTCTCTTGACTAACTTCTATTAAAAAAAACTTTATATATATTTTTGAATTGACTTGTTCTTGTGCTATTTTAAATTTTAAATAAGTTAATTTATTAACTTTTTACATGTATCGGTAATCAATATTGTGCTTTTTTACATTTTAAATATAAATTCATTATTTATTAAACTTTTTACATGTATCAGTGGTACTAATTCATATACATATGTATAGTCACTACGGAATTAATCCCAGCTTCTAACTTTATCAAACTCCCTCTTTTATATTACATATGATTTGAAAAATGTTTTCCTTTTTCCTGAAAAATGTTTTTCTTTCTTCTCTTCTTTTTAACTTTGATTCTTCTGTAAATTTTAATTCTATTTATTTTTTTTTTAAATTTATATATGTACCTACATATTTTGTAATATAAATAATCTTATAAAAGTTTTGAGATTCAATTAAAAAGTATTTATATATTATATTAAATCAAAATAAATATATGAATTCCTAATTTATAAGCTTAATGTGAATTATCTTTTTCCATTTTAAATTGAGATAAAATATATAAAAAGATAAAAACAGATTATTCATATTCTTTGAGAGCCTAATTTATTATTGAAATAAAAGAATATAATTCTGTTTTGAATTCGTGATTGGATTAGTTTCAAAATTAAATTTAATTTTACCGTCCCAGCAACTTTTACGCATAGAACTCTACTTTACAACATTTTATTATGATTTTATTTTAGAAAATTGTTTTACACCGATTTTATTAAAAAAATTATCGTTTTTGCAAAAAAGAAATTATTTTTTTTAATACATGTATGATTTTTCTTTTAAAGCTGTTGCGTTATGTTGTGTGTTTTAAATTATTTGTCGTCTCAACATAATTATTTTTATTTTATGACTATAATTGTTGTTCAAAAACATTCAACTTTTAACTGAATTTATTATAATAATTAACAATAAATTTAATTTCTCTACTATGTAAATAATATATTATTATATTTTCCTTAAACTTCTGAACTAATTAGAATACAAGTATGTATACCTATAGTGAATAATTTTGGACAATATGCTGAAAAAAATTTTGTTATTAGTGTTAAAAATGACCTAAATTTATATAGTATTATTATTATTTTTTTAAGATTATAATATGCTTGTGCGCTACATGTATTTAAGTATTAAATATATAATGTACAACATCTGACAGATTAAAATCTTGTCATATAACATAAAAGTTGGAAAAGATTAATGTAATTGCTGTAACAAATTTTTAAGGTACACAAGAAGATAAAGCAATTCTTGTTAAAAATTTTAGTTGGCTGCAACCCAAATCCCATATGAGCAATATTTTTCCTAGTAAGGAAAAAAAAAACGGCGAATTAGCATCAATTATATATATGCACATTTTTTTTTTATGTAATGTCGGCCAAAATTTCCTCTTTTAATAATATATAGTGCATATGTATATATAAAAGTTATTTAAATCATATGTGTCTCTAGGTGAATGTGTTAATGTGTAGAATCATTAAGCAAAATTGGAATATTAATGTAAAAATAATTCTTTTCTTGTATAATAGAAAACTTTTAAAATAGGTCCATATAGTTTAATAGTTCTAAAATACTGAAAATATTAAAATAATTTTCTTGAATCCGCGGGAAATAAGGCCGCGATAGGTTTTTTGTTGCGGTCTTATTTCATTTTGAAAAATGAAATAAGGCCGCGAAAAAATCCTCGCGGTCTTATTTCATTTTGAAAAATGAAATAAGACCGCATAAAATTCCTCGCGGCCTTATTTCATTTTGAAAAACGAAATAAGGCCGCGCCGCAAATCCCACTGACCAACCGCCCGCCCGCCGCCCTGCTGCCCCCTGCCCTGTGTGCTCACCTCACAAGATTACGCGGCCTTATTTCGTTTATAAAAATGAAATTAGCCCTCCGAATAATTGTTTTTTTTTGTCGCGGCCTTATTTCATTTTTCAAAACGAAATAAGGCCGCGAGGAATTTTTTGCGGTCTTATTTCATTTTTCAAAATGAAATAAGACCGCGAGGATTTTTTCGCGGCCTTATTTCATTTTGAAAAACGAAATAAGGCCGCGAAAAAATCTTCGCGGCCTTATTTCATTTTTCAAAATGAAATAAGACCGCAACAAAAAAACGTCGCGGCCTTATTTCCTGCGGCCTTATTTCCATCCCCCTTATTAGATGTTAGTTTTATTTTTAAGAAGTGTTACGTCAAAAATGAGATGATTAAGTTTTTTCTTAATAACTTAAATCAATGTTCTACACTGAAAAAATACATAGATATCTGAGGTAGATATAATTTTCCTATATCCACAGCAATGTTATATAGGTTAAATCAAACTAGTAGATGTTTTAAGCGATATTGGCCTAATTTTATTTTTTAATATATTTGTTCATACGATTATATAGCAATATTTGATTCAAAAGTTCCAGAAATGCATTTTGCATTAAAAAATAATTTTTGATATTTATTCTTCGTTAAAAAAACAATAAAAACTATACAATTTTGGTGTAGCAACTTTTGCTACAATTCATTTGCGTTGAATCGGAGAAGTTATTATACATTTAAGAATAATTACTAGATTATGGGCACAAATTGTCAGAAAATATTACTGTTCAAGTTATAATCTCAACTCATGCTGAATAAAAATATTTTATTTCAAAATCATAAACTATCACATTAATCCTCTTAATTTTCCCGCTTAACAAAAAAAAACTATAAAACAATTTTAATTAGAAGCAAAATGAGACTAAAATTTTAAAATAAAAAAAAAATATTGGCTTGCCATATGATTTTCCTTAAGAGCAAAAATTTGTTTTTATTTTTTATTTTTTTTGGCATTATACCTATTCTGAGCCTAAAAAATGTTTTAATAGTGTGTTATTTTTTTTTTTGTTTTTTTTTTTTGGTTTTGGCATATAAAATTAATGGCAAATTATTTAAATTAAGAGAAAAAAAAAATCAAGTATTATGTTGGCAAACCCGCAAACTGTAATTATACTTATTAAGAAGATAATAATAGCTCTGAAAATAAAAAAAAAATAAACAGAAGAAAATAAAATTATCTTAATTATAAAACCACAACATAAAATCAGGCTAATTAGTATTTCAATAAAAAAATTATAAGCTATAAAATATTTTAATTTATAAATCATAAAAATATTAAATTTATTTTAAATCATAATTTATTTTTAATTAATTCCTTTTCTTGTTCTTATAAAATAATATGTATTTTAATTTGTATCAATATTGAAAATGGCTTGACAAAACCAAGTAAGTTATGCAAAAAAAATAAAAAATTCGAGGGAGTATATTGTAAAGACAAATTTGGAGCTTTATTAATGAGTAAATAGTTTCTATGATATGGTGTGTGACATCATAACGAGAAATAATATGTCAATTGAAACTACGTCTCAAGAAATGGGACATAAAGTCAATCATTTCTCTTTCAGTTTTACGGTGACCAATTTATTTTTATTTTTTAAGTTTGTGGCAATATCTTATATTCAATATCTTATTTCAATAAAAATAATTTTTACCTATAGTACAGGCAAATTAAATCAAAAATCATCAAATAAACAAAAAAATTGCGAAGTATCTGCAACTTTCTATACTCATACACAAACACATTCTTTTGAAGAATCCGATGAGTCCCGAGCATTCAATAGTGTGCTCCACCCAGTATTTGACAATCAAGTTTTTAAAATACTTTGTATGTATCTATCTAAGCACGAAATAATTATGTTTAAACTGTTTAAAACTTAGGAGCAATGATGGATTTACAAATAGGCACTTTAAGCTCGAGCGTCGGGCGGCAAATAATGGGCGGTTAAATTTCATAAAATTTTTTTTCGGCAAATGTATTATAATATAAAACTTTAAAAACCAAAATATATTTTTCGAGAAATCGAATTTATTCGAATAAACAGCATTTTTCTGTTTATTTCAGCAATATTATTAATAGAAACAAAATTATAGTAATGCACCTTATTATTACGATCTTAGGATGCTAAATTTATCAAACTTGTCTATATTGATAGTAATTTACAAAAAAAAAAATACAAAATAATATTATTTACATGTGCCGCAAAGGGTCAAGCGTGGCCACTCCAGCACACTCTTTTTAGGTAGGGACTCCTTGGTTTCTTGAAATATATACATTTTCAAAGGTCTATACCAAGTTACAGCCACTTCGCAATTTTTTTGTTTATTTTGGACAATTTGCCTGTACTACTAATAAACAAATATTTTATTTATTTTGAAATCTTCGTTTTTCATTTCATTTCATTTTAAATTTATTATTTTCCAAATTTCTGAAAATCAAAGTTAAATTATAATTCAAAAATTATTCATTCATAAATCAAATAAATTTTTCTGAGTTTTGTATTAATAATTTAAAACATTTGAAGACATTATTACTATTATATTGAATAATAAATTCTTACAACAAAAAAGTGAAATATTTTTTATTAGGAAAACAAATTATTTAGTTGTTAGTGATTTAGCTACAAGTCATAAGACTTATTAAAGTTACAAGTTTAAAAGAACCTTTCAATTTTGACTTTTACAAATGGTCATAAAGTAAATAATTATTGACATTATGGTTTATTCTTTCAGACGTCAATTTTCATTATGTCCATACTTAACGTTGCGTTACATCCTTAACAGTTTCCATAGTTTTTTTTTTTATAATATTATTATTATTTATTTTGAAATGTTTTGTGTAATTTTGAGAATTTCATCTTAATAAAATTAGAATTTTATTAACGAAAAAGAAAAACCCGCTCAAAACATCGTAAAATAACAAAAAACACATATGAAAAAAACCTTAATATCCTTTAAAGATTCCCGGACAGTTGCCCAAATGACATTTGACAATCTGACATTTGCCCACGGACATTTGCCAATCTGACATTTGACCAGTCTTTTAATTAACAAAACTTATACTCAGCTAAAAAAACTTTTTTTTTTGAAAAAATTTACCTATAAAGTTGGAAATAAATTTGTTTCAATTTGAAAAAGGTGTGAAAAGGAACGGTGGACTCAAATATCGGATTGGCAAATATCAGATTGTCAAATGTCCGTGGGCAAATGTCAGATTGACAAATGTCATTTGGGCAACTGTCTGCCCCTCCTTTTAAATATAAACACAATTTTTTGCTATCCATAGGGATTTATATGGTTTTGTTTTAATTTTAACTTAAAGAATAAGTGGACTTACATATTACTTTATAATATTAAAAGTTAAATATTTCTAAATATGTTTTCGAGTGATCTAAATTGTATATAATTTCTTTTGCACAAATAAAAGTTTTTTCTGTATTAAAGAATGTACATAATATAAAAAAACTCTTATTTATGGACTTTATAAACTTTTAATCATTTAAAATAACATTTTTACTTTTGTTTTATACATAACAAAAAAAAAGTTAAAATATCTAAAATAAATGGGGATAAGCTAAAGTGTGGCAGGAATAAGTTCAATACTAATAATTATTAATGATAGAATTAATATTTTAATTAAGTTACACTTCAAGGCTGATGTCAAAAAGGTTTCAGTTAAGTAGTGTTTATTTTTCTTTTAAAGCTCTATTTAGTTTTTCGAACTAGAGTAATTATTAATCTATCTGAGATTAATTATTAATCTTTATATTTGTATAAAATTAGATATGGGTTTGCATGATTGTGACGTATACCCTCCCAAACTGTCTACCCGATCACTGCGAAATTTGGTACGTAAGGAAGAAAACTGGGTATCATACCCCCACCACTGACCACCGATCACATATTGTCTACCACTGACCAACCACTGATCATATTGTTATGTTCAAGTACTTATAAGATAATAAAATAAGATTAAATGTAAAATTATTAAATGTAAAATTGTAATCAAAGAAAATATGATGATATTCTTTGATTTAGCTAAAAATCTAAAATATTTCGTCAAAATATCTTACAATTAAATTTAAACTATCTGTCATATTTTTTTTAAGCTTTTTTATTCGTGAACATAAAATATTAACAAGGATTTTAAAAATGTACATTTTTGTACCTTAGGAATTCCTTTAAGGATATTTAATAAATAAATAAATATATATTGAATTTTTAATAACACAAATACAACTGAATAAAATCAAAAAGCTTTTTTATTTTCCTTTTATCCATTTTTTTGGATTATACCAATGTGTGCAATATTTATGTTTAAACTTTTTGACAATACATTCAAATAGTTGATATTTAAAGGGCTTTTTATAAGAAACTTTTCAATAAAGTCCATTTTATGCATTAATAAACTTTTAAGTTTCGAAACGAAAGCTTTTTCTTAAAAATTTACAATGAACTGAAAATATCCTTTGTAAAAGCTTTTAATTTTAATGTTTTTTTTTACTATATATTCATATAAATGTACATTTGAATGTACATTTAAATGTACAAACCATAGTAAAATAGGACAATACATTAATCAGACATTAAATATTTACATTAAAATAAAATTTTGATTATGTACACCTGTTTATGACATGATTATTATTTTTTTCTACCGAAGACATGCATATGAGGTTTTTTTTTTTTTATTAAAAAACATTTTTAATCATAATTTTTTTTTTGTTTGAAATAGAAATAGTTTTTTTTTTTATTTTAAAGCAAACTAAGTTCACAACACGTACTATTGGAATTTTTCAATAATAAATCATACATATATATAGGGTTTATAACATATTACCTTATTTCAAGTTATTTATTCTATTCGCGGTAATAGGCCAAATTTCAAGTTATTTATTCTATTAGCGGTAATAGGCTCCAAGTATTTGCAATCTTTTATCATTTATTTCTTAAAATCGTTTCAGAATCATGTACAGAAAATGTTTCTATGGCTTCTTTAAAAAATTTTAAATAAATCAAAAAAAATAACATTATAAATATTTATAAGCGAACTTCATTTATGATGTGAGGTACATATTAGCAGAGATAATAAAACATGAGATGTCGCATTCCATTGGTACTAAAAAATGTTTTAAATTTGGGTCCGCGCAATAACTCATCGGTACTTAACTCATCGGTCGATTTTGGATAAGTTATATCCATTGCTTAAAAGTTATGTGCTTTCAGAAAAATAAAACTGATCTGGCAACTTTTTCGGATGACTTAAACCCTTTTTTAAACACATAACTCATCCTTAAAGTTATGAACGAACATTGTCGCCGCAGGCTGCGTGGCCGCCCGCCCAGTGGGATTTGCGGCGCCTGGTGGCGGTCAGTGGGATTTGCAGTAGAGGGAGGGTCGCAGAACGAGAGAAGGGGTGGTGGGGGGAGGGTGGGGGATGCAGGCTGTGGACGAGCGGACTGGTGGTTGGTCAGTCCCGCAGCCTCCACCCTGCCCTCCCTTCTCTCGTTCTGGGATACCCCCTTTATTCTTTTCCAAAAAATCGGGCCACTCATTGGCCAAAGAGGAAGTACCGTAGTGTTTGTTACAAATAAGCATTGAGGTGGAATCCCACTGCCGCAAATCCCACTTATACCCAGTTCGACCAGCGATCGAAAAAAAAAAAATACGGAGCTGCGGCGACAATGTTCGCTCATAATTTTGCGGATGAGTTATGTGTTTTAAAAAGGATTTAAGTCATCCGAAAAAGTTGCCAGATCAGTTTTATTTTTCTGAAAGCACATAACTTATCAGCGATGGATGAGTTATGTGCATTGCGAAGGATATAAATCATCGGCCAATTTTCGGATGAGTTAAAACGGATATAACGGATGAGTTTAACGGATGAGTTAAAACGGATATAACTTAAGTACCGATGAGTTATTGCACTTAGCCCTAAAAATTGTTTTAAATTTTGTATGAAAAAATTAACGTATTGGCACGTCAATTTTATTTTATAAACCGTTCACACCAACAAACCATTTGGTGGGTGGACTTTAAGAACTACACTTTGTTAGAAATTCATAGAAAAGATAAATTTTAGAATGTAACAAGTAAAAACGCCTGTTCTGACAAAAGTTGTAAATATTCAACAAAAATTCATTACAATTATAATTTTTTTTAAATTCTAATTACCTACAACTGTTATTTTAGTTTTCTTTTAGCAATTAGTTATTAGTTGAAAAGGAAAACAATATTTCCCACAAAATTGCATAAACTCGTAAGATTCATTTTTTCTACACTATCTGTAATATTAATAAATAATGATTAATAATGTTTAAAATTCCAATAGAAGAGAAAGTTATACGTTTTAAAAATAAAAAGTTAATGAAACCTTGAAACTTTTAATTAAGATTTAATTAATTTCAACTTTTACACGCAATCTTTTCCTCTTAAAACGAAAATTTATAGTATGAATAGTTATTATTAATGTGGCGCAAAAACATTTTCAAGTTTTATTTCAATTTTATTTCATACATTTTTTTTTTTTGATTAACATATTTAACTATTAATTGTTGTAATAATTTTGAAGGACTTTTGTAAATAAGGTATATTTCTAAAATCGACTAACGTTAGTAAAACAATATGAAATTTATTAAAAAAAATTTTTTTCGTCAAAATTTTCTGACAATTTTAGTTTGGTAATATTCCGGAATAATTTTATTTTAAGGCGTATAAAATTCATTACCTTCATTTAATAAAATTTTATGTAAATAAAATTAATTAAAAAAAAATGCTATCGAACGAAGTTGATTTAGTAGGCAAAAATTCATAGATATTATAATCTTATGTTTTATAATATATCATTAGTATTCTAAATTATAATTCAACTATGTAATTTAGGTAACTGTAGTTTAAGATTACATTTGATCCCTAGCGAAGACGTTTTTTGGATGATGTCAATAGTGGTTTTTGGATTATTTCAATAGTTGTGGAATACAGCGAATAGGTGGTAGAGCGAACCCGTATGCATCGACTGAATTAAGTGGTGGCATGTCGCTAGAGTGGTTTACTATATTGTCGCAATAAAATTTGTTCAAAAATTCAAAACACAATTAGTTAAATTTTATTGAACATACAATTTTTCGATCAATTAAATTTTCTTGATTTTAATTGTCAATATGCACAAATGCACAATATACATAATTCAGATTAAATTACCTATTTCAATTCCTAGATATATATCTGAATAGTATTATGATTACCGTATTAGTTTTGCATTTGTGATCATAAAAAAAAACTGAATAATTAAATATAATTTTAAAATTAACCCTTAAAGAGTAAAATAGGTGAAATTTCATTCATTGCAAAATTATTTTAGTAATATTAAAAAATAAATATTTTAGCAACAACTTCTTATATTATTTTAATATTTAATTTGACTTGATGAAAACACAATTATCCCAAACTGTCGAATCAAATAATTATTAATAATATTAATAATAAGTAATATAATTATAACTCGTAAAAATATTTACAGTACTTTATGTAAAAGAATAGAAAAATCTAAGAAATGATGCTTCAATTTTTTTTTTTTAATTTCGATTTCAAATACCTACATGCGCTAAAACAGCGAGTAGATATATACTTTATAAGGTATTTGAAAAAATTAAAAAAACCCTGTATGCCAAAACTTTATTATTTTATTATTATTATTATTACAATAAAATTTTTTAATATTTAAAATAACTCTAGAAAACTTTTATAATACATATATAATATATATATTTTACATATGTAAATATTTTGTTTGAATTTGAATATCAAGTATACAACTATGGAAGGGTTTGGCTACCTACAATATCAATTACGTGTACTTTATTTTAATAATACATTTTAAGGGTTAAATGGAAATTGGGAATTTTTTTTTTAATACATGTTTTTCATTATTGGTTTTTTTATAAAAATTTGGGACGAAAATTGATTTTGAATTCATAAAAAAATTATTAACATATGTTGTAGACGAAGTATTTTTGTTTTCAAAGACAGGAAAAAATAATTCGAATATTTTTTGAACAGAAACTTAATATATACTACGTATAAGTTAATTTAAAAAAAACACATTATATTATTTTTTTATATTAGAGTTTTCATTTAATTTTATTTATTGATTTTAATGTATAAATGTCAAACATTAAAAACTTTTAGATGCAAGAAAATACATTAAATGGATTTTTAGTGAGATTTGTAAGTTCCAAAATTGTTAAGTTTTATTAGTTTACAAATATTATATGATGAAACTCGAAAGCAAGTTTAAGATTCTTCATAAATTCCGTAAAAAATGAGTTTCTTCACAGTTCCTATTAATAACAATATATTTATGTATTATATACTTTTTAAAAGAGTAGTTTAGAAAAACAATTTGTATAAAATTTAATTTAATTTGAAAATAACGTTTTATTGTGTTAAAAAATATTTTTTATAGTGCTTGTCATTCGCATGAATTATTTATTTTTCAAAATTGTCCATAAATTTGTTTATGAAGCTTATTAGCTTCAACTTAGAATTTATATTGCAGCAACTAATTTAGATATGCAAAACACATAATATTATCTCATGATCACGAAATCTTGAAAAAAAAAACAACGTCCTTTAAGGAAAATCATTTCGTTTAAATAAATAACATCATTATAAATTCTAAGAAAACAAATGAATAATAATTTAAGTAAATCAATTTTAAAATCAATGACGAAAATAAGTGTTGCAATACATCCTTCATTGTTATCATAAATCTACAAAAAAAAAACAGTCTCCCACTGTTTTCAATCTTCTATAATTTATGATACTGCATTATTCAATATGCCAAATATATAATTTTCTTTTTAAACATTAAATGCAACTGCAATTTAGTTAAATTTAAGAATTTATTTAGAAAATATAAAAAAATATAATGCAAAAAAAAGTTTTAATATATTGAGCAAACATCATGAATATAACACCTGGAATATGTTGATGAGGTTATACTGCAACGATAGAATTTAAACTACATATTTTTTAAATCACGCTGACTTGATATGAAAAACATTTTCCACATCCTGTTGATCAAAAGTAATCAATTTTTGTTTATTCCTTTATTTATTTTTTTGATATACAAAAGTTAAAAAAAATGTAGTTACTACAATTCTTTACAAAATCATATTGGGGTAGAGCTTTTTAATCGAATCTTAAATTAAATTTATATTTTCATGTTTTTTTAGGAAAGCAAATAAATTCAGTCAATATTCTCGAACGATGTTATTCTAAAAAAAAAACTAAAAGTTTTTATTTTTGACATAAAATTATCTTTATATGTTTTTTTTGCTCTCAATAATAGGAAATTTTTTATATGTTATAATAAACCAAAAGATATAATAATAATCACATAAGTTTAAATATTTTGACAGCTGACATTTACGAGTTTAAGAATTAATTTTTTTTTTTTTTTCATTTTATATAATGCGAATGCAGAATGAATTTATGTAATTCTATTTTTGAATTGCAATAAGGATAAATTAAAAATATATATACTTCTAAAATATATTTTCTAAAAATTTTGTAGATAAATATAGAGATAAAATAAGAATTTGATGAGATAAAATTATTTTTATGTAATATACATAAATATATATTCATAATTTTAAAGAATCCTTAAAATTTTTTATCTTATTTTTTTTTTAAAATGGCATATGGCATCATGCAGTCACGAAAGTTCAATAAATTATATTTTAATAAGAAAAATTTAAAAATAATTTATGTACTTAAAAAAAATTTTTTTCAAGAAAATTGAAAAAAAAATTTCAAGCTAAGGATAAATTAATGTGAACTTATTAAGACAAAAATAAACAAACAAAGTTTCTAAAGTACCCACATAAGAACAGAAAATGAATGTGTTACTTAAGATTGAACGGTCTGAGTAAATATAGAAATAACGAAAACTTAAAAAACTTTTCTCAAAAATTATAAAATTTTCTAAGTAAAATAAAAATAAGTTTTTTATATTTGATTCACTTCAATTAAGAAAAAAAAAAAATATTGTTTTTTTAATGATATCTTGATTTGTTTTCGTTTTTAAGAATTATTTTTTATTTTTTTATTTATTGTTGTCGATTTGACAGTTTTAATAATTTTGAAAATTAAGTGCATATTTATAATTTTATTTGTAGTACATACTATGTTTTGTTGAACTCATCTTGGAGTCCCATTCTAAATTTAAAATGATAATTATTTAACTTCATCGAATTTCAGAATTAGATTTTCGAACAAGTTCATTCGCACTTCATATCATTCATTCTTTAACTTTATCTTAACATTCTTTTATTGACATTTATTGACACTCATAAATAATTTATTTAAGATTCCTAGTTATAATCATTTTTAATATGTATATATTATTAAAATATATATATATGTATATTGGTTTTCCTACAAAGTCTCTAATATTTTTTGCCGTGTTTTCTTTGATTTGTCCTTCCATAAAATAATAAATTTTTTTTATATAGCTCCATAAAAAAAAATATGCCAATTTATTATTTTCTTTATTGCCATAAAAAAATCAATAGCTAAATAAGAAGTTTTAATAATACAAAGTTATCTAGAGGTATATTTTTCGATTTTTTGTTTTCACACCCTTGATTTATATTCCCTCATGGGAAAACTTTTTTTATTGTTTTTATTATTATACCATATATAATTAAACATTGCGATATCATGACAGTCTTTCAGTTTTATGTTTATAATAAAATATTTTTCTTTTTGCTATAAATAAGGAAAAGACTAACATAACAATTCAGAGAATAATCATATCCTGCACTGGAAATGGTTTTCCTTGTGTCAATACTATGTACATACATTGAAAATGATATTAAAATATATGAAATTTAACAAGAAGTCTTGAATGAATATAAAATAGTGGAAATGTTTAAAATATTCAATTTTAGTTATTATAGTCGTTAAAGCCAGTAAAGTACTTAATTCTAGTGATCCTGTATTGCTAGCGGTTATTTAATGATCTTTATTTTAAATTTAATTTACTAACTTTAATGCAACAATAAAATTAATTAGTAACCTTTTACTTTTACCTTATGATATGAATATTTTGTCAAAATATTATTTCATCGTTATCATAATAAACATTTCATTAATGTAATTGCATAATGCATATGTATATCTTCTTAAAAAAAAAAAGAAAACCTCTTTTCCAAAATTTAACTAAAGTCACGACACGATAACGTGTCACAAGAATTTTATTTTCGTTTTAAAATTTCAAATTTTAATATAATTTAGAATTTGCTTTAAACAACATTTCTTTGTAAAATCATTTTCGATTTTTCTCAATACATTACTCAAAAGTATTCTAGTAGAATATAGTTTTCTTTTTACAATATTCGAATTGGAAATTTTTTAAGATCTAAAACCTTATAAATTTGAAATGTTATATTTTTTATATGAGAAAAAAAAAATCATATATCTTTGTACATTTAATTTCCTTTTAGAATTCTTTAAAATAGTTTTCTACAAAAGAAAATCGTGATGTTTTTTTTTGTATGAAAAGATATATCCTAAAGAAAAATATGTAAGAAATAAGCAAAAAAAAAAGAAATATTTAAACTGTATTAGAAAACAACATCACGCCGAATTAAACTTTAAAAGGCTTTATTTAAAAGGATTCATCATCGTCGTCGCTCATCTATTTTATTTCATTCTACTATGTGGAAAAAAATTTTTTCTAGATTGTTTTTCATGTTATATTTAGCTAAATTCGTTTTAGGTATATGAAATTTTTGAATAATAAATGTTTACTATTTTCTTTTATCAAAATATGGTTTTGTAACCGCAGTTGTGGTTATACTGAATCGATAATTATATTTACATAAAATAACACAGATATGTGAGGCTTTTTAGATTGAATGCTATATTGGAAATTAAGAGAAAATTAATATTTGTATGAAATAAATTTGAAACGATTTATTATAGTGAAGCGAAGGAATAATTTTAAAATATATCTATTCAAACTGTTTTAAAATATGTAAGGCTTTTTGCAATTAATAATAAGAATCATTCCTAACTTTGTATATGATTCAAAATTTTCGAATTTATAATAGATAATTATTTGATATTATTGACAGGTATAACTTTAAAATGGTATACAAACACCCTGGTCCAAAACTTAATCTTTCAATATAAATGATGAAAATTTTGTTCTTATTTAAATATATGTATTGTATATGTAAAAACAAGTATTATTTTTTTATATGTTTGTTAGCTTTCTAAATCCTTTACTAAATCCTTTTCAACCCTATTAAATCTTTTTAAACAAAATTAACTCAAATATATTACAGATATATATATATGCACATTTTTTTTTATAAATAATGCCGACATCGAATTTACACATAATTTATGAACATATGTCAAATAATAAATATTGATTGGCAATAAATGCCAAAACTTTTTAAAAAATATCTTAAATATCTGTAAAAAAAATATATATATAAATTATACATGTTATTCAAATCCTGCAAAACAGTTTCAGTAAAGGAAAATTTAACTATGTTTATTTATTTTCACATATGATAAATAAAGAAATAAAAATATTCGTACACGCTACCATGTATAAATAAATAAAAGCTAAATTCTATATAGGGGACAAAGAACCAGTGGACACAAGCAATGATTCAAAAACTGATTCAAAAGTAATTAAATACATATAAATGTAAAAACGAAAGTCAGGTGATTACTGAAGTAGTTTCAGTACCAAAAGGTACAATTTGACAAAAAAGAGGAAAAGCCAATATGTACAAAAGTTAATAAATTTCATTTTATAGAAATAATTAAGAATAGAATAGGAAACTGGTTAAATAGCCGATTCTTTCCCCTAAAAGGATGTTATACGTAATGCAAAAAATGTGTACATAATGTCCATATTTTTGATGAAAATAATTTTATTCCAAATTTTTTTTATTTATTACATAAGATTTAAAAAGAAATTTAAATGTTTAATCAAGAATGATATATTCTTAAGCTGGTATTTATGTGAATAATAATGAGGACAATATATTAATCATCATTCTACATTAATAATATTAACCTGATTTTGGTTGAAGAGATTTCAGCATAACATTTTCATTCCCATTTCGGAATAACATTCTCCGTCCATACATATCAAATTTCGACTACGTGATAAAATAATAAAATTTGTGACAAAAATTAAGATATATTTAAAAAATTTCGTTTACACATAAACATTAAAACTATCAACTGGTTAAATGAAAAATTTCAAAATTTTAAGCATTTAAAATTATTTTTGTTCATTAATCAAATTTAATATTCCTACTTTTTCCGGTTAATCTCGACGATAAAACTTGTGAGAAGTTTGTATACATTAAATTTTATTTAATTATGTAAAAATAACACTACCTAAAAGTGCTAAATTTCGCTAAATTATAAAAACTAGAAGTTTTCAATTACTTTTTCCTTTATAACGAAAGAATAATAAAAAAATATCACAAGGGGTTCCTTGCGATCCGTAAGAGTTTTTCCAATTACATATTTAAAAGTTGTGTTAAAGTTTTTTCCATATATGTTACATATATGAATATGCATATAGTATACGTCTATATATCATTTATTTTTAAAATACAATGCAGTATATTGCATCATTTAATTACTCAGACAAAAAAACGAACTAAATACTATGGAATTGTGCATAGTGGGTATATAGTTTGCTCAACATACATAATATATACAACATTATAAGAATTCCCTAAATGAAATCGAAAATACAATTTATTTTAAAAATGATTTTTAATATTTAAACAACATGTCAGAAGAGAATAAATACAGGAGTTTAAAAATGAAAATAATTTTGTTGATTTATCAATGTAATTATTATTATGTTCATCCATCAATAATTCATCGTTATGATATATTTAACATTTCGATGAAAAAAATAAAAATTTTTTTTTTTTTAATTGTATCGAAACTTTTAGTTATGATACAGGTGTAAATAATATATTGTGTAAAATACACCTCTGAAACTTTTGATTGGTAATTTTTATTTTTTTACAATTTATTCTGATTGTTGGTAATTTAAGTATAACTATCTCTCTAATAAAAAAAATAGCACCCATTTATAGGGTTTTTTTTACATACAATCACACTTTTTATTTAACACCCACATATGTTGAAATATTATTCTGATATAATTATACTTCCTAATATGCTCTTGATATCGTTATAACATTTATTATTATTATTGTTACACTTCTTATAATAATTACACTATTGATTTTACCATTTAACTTGTAGCTGTGCATTATATTATGTGTATTGTATTACGAATAACTAACTATATATATTTGTTTTGCATGTTTACTTAAATAAAGTAAAAGTACTAAAACTAATATACATTATGTATATATTCTAAATTTTATTTTTATTAGAAAACTTTATGTAGGTCATTGTATTAAATTTTAGCAATCAAAAGAACAAGTACATTGGCCTTTCATTAGTGGCTTAGATTAAACTTTATTATTCTTATGCACATATACTTTTCTTCACTATATACATAATATATTGTACATGGAATGGGAATGTATATAGTTTTTTATATTTCACCTTGAAATAATTGAAGTTTTTTTTTTACTTATGATTTTTATATTTCTTTTATAAATTGTTATTCTTGGAGTGGTTTATCAGAATTTTGACCTGTGACAAATATGAAAAATAAATAAATAATTTATTTCTATACCTAGAAACGTATATTTCATATTTCGTTCGTATGTATAATAACTCAAGAAATAACTTTTGAATTGTATTAATAATCTGTATTGAATTAATTGTTGAACAAGAAATTGATTTTCTTTAAAGGAAATAATTCTTATAATTCTACATATAGTATAATACATACAATTAATCAACTATAGGAATTACTAACCAAATTTAAGAAATACAAAGTACACCAGGCGTGAAAAAAAGAAAATTAAGTATAAGAAGAACTAAAGTGAAATTTCAAAATTTAGAATATTTTTCTATCTAACTTATATTTATTAATTAAATATTAAATATATTAACCGCGATAATAAAATATAAAAGAATTTTAATGCTCATAAAATATTGTTGATTAAATTTAGTTTTGAACTTTTGGAAATAACTGTCACAGTTCCTTAAATGTATACCCTGTTTTCCAGATATAAGAAAAAGGAAAAGTTTTCCATTTTATTTTCGATAATTTTATTTATTTTTTTTTTTTTTCAATTTTAAAAAAAGAAGTAGATATTATTTGTGTTTTTTTTTTTTTTATAAAAACCATTCATTTTTATTCATTCATAGAATTTTTTTTTATTTATTTGATGTTGTTTAGAAAATATTTAATTTGTTTTTTATTTTCATTTAAAAGAAACATTTAATTTATAACAATAAAGAAAAAAAAGAAAACACAAGTGTACGATTTAGAAATTGTATAAAATTTAAAATTTGCCACCAGGGTATGAAAATAAAAAAACAAAAAAAAAATTTTAGTATATAGATAAAATTTAAGGCCTGTTGTAAGGAGTTAAATAATTAAAAAAATCTTATCTAATCTGAAATTCTAACTTTCTGATTCTGGATAAACTATCAACATTTATATATGTACTAGCTTAGGGAAAGAGAGAAAATCAATTGACTTTATTTAATATTATAAAAAGGATATCGTTATAATAATCATCTGTGCCAGCTATAGGTATATAATTATATATAAATTATTTTACGAATTTTTTGAAATAAATTATCAAGTTAATCAGAATATTTGAAATTTTTTAGAATATTCCGTGCAAAAAGATCTTAAATATAGATTATCTTCGTAAAATAAATCATCTAGCAAAAAGCAATTGATTTTATTGAACATGTATATAAATCAAAATTGTAATAAATGTCGATTGTTTTATTGTAATTAATGAATTTTATAAAATATTAAAAAGAAAACAATTATATTTCCTTGAACTTTTATCTTGATTTATTTTTCTTTGCTTTATTTTATTTAATTTTTTTTTTTAATTTCAATAGAAAAAATTTTAAAAGTTCAAGAATTTGTATATATGTCGATAGATAATGTTAGTACATATGTTGTAAATAAGTATTAATTTTTTTTAACATCATTTTTTTATTTTTTTTTGTTTATTTTACGCATAAGAATACTCGGAAAATTCATTGTTAAAAAACATAATTGTCTCGGTATAAATAAAGACATTATTAAATGAAGAAAGCTTAATATAAAGTTTAAAATTAATAAAAAAAAAAGAAAGAAAAAAGCTTTCGACTGTTATCGTTTGTTGTTTATCACATTATATATATATATTTTGTTTTTTTGTTTAATTTTCACTCATTTTCATTTATCCTTTTTGTTTACGTTTTCAAATTTCAATACATTGATGAAATTTTTATACTATACGTGTGATTGTAGTTCATCGTGATAGAAATTTATGTGATTGAAGTAAATTTCGGTTTTATTGAATAAATTTTAGATATTCTGCATATTCATTCATAGGAAAAATTAAAAAAAATATATTGCCCAAGAAAGGATTTTAAAATATATTTTAAGTACCTTTCATAAAGTTTATATTTTCGATACTCTTATATGATAGACAAAGAGTTTAGAAATACCTTTGCGGGTATCAGTTAATTTTCTCTGACACAGCATACTATACACATATGTCATATTTAAACTATACTAACAACATAATAACTTGATTTATTTTCACAATTTTCATTTTCTTTTATTTATTTTTTTTATATACATATATTTTGTTAATTTGAGATATGGGAGAAAATTTTATTATCTCATGGGAGAAATAAAATACATATACAATATAATTTTCCAAAAATTGTATAATGTGTGTTGAAATTTAAATACAGACAAAATTTATTTGTTTATTTTCATGAAAAATTATATTTCTATATTTCTTTTATTTTTCTCTCATACTTATTTCTCTGTATATACATATATTATATAGGTAATAAGTTAGCAACAACAACAAAAAATAGGAAAAAAAAATAATAAAGCTTTTACGTCCCTATTTTCAGGATTTCTTATTTCACAACTCAAACATAGTCAATTCATTATTCGAATTCGAAGGGAGTGGTATTTAATTTTTTATCCGTCAAATAAAAAAATAAAATAAATTCAAAAAAAAAAAATAAAAAATTGGAAACAAAATTGATTACAAACAATTAAAGGATTATTTTTGTTTAAATTTTTCGCGAGATGAAAAACTGAATAAGAAAAACTCAAGACTATTAATTTTTAGACAGAAATTAAAAATATATTTTTTTTTTTATAAATTTTTTATAAAAAGTAAAAGATTACTTTGAGAAGAAGAAAAAAAAAAAGAACTAAATTAAAAACATATAGAGTTTTTGTGTTGTGCTTTTTCTGTATATCCTCGCTAAGGATTCAAACATTTTCTGAATTTTAACTTTAAAAAAAAAAATAGAAGAATTCTCGAGGAAAAAAAGACAAAGTAAATTAACAAATTTCGATAAAAACTAAACAAATTTTTTTTTTTAAATTCAAATAAATAATAATATAAATTAAAAATGAGTGAATAAATAATTCAAAAAAAAAATTCGAAAAATATTTTTTTGAGGATAAATAGGATAAAAAATATTTTTTTGAATAAGTTATTTGATATACATATACAAATAAAAATATAAAAAAAAATAATTAAAAATTCATAAGCATTAAATTAATGAAACTACATTTTGTTTAGCTCAAATTTATGAACTTAATTAGATAGACTTTAATTCCAATGTTAGAAAATATCAATAATTCCAATGTTCTCTAGCACACATTTTAGTTGTTGAAAACAAAGAAACCAAACTGTATATTTAGAATAAAATTTGAATTATAAGCCTTCACTTAACAATTTTGGTGATCAAATTAAAAAAACTTCTCATTTTATGATACAAATAAACATTCGCTGTATTCAGTCTCAAATGTTCGTTTGTATTTAATAAAAATAGCTTTTATATTTATTTAAGATTTTTTTTTTTTTCGTCTGCTATCTTGTTTAAATAAAATATTGCCCGCAATATAGTATATATACCTACCTATACGAATATGATATATGTAGCTGTATTGTATATAAAGAAATAATTTTACTCAATCATGTTTTTTGTGGAGATTCCAAATTAAAACTAGTAATCCATTTAACTTATGAATAAAACATTATATGTATACGATGTCCTTTAGTTCCAAAAAACAAATTACAACCTCAGAAGTATTAAATATACTGAAAAAAAAAATTAGCTATATGGACTAGCTATAAAGTTGTAATTTAAACTGCAATATTTTCTGATAGTGTGTGCGTAAAATCTTACATTTATTATCATAACAACTCGCCAAAAGTATAAAGTAAATGAGTTGTAGCAAAATTTGCTACTCGAAAATTAGAATTTTTATTTTTTTTTCTAGCAAACGAACAAAAAAAAATTTTTTTTCAATATGATTTACTGAAATTTTTATGACAAATATTGCCACAATCATATGAACACATATATTAACTATATGCTGAAAACACAATTGGGGCGACAGCGACGGCGACAGCGATAGCGACTGTCAAAAACCATATATTTGTATGAGAATGAAACAATTGAGGCGATTTTTTTATATGAAAAATCGCTGTCGCCGTCGTCGTCGCCCCAATTGTGTTTTCAGCAATAAACTGTTAAATCGCAAATTTTGATAAATTTTGATGGTTTGAAGTTTTGAACTATACACATAGCAAAAATATACAGAAAATATAGCTGCCAACGTTATCTGTTTTTTCAGTGTACATATAATCTTAAATTCTCATATCTTTATACAAATAGATTTAATATATTTACGAAACAGTGAAATGAAATAGAAATTAATTAAATTCCCACAAACGCAAATAAATATAAGAATATTGTTTGTGTACCAATTTTTTCATTCACATATTATGTACACTGAAAAACAGATATCTGTCGCAGCCAAAAATTTCTATACATACCTTATTATGTATACAGGGCAAATCGAACTAGTGGATTATTTTAACAAAAACAGCTATTTGCCGTAGCAAGGAAAATAGCTCGTATACCTTAACTTTTAAATATATCTGTTCGTATGATTATAGCTAATGAGTAAAAAAAATAAAAAGATTAACAGATTAAGTATTTTAGCTGATGGTGTTTTTTAAATCTTTGGAGATAATTTTTTTGCATTCTTGTACAATTTGTAAAATGAAAACTTGACAATTGCGAGTGATAATTCATAATGTCACATTCCGTTCACGCAAATCAATGCAAAGGAAGTCGAAAAGCAGTAATGTCCTTCCAAAAGCCATACAATTGGCAACATTAATTATAGCAATAAGTTGCACATTAAATAACACAAGTTATTATATACTTAATAATAAATGCAAGATTCGAATATTGCACATACTGCCAGATAAAAAGATAGTTTTAGTTAAAATCGATATTTTATTTTCCATAGAGTTTTTTTTTTCAATTCACTATACCTGTCAAAAAAAAAGTTAATCAAAATAACTCAGAATAGAAAATTAGAAATATGAAAAACCTAATTTTATGTTAAGTAAATTGTCATAAAAATATTTAAAATTTTATTTTATTTTTTTAAATTTCTTAAATTTTCTTCTTTACATTTAAATTTCTAGCTAACAAAAAAAAAATTTATCCTATCTGTGGTTACAAATACATTAAAAAAAATAGCACCAAATACATATTTGAAAATAAATAAATAAACAAGTTCTCATTTTCTTATTAAAATCAATAAAAATAAATAGACAAAAGAAGAAAATTTATTTTTTTTTATATTTATTTTTATTTTACATTTTTATGTTATGTAAAAAAAAAAATAAAAAGGACAACACAGTAAAATAAAACGAAAACAAAGGAATTTAATGTTTTTCTTTTCCGTAGACACAAAAAAAAAAACTTGTTTCAGATTAGATAGGTATATAGAAAAAAAAGGACCTAGAAAAAAAAAATTAAAACGAAATGGAGGGAAAATGGAAGGAAAACAGAGAAAATTTTCTTTAATAGGAAAAAAAACATTGTGTAAACTAGATAATTTAAAAACGAAATAAATGGGCGGTAAATTCAACTATCCGAGATATTTATTTTTTTTTTTTTTGGGAAATTCTGAACGATTATTGTCAATTTTTATCCTGTTTAAATAATAATAAATTATACATAAAAAAAAAAGAGAATATTTTCTTTAAAAAAATTCAAAACATAAATTATTTATATTTAAAAAAAAAAACCAAAACAAAAATGCGCATTAGAAATCCCCAGATTTAAAATTAAGTAAATCATTATTTTGATTTCAAAAACGTTTTTTACATTTTCTCTTTTTTTTTAACTTTTTAAATCCTTTATATTAACTTTATAAAACTATGCTAACTATTTGAAAAGTGTATTCCGATCTACCTTTGTCTCACGATATAGGGATTACTGGAATGACTTATATAATTAGAAAAAACAAATTTTCGGCATTTTTATTACAGATTTTATTTCTTGATATTTTCCGAATGTTTTCGTTCATTGAAAAAATTGAAAAAAAAAAAATAAATATATTTTCGGCCTTGATTGTCGTTAACAAAAAATAATTTTTATTAAATTTTCCCTCATTTTAAGTTCAATAAACTTTTTTGAAATATTTCAAAAAAAAAATTGAGTTCATTAATTTTAATGTTTTTCACTTTTTTACGGAGAAACTATATAAATACACATATACATGTATATAAATATATATTATATATAAATATATATGAAATAACAATATGAAAATTTGAAAACAAAAATTATAATAATCGTATGAAAAAAATTAAGCTTGTTTAAAATTATTATACCAATGAAAATTTATATAATTTAATCCAAAAAAAAAAATTCTTAAAGCTTAGTGGGAAATAAAAATTTATTATTGTGGAAAATCCTTTTTTTTTCTTTTTTTTTATGTTCCAAAATCTGAATGAGAAAATCCTTTCTTTTTTTTTTATGTTTAAGAAAAATTTATTTTTAACTAATTTATGGATATAAAACATTGAAAAATGTTGAAATGAGATAAATTATAATAAAATGCTGAATTTTTTAAATACATATATAGAATTTTTTTTTTCGCGTCTGGTGTTTTTATTTTTATTTTTATATTTTTTCAACTAAAAAAATGCACATTAAAAAGCTTTTCTCGAATTAATTTGATAAAACAAAATTTATATAAAACTTTATTATTTTTATTAGTTCACTTTCTGGTTTGTTATCTTGAAATTGTTTAGATCCGTGAATAATTCACATTAAAATTTCATTAAGCGATAAAACAAAAAAAATAAAAAATAAAATAAAAACTCTTTTCCTTTTTCATATTATGTACAGTAGTAATAATGGAAAAACTTATATTTAAATAAAAAAAAAAAAAATTGTTTTAAAAAAGAAAAACAAAAAGCACAAAAAAAAATAAAATAAACAAAAAACGGAAAATATAAATAAAAATTAATATAATGAAAATAAAAAAGATATATAATTGCCGGAAATAATAATAAAAAAAACGAAAGAAAAGGCAAAATAAATGTGTATAATTGACAAGAATAATTCGTGAGTCGGAATGAGCAAAAACATTAAGGATAACATAAAAATAAAAAAAACCAAAATAAAATACAATAAATAAAATTTTTTATAAACAAGCGTGTGCGAAAAGAAAACAAAACGTTGAAAAACAAAAAAAAAAAAGAGTTAAAAATTAAAAAAAAAAACAAAAGAGAATGAAATAAATCATTACAATGAAAATTGCGAACATTTTTCATTCTGAAACCATCATAATATTTAATCAGTTCATTATTATATCAGAAATAAAGAAAAAGGAACAAATCTGTAACTAAAAATAGAAATTTATGTTATTCACATTTCTGTTTCTTAGAAATGTGGAAAAATCGCAATGAAAATCTCAGAACTGAACACTGTCAAGGACTTAGTTGTTGTCCTTAAATAATGATGTTGTGAAAAATTATTATCAAACTATCTATTTACAATTTTTTTTAAAGAGTATTTTTCAAATTCAAATAAATGGATATTTATATTGCTCAATATTATATATACAAAATATATGTTTATCAAATACTATAAAAATCAGTATAAATTTAATATTACATCTAAGTAGTACTATCAACTACCATTTTATAATAAATAATTAAATTATACATTAAAATAAAAAACAAATTTCTTTTATACATATTAATAATTGTATAGTTTTTTTTTTTTTTGATAAATCATTAATCATTTTATTTTTAATAAATAAAATGAGTAGTAGTAGTAAAAATAATGGTGGTATTGATGACAGCTCAAGTGTCCCATTAATATTAACCGCTAGTGATAAAAGAAAATTTAAAATTGGTGATGATTTAGAATTAGACGGTGACGATGACGATGACAATATTTGTTCGGATGATTATTTAACCAGTGACAATGATAATAATATTAATAATACTGATGGTATAACAACTAAATTAATTAATGAAAATGATGATTTAAAAAAATTTAATAATAAAAGTGTTCGTTCAATTAGTTGTGAAGATAATAAGGTGAATGGAGCTTCTTCTTTAGCTCAAAATACATGCATAGTTTATAGTGGTAGTGGTAGTTATGGCTGGCTAAATAAAAGTTTAAGTAGTGGTAGTACTGGCTTAGCTGCAGCTGCTGCTGCCGCTACATTAATAACAAATTCATCATCAGCAGCTACAACAACTATATTAATTCCATCGATAACATCGCCACAACCGCCTGTTGCTGCCGCTTCATTTAGTGATTGTTTTAGTTATCATAATCCAATGAATAAATTAGATAATTTATATAAAAATAATTATAATACTAATTTAATTAATTTTAATAATATTAATCAAAATGATATGTTAAAAAGTCCTAGCAATCAATTAGCATTAAATTATAATAATAATAACAATAATAATAATAATAATGGTGATAATGAGGATTTTAATGAAAATAAATTAGGTTTTAATTATAAGGCAAAATCATGTCGAAGTTTTATTCGACAACAACCGTCTAAATTAGGAATCGAGCATAGAAATAAATCAGTTCCAAGTAGTTTACAGGTTATAATTTTTGGTTTAAAATCAAATTTTTATTTCTAAAGGGTTTCATAAAATTTTCAAATTGAATATTAATATCATAAGTTTGAAAGATTTTTTGGACGAGCTATATATTTGGCTAACATGGCTGTTATTAGTATATCAGATAATTAAAATTTCAATAAATTAGTATGGAAACCGAATTCTTTCTTATTTTGGTACAAATTTGTAATATTTATAATATTTTTTTTTAATAGATAGCGGATGAATAAAATTTCAGTTGATTACCAGTCAATTATTTTATCTATCAAATATAATATTATACATACCTCTTATTAGTAGAACGAACTCTTTTGAAAATTATATGAAACACCAAATTTAAGAAATACTTATTTTATTTATAATTTTCTATATTTAATTTTGTGGTATATATTATTTATTTTTATATAATTTTATATAAAACATATATACAATAATGTTTAATGTTATAAACAGAAAGCTTGTTGAGTTTTGGAGCTAAAAATAAAATCTATATATATTTTTACTCAATTTAAAAAACATATTATTTCTCTCATTTCCAAAAAAAAAACATTTATATTAAAATCAGAAACAGGATATTTTTTTTTAATATCTTTATTAAGTGTATTAATTTTTTCAAGGGCTAAAAAATTTAACCTTCCATATAAAAGAAAAATAAAAAATTGTTCTCTTCACTTCTTGCTTTAATTTTAATCATCATATACCCCACCTACATATAAAACAAAATCAACTGAGCAATATTAATTGATTTTTATTTTACCTCTTAAGTAAAAAAAAAAAACAAATTCCCAATATTTAATTTCATAAAAAAAAAACATAAAGGATCAATTTTGTGAAGAGGGATTTTATGTAAATATAACTTAAATAAAGATGTTTTCTTATAACAATTTTATTATGAAAGCAAATGTTTTTTTACATAGTATTCGTATGTTCTTAAATAAAGAAGTTTTTGTGTGTTAATTTAAGTATATTTAATAGTGTCTATCAGTTTAGATCTCTGTCCCTTTAGTTCCCTTTAATGTTTGTCTGTGATGTTTGCATATAATAATAATATTATATATACCTACTTATTATGGAATGAAAATTTCATTGTGTACGTATGATTTTTGTAACTTTGTTTAAAGGATATTTTAATTATTATTATCCTCGTCATAATATTCATTTATGACCTTGAAAAAAATTTTTTTAATTTAATTTTTTTTTTTGCATAAAAAGTTCAATGTTTTTAAGTTCAAATTAATAGTAAATTACCATGTTGTACTATAGAAATATAATGAGAATAATCAGTTTAAAAAAATATATTTCATTCGTTCTAATTAACTTTAATGTTATGATGCTATTGAAATTTCGAATAAGACTATAAGACCGAAACCTTGTTAAATTATTAATTTAGTATTTATTTAGAGATGACTCAGATATTACAAATGTATGTTCTTTGATTTTATAAACGGATAATAACATAAGATGGTGTCCTGTTCCTTAATATTTTTATCCTGTTCGAAATAGAAAAGAAAAATTTATTCTTTATTTTTTTCGCACATTATAAGGAATTCTTTTTTCAGCAAATTATTCACATAATCCCTCTCCGCACATTCTACTCTATTAATGAGATTGATTTTATTTAAATAAACACTCAATCATAATATTATCCCAAAACCGATACTCAAATTTTAATCCCTTATGAAATATATATATATATATATATATATATATATATATATTTTTTTTAAATGAATATTTTTATACCTACGTAAAATGTATGGTTAAAATAATTTTAGAGAAAAGAAAAAAAAAATCTCATTTATATAAATATTCATGAGTACTAGAGAAAAATGTATAGTAAAAAAGAAAATGAAAAATCTAGGTACTACATGTAAACAACACTTCTATCTTAAGTGTTTTTCGTATAACATATATATTTTGTTGTTTTTTTCATTAAAAGTATTTTAAACACTGTTGGTTGTCATCGTTATCCTTCTAATAATCTGAATATATAATATGTACAACTAAAAACAGTCGGAATTTAACGATTAATGTTAATTTAGTTTTTCTTTTAAAATGTTTGTGTTCAAACAAAAATGAAGAGATTACTTTAATGTATTTATATTTTCACACATTTTCATTCTTAACAGACATTTTATAATACCTACCTAGAAAACACAGCATAAAGGGATAATAAAACATAATATAGCAATTATTTTTAATTGATTTGTATAAAATTTTCAATTTACTACACTTTATAATTATTGAAAAAAAATATAAAATAATTATTAAAATTTACATTAACCATAATACTTATAATAAATACATAAATATATTTCAATTACTTCAATAGAATTTACGCACATTCTCTGTCCCTTTTACTTTTACCACTTACTATCGACCGTTAAATTAAATG
Source organism: Hybos culiciformis (assembly GCA_964007475.1). Taxonomy (NCBI): domain Eukaryota; kingdom Metazoa; phylum Arthropoda; class Insecta; order Diptera; family Hybotidae; genus Hybos; species Hybos culiciformis. Next base: position 91,531,666 of record OZ023274.1, on the reverse strand, counting down.
TGATACCCATAGGACTCACAAAATCAATTCATAATTAAGTTAAATTAAAGGAGGCAGGGAAAAATATTTCATCAATCAGACTGTAAATAATGTTCATACAAAAATATATTTTAAATTTTCTTTAAAACTTTTAATAGATTTCGAAAAAAAAATTAGTTTATTGTGTAGATATGTCGGCCATCGGAAAAATGTTTATACCCCGAATGCTACCAAGGATTCGGAATGGAATTAGAATTTCGATAAAAAATTGTATAATTGTATTTGGTGTTGATAATATAGTATTTATATATTGTATTTAAAAAACCTAAAATAAATATGTCTAGCCCCTGGTTGTGATCAAGGTATCTTTAAAGTAAAGGAACTTAAGTTGAAGTATTGAAAATCTATTCTTCATTTACGAGGTAACTCTTCTGTATTTTTCTTGTTTTTCCATTATTTGCCCCATATTCAAGTTGATGACTATTGACTATATTTATACCTATCAAATACAGATTTCAATCAAAATAAATTGAAATTATTATGTATGATAAACTTTTTTTGTTGTGTTATTATACGAGAGTTTAATTGAATTTTGTTAATGAAATCCGATATTTATTTCAACACAAGATATTAATGGATATTATTTTTGTTAATTATAAATCAATGAAGGTTATTAAATTGATTGTTATTGTACATTTTTTTTTAACTTCGCCAAAAAAGGGTTTGTGTGTTAATAATTATGATTCTTGTTAAAGTACCATTGACTTTAATTATTAATGTATTATAATTTCTGTTTCTTAAATTCACTTACAAGATTGACTAAAAGAAATTTGCTTATATAAATCAGGATTATAAGTTAAAAACTAACAATCAGAAAATCATACCTGTTCTAATAATAAATTATGAAGAATAAGTTCTAAAAATTATATTAACTACATTCAACTTATAAATTTATATATTTTTAATATCTTGTTTGTATATGATATGAACAAATAATATTGTATAAATATAATATTGTGTATGAACAATATACAATATTACATATGTTAAAATTTTCTTTATTTTATGCGAATAGAAACTTTTTTAATCAAAAATAGCCGTCAAAATATTTAAAATTATGGAACAGATAATATCATGTATAGAATACTTATGTATTAGATGTAGGTTGAAAATATAACAAAATTTAAACTTTTTTTGTATATTTATTCTGTCATGTACTGTTATTTAATATGTGTAATATACATACCTAATATGTTTTTCCAGCTTTCTTCATTACTAGAAAATCGGAATTAATGAGTAAGTTTATTATATTAACTCAGTTCGTTCATGGAAGCTTAAACGAAGAATTGATTGACAATACAAAAATTTAAAGAATATCTTTACCTGTGGGTTCATCATGTTTGTATGGGCAACAAAAATTTAAATCAAATAATTATTTTCATAAAATCTGTTTTGTATCATTTATTATTATATTTTTTTATTTATTATAAACTTATGTTCTCTAAATGTGATATCTTTAGAAACATAAACCAAATATGTTCACTTTTAGTTCATACTGTTTATTGACTTTATGATATTTTTTTAACAACATTAATAAATGTTTTATGAAAACATTTATTTAATATTAATACATGACATAATACAAGAATTCATATAATAATATAAAAAGAATAATATTATGTTTCTACATATATGTACATATAATGAAATAAAACTTTTTAAAAATAAATTATTTTTGTATTTATCCCATAAAATGCGGGAAGATAAAATGTTTTTATTTTCTTTTTTCTTGTCTTGTTTTAAAAGTTGGTTAACATGGGATTTTGCATCAACTTTATACTTGTTCGTTTTTTTAATGGAAAAAAATCAAAACTAAATTTTAATTTAATTAAAAGTTATAACTTCTTCATAATGAATTCAAATGGATATTATTATTATTATTTCAAATAGTTAAAAATAATATTATTGCTTCAATTCATTATTAAGAATTATAGTTTGAGTTAGAGGAAATGATTTTTAAATTCTCGAGATAAAAAAAATTGTTCTAGATGGTAAATAGTATTCCTAGAAACCTAGAAAAAAAAGCACACTACAAATTCAGACTTCCTAAATTTCACAAATCTGAATATTAACTGTATTAGCTATATTTTTCTACATATTTTTTTATTAAATTTTTTTTATATATATCCAAAATTATAAGTATTTAAATAAACATTGCATATTAAACTCAACAAGTCTTCTTATAACACATGTACCATTATGAGTTTTTTTTATTCTTATTATTTTATTTATATAATTTAAAAAAAATATATAATATGCAAAACTACGTACATACATATATATAATAAACATATAAATATGTACATGTTTAAATTATATATTATATATAAATATTTAAATAAAAAAAAAATATTATAGGCCACCGAAAAATGGTCAAGTGTTCGAATAAACTCAGACTCTAAAACTAAAGTAAAATTAGAAAATCATATTTCATTAAATTCTAATTTAAATTTAAATGGTTTCGGAACTGATGGCAATGGAAAGTCAAATCATGTAAGCAACAAGGAGGTAATAATATTTAATAAAACATTATACATAAATAATCTAATATAATTTTTTTTTATATTTGTAAAATAATTATATACACATACACTTAAAAAACAAAAACATGATGAACACTAAACCTGAATTTAAAAAATAAATAATAACAATATATATAATAAAATAAATTCATTGATGCTTTCAAATTAGATTTTAGCGCGCTTCAATGCTTAAATTGTTATTTTTATTGAAATTTATATTTAATTGACATATCGTTGTCGTCATTGTTGAAAGTATTGGAATTTTTTAATAATTATAAGCAATTTAATTGTTTATCTGAACATTTTATTGACAGATGGCACTGGTACCACAAGTATTCATTCAAAAATACATATTAAAATAATTTTTATAATAATTTTCATAAATATATAAAGTTGGTCGAAAATTTTGGAACTTTCTACAATTTTTATTCACATTTTTGACTATTGACTATTTCGATGATAATAAGATTTATTTATCATGTCTTAAAAATTTTATTGACAAAACTTAAATTTAGTGCAAACAATAATTTAATCCACCTAACGACGAAATATTTCAATTTGAAAAAAAAATTTATATTCACATAAATAGTTAAAGATATTAATTAAGAATACTTCTCAGAATATTATTTATTAAGTTCATCGTAGAGTTAGAAAAAAAAATTGATTAAAAATTTTTCTCCCAATACTTTCATGAGTCATTGTAAATATTTTTAAATGAATATTGCATGCAAGATTTAATAAAAAATATACATATACACAATCAATATACAGACAAATACATAAATATAACCATATTCTATATATTTAAATTTTATTAATTTTCATAGTTATGAAAGTTTCGTATCTTGAATTGAAAATTTCTAACCTCAAGAGAATATTCAAAATTATTTTTAACATTTAAACAACAAATTTAAAACTAAACTAAAATTGACGGCATATTACTGAAATTGACGGCATATTTATGCTTATTTTTAAAAATTATATCTATAAAAATATATCTATAAATTTTTACAGTAATGCAATTTTTCAAACATGATATCTTTCCAAGAAGAATAAAAAAATATTTTTTTGTTATTTGCGAGACAGTTTGTCTTGCTGCCTCTAAACTCTGTGCAGAAAATTATAAATTTTTTATCATCGTCATTTATAAAAAAAAAAATAAGATAAAAAATTATTCAATATTAAAAATATTATATTATTTCATAGAATATATCTATGGCGCCCATGTCACCTCTTGGACTCTCTTTATTTGTAACACTCTGCGTGTATGAAATTATTTTTCTTTAAAGAAATTTTTGCGAGGAGGTTAAATTTTTTTTTTCTATGTACAACTCGATTCACCATCGTCATTTCTAAGTCACATACTCGACGTAGTACATAGTAAAATTCGTTGTTACTGTAATCATTTTCAGGTAAATAAATTTAGACTTCGACAGTGATATTAATTTATTATTATTATTATTAATTTGAATTTATTATAATGAATTATATACAAATTCTTAATTCTGGATCTTAGCGGCCTTAGATCAGTGATAATAATATTCATGAGTATATATCTTTACTTAATTGGTGATATTTTCAAATTGCTTTAATGGTGGATTGTATATTAAAATATTAGTAATATATTAAATTTAATTTTTTTTTATTAGGATATCAAAAAATATTCCATAATTAATTAAAACAGAACATCAATGTCTTTTATCTTGAAGTAATATTATTTGAATTGTTATTAATATTATTGAATGGAAAATTAACCAATTACTATTCAAATTATCTAATCACTGTAAATTTATAGTATATAATTTATTAAAGAAAACAAAAGTTTATTCTATATATATTATCGACCTACATAATTGAATTTAAAACTTCTGTTCTTGAAAATATTAAAAATTTGTATGCAAAACACATGATATGTTGGTGTCGATTGCTTTGGATTTATAATAAAAATATACCTTTATCTATATAAACCTTTACCTAACTATGTATACATATATTATTTAACTCGATTCAAGAATCTATACACCTAAGTACAAACAAATTTAACATATACAAAAGGGTCATGTACAACACAATGGTGCCGTAAAGTCCTTTTTTTTTCTCAGATTTTTTTTTAATCGATTTTTTTTTTCTGTGGCACATAAACAGAAATTCGTGGTTTTTTTTTTTTTTTCTTTTTTAAATTATATTATTTATGTATATAAACGTATAAAATAAATATATATGTTTATTTTATTGTTTATATACGAGAATATAAAATGAAATGAAAATTTTTGTAACAGCAACAGAAGCAACATTAAAGTATACAAAATTAAAAAAAAAAAAAAATGTATATAAAATTTTTTTTTTTTAAATTAACTGCAGACACGCAATATAAATTCTTTATTCTATATACTTAATGTTGAAAAATATTAAAATTTTTTAAAAAAACTTTAACAAATATTTTTGAAAAAATTAGAGTTCAAATATTTGGAATTTTATATATAAGAAGAAAATTGTTTTGGGGATCCTATAATATAGATTATACAGGTAGACGATATATAGTAATGTAGGTAGGGACTAGGGAATTACTGAAAAATTATTATTAATTTTAACCAATATTATTATTAATGCATAAGGTAATCGATATTGGCCTAGTAATAAAAATAAATAAATATTATTTTAATGTAAATATTTATAAATTAATTTTTATATAATATTCGATTAATTACAACCAATAAATATGTATCCTTTAATCCATATAATAAGTTCCTACTACTATATTTTATTTTATATACACAATGTTAATTGGTTTTAAATTATATAATATTTCAATATTCATGTTCATATATATTATGTGCAATTCGAGTGCATTTAACATCTAGATCTAGAATATCAAACGAAAATTTTATACTCAGTAGTGCCACAGCCAAACTAAATATGGAGCTTTTCACTATTGTTACCATTCTTTTATGGTTAATTTGAATGTATTTTTTACATCTTATATACTGGATAAGTATGGTTACTTCGATAATCAATTTTTTCAATATAGTATTTGTTTTTAATATACAAAACTATTTGATATATACAGCATTTTGTTGAACAAAAGTTTCACTCCAACAACCCACTTATTTAGTAAATTTTCTATAAAATAAATAACTCCTGTCTTTGGTTAAAAAAATTTAGTAAGTTTATGAAAGAATTAGAACCAAACAAAAGCAATTGAGTGGTACATTTTACAACTTGGTGTATAATTTCGATGAAGCAACATATAAAGTTCTACCTCCGATCCGAGTTTGTGAATATTTTCTTATCAAAATCAAAGTAAAATAAAGTACAAAAAATTACATTACATGTACCTATGTACGAATATGTTATAAGCTGAAATTTACATACATAGGCACATCATTTTATCAACATCAGTCCTTTTTTTTTTGAAAACCCTAGAGATTTTATAGAAATTTTATAACGAAAAGTTTTTTTTTTTAAATCAATGAATTTTTATTTAACTTGAAATAATTCATTCAATCTGAGAACTAATTATTATATTAATTTTATAATCTACTAACAATATTATCTTTTTCTTTAATATCAGGATTATTGCTAGTTTCTACAATAATAAAACATTATTTTATTGTAAGTTCATGATAAGAAAATTTTCAACTTTTTTTTCCAATTAACGCTAATACGCAATTCAAAATTTAACACAGTGTTAATTTTTAAGTGACTGTTTAATTTTAGAAAGGCATTGACATTCCCAAACTATATTTATTTAAAATAAAAATAATTATAAAAATCAGGATCCAAAATGATCGTAAAATCAGGATCAATGTAGGATGATATATCCAGCACATCCTATATTGCAAATTTCTCAAATTTTACTTTTAATAAAATTCTTGCTGGTCTCTATCTACTACATACATGCAAAATAAACAAACATTGAAGTGCTTTTAGTTTAATTTTTCTTTTAATTCCGTCAAAAATAATTTCGAAGTACCTACACAGTTTAACCCCTATAGTATTTATTCTTTTAAATGACAAAGAAAAGGTAAATATTATAAATATTTTTACACAACCAACTAACTATGCTGTTAAATACAAAATATATGTACAATGAAAATTATTATGTTTTTTAAATGGTAGGTAATATTTTGAGTTAGTGTAAACAAAAGGATTCTATAATATTAGCAAAAAATTTGTTTCGAAAGTACCTATTTGCTTGTACATATATAATTATACTATACTTACATATGCATACATATTAAATATTAATATTATATCTTTGCACAACCTGGTTACTAAGTATAGTTGAACTCATTATATTAATGTACCAACATTAGACACATTATTTATTTTGTACAAAAGCTTTATGTGTAAAACTATGAAGGTATATTAGTTAAAGGTGCAAATTTATAAAGATATACAAAACTTGTGCATTATATTTTGTTGTCTTCAAAACTGTGTTCTGTAAAATTAAGCCATTAAAAATATTTTAATTTATTTTTAGTTTAAGAATGTAAACACCTTCTTCGAATTTGTGATTCTTTTTGTTTAATATTCAAATTTGTGAATAAAATAAATTTGGTTTTTATTCTATAAACTTGAATTACAAAAATTTTGATCATTATTTGAAAAACACAGAAATATATATAATTGGTACGTATCAAGGTCTGAAAAAGTAAACACTTCTATCTTGCGACAGATTATTCATTAATTCTGGTTTTATTGATAAATTATGTTTCGCAAACATTATTACAAAAAAAGAAAATATAATCATATTTTGTTGTAGTTTCTAAGACATTAAAAAAATCTAACTAAAATTTTGCACTTTAATTATTATACATATCATAATAAATAAAAAATGTATTCCTCTTGAACAACATACAATTTTTTTTTATGATATCAACAACATAATGTTCATAAATAATGACAAAATCGTATATGATTAAAAAATTAATCAAAGCTTTTAATTTATAGAACAAGTATAAGTGAAAGTTTTCATTTAAAATTTTCGTCTATGGATTTTAAAATAAAAAATTAAATTTATTCTCGATATAATAATTCATAAAAATTACATACATATATACCATATAAACGTATAATATAATATACTACACTTAACTATGAAATATATTTAATTTTATTAATTTTAGCATAAATTTGTTTTCTTTATTTTAAGGTTTTATCGCTGGGTGCTGATGTTTTGCCTGAATATAAAATGCAAAGTCCTAGTGTGCATAAATGGACAATATTACATTATTCACCATTTAAAGCGGTATGGGATTGGATAATTTTAATTTTAGTTATGTACACAGCAATTTTTACACCATATGTAGCTGCTTTTTTACTCGATCAACAAGAAAAAAGACCTCATGCCGATAAATCTATTAGTAATGATCCAATACAAGTTATTGATTTAATAGGTAAGTTATAATAAATTATTAAATATTTTAAATTAATTTTATTTTAATTTTATTTAAAATTTTTGTTTTGTAAGTTATAAATAAATATAATAATAATTAAAAAAAAAAAAATTATATAAATATAATTATTATTAAAAAGAATAAAATATGTTATGCTTAATTCATTATATACGGTACATTTATTTGCCTGTTTTTTAAAAGTATAACTAGAAAAATATTTATAATTAGGATTGGGAAAATTTTTTTACAATATTTCTGACAGAAATTTTTGATTAATCACACATTCAATAAAATATAGACTATATAACAGAGTTTCTATGATGACTTAAAATTTCCAATTAAAGGCCTAAATTACTAAATTTTAATGATTAACAGCTTTCAGCTGTTTTGATAACCTGAATTAAAAAAAATAACCTAATCACTGCTTCATTCGACTGTCGCAACATCGCCAAAAATTCTTTAAATTCAAACAAATTTTCAGCCGTAACAAAGCTTTATGTTATCATTTTAAAGTTTTTTACTCAATTAAGGATTTTCATTTTTCAAATTACAAATATTTCGTTTTCAATTAAAATTAAATTATAAATCCATTTAACCACATTATTTTAAGCGATTATGTAGTTGTTCATTAATTAATGTAAACAAACAAAAATAAAAATAAAAGAAACATCCATTTTTATACAAAAAAATAAAGCTAAATAAAAGAAACATAAATTTCGAATGAATGAATTTATTCAATACTAAAAAAAAAAGAATTAAAACAACCAAGCACGCGACTCCCAGATGAATTAAAGAAAAGCATCGAAATGGAAATAAACCTTAAAAAAAATACCGACAATAAACTTTATCCAAACAGATAAACATGTAGATAAAGTGACAATAAAATCTTCATTCGTATAAAAAGGTCATTCACTATTTCTTTGTACATGAAAATTGTAAATATTTAATTTTTAATGTTTAAGAGTATATATAGTAAAATGAAAAATTAGTCTGCTTTGCCAACACTATCAAAAATTAAATTCGAGGAAATTTCTTAATTTATTCAGAAGTCTTCTTTTTATTTCAACAAAAAAAAAATTTTATCTTTGAATTTCCAAATTAAACACTTATGTCAAATTTTAACCATATTAAAATACAATTTAAAAATTTTTTTTCCAGGAAAAATGGTTTATTTCATTCAATATTTTTCCCAATCCTGTTAAAGAAAATTTGAGAAAAAACAAATTAAATAATAAAGTAGAATTGGTTTGAGTTTTTTTTTTAGTTTGGAACATTATTATTTTACTAATTTTCAAAATGATTTTAATATAATTTTTTAATAATTTTACTATAAATAATTTAATTTAAAATTAACAAATTTTTATATAATATAAAACAAATAGAGCACATTTTTAATTTATTTAATTATTTCTAAAAACCACCAACATATCGCAGCTTGAAGCTGAAGCTTAATAATTATTTAATTTTTTTTAACACAAATTTCCCAGCTTTAAATTTCGTAATAAGTGTATTCGGGGAAAGTAAGGGCGGATATTTTTGGAACTAAAGATTTGAAAATTCTCAAATGTTATATATTCGCTTAGAATCGCTTTTATTTGCAAAATTTTAAATTTGCTTTTAAGGATAAAAATAATTTAAAATATAATTGTACACGAAAATATATCGATATAAAAACGATTATTAGTTTCAAACTAAGATTGTTAATTTGAAGGTGTTTGTGAATCCGATTAAAATACTTCCATGATTAATAATAATAATAAGTGTATTAACAGTATTTTTTTTTGTTTTACTAAAATACCTTAAAATACCAAAAAAAAAAAGTTATATGCAATTGAAAATCTTTTTAGTATTCTTAATTAATGGTACTATCTTACTATTCAAAAACGATACAATATACTAATATACAAATGTCAGCCCTTTCCTGCAACTGATTAATATATTTTTGGTGTTAAATTTCGTGCAGTTTTTGTTAAAACTTAAAAAAAAGAGTTAAAATCATCTTTTGTATTAATCGGTTTTATTATAGCAATAACTATTGTACCTACATATATTTATTTTAAGAATTTATTTATAATTAAAATAATTCCGATGAAGCTAAATCATTCGAAAAAAACGAAAATTATTTCTCATCCGGTCATCTTCACTTTAAAATTCAAAGTAAATTTTCATGAAATTGCAATAAATAAAAAAATAGAGGGATCTTCAATCTTCTGTAAATATTTTTCACAATTATTATTTTCTTAAATAACAATTTTTATTTTTTTTCTGTGAAACAATATATAAATATCAATCATTAGATTCACTGAAAAATGTCATATACCTAGTATATGCAATGTAATTTTTCTAAATTTTGTTAAAATTAATAGCAAAATAATAATTTCGGTGCTTTTCTATTTTTAATTTATTTAATTTCAACAAAAGTATAGTTAAATTAAATTATGTACGGAGGCATTTCTTTGTGAATATTCTGATATTAATTTTTTATGTATATTGATGTCACTGTGAAAAACTCAAATTAAATGCAAAAAAATAATATTTTTAATTGAAAATAAAATAAAAAATAAAAAAATAAAAAATAATAAAAAATAATTGTGTATGGCTTTTTAGTAAATTGCACATTTTTATAGCCTCAACGCTATATTATACAAATTGAATCTGCGGCAAAAAAAATTAAACAAATTATTAAATCATTATTATTTTATGTTTATTTTTAACTTAATTTTTGATAAAAATTAATATTAAAAATTAAAATGAATTTCTTCCAGCTATATATAAATTATTCAATGGGATTCTTTATTTATTATTTATTTTTAATTTATTTTCAATATAACTTCTCTGTGTATATATTTAGTAATAAACTTTATTCTAAATATCTATCAATGACATATAAAAGAATAAAAGCTAATTTTTATCCGCCATTAAAAAATATTACTATAAAAACAACAAAAAATTATCAATTTCATTATATGTAAATAAAATGAAATTTATGCTGTAATAAAATAATAATAATAATAATATACTTAGTTTAGCAACAAAAATCATATTTAAATACACAAATATTATGTTTTATTATATTATATACGTTATAATCAACAAAATTAAATTTGCGCCATTATAAGTGTGAAACGGCAGCTACATAGCAGCTATTTGGCTACAAAAAAAAGAATGCAGGTAGATAGATATAATATTAATTTATATAGAATGAATTATTGCCAAAGCTCATTAGAGTGCGAAAAAAAGGACATTAGAAAAGCATAGTTGCAGAAAGTTTTTAGATAACAAAAAAAAAAATACATAATTTGGTTGGTTTGCACTTTATTCACAAATAAATTAAAATATGTGTTTTATTTGCAATCGGAAGGATATAAAAGAAAAAAACAAAAACATTATCTCTCGACAATAAACTATTTACAGAACAAATAACTTTTTGCGTGATCTTTTTGCGTCACACACAGTACAATCTCGAAACAAAAAAAAAATAATTTTTATTTAATTAGCGTACAATAATTACCCAAATGTTTATCTTGGAAATACATCTTAATTGTCCAAAATTATGCTAAATTATGATGATGTTTTTCTCAAACGAAAAAAACTAGAAATAGTGTTTTATCACAAATTACCATAAACGACAGACTATTTTAGTGTACGTGAATCTTCGCGTTAAAAATATGCTTATTGTTGTGATGATATAGCTTTATTTTCTAACGTTTTTATATCATTGAAGTAAGAATTCAACAGTTAACAACTTAACTTTAGATTTGCCAAATACTTACCTAGTTCTAACTTTAAGTTTTTGATGTATTATAAATATCTTTTTTTTTTAATAATATATTTTCCACAAACAAACAAAAATCGTTATTTTGAGATTTACATAATGGTATGCAATAAATTTATTTTTCTGGTAATGGTAAATAAAATATATATTGTATATATTTTTATTTATATTTAATTTTTTTTTTCGATTATTCTATTTCATCCTCTTTCATGTTATATAAAGAAGTTTCATTTGAGTAAAATATCTTGAAAATGCATATAATTTTAACATCTAATGAATAGAAAAAAATGTGGTAAATTGAAAACTTCAGAAATTCGTTGTATATATTTTTTTGTGAATCCAATGCACTTTTTGTCAAAAGTTATTTCAAAACTTATAGAATACCAATTAAAGAATAAAACCTCAAATTAAAAGATTAAGTATTTTCTATACTACTTAATATGTAAAATATACTTCTTAAGTCTTTTACCAAACCGTAAACGGTAAAAAATGTTTTTAAAATTTATGTTTTTATTATATCTAAAATAAAACGAATTTCTTTATTAATCTTATTTAAAACTTGCAGGTACTATTTAATGTTTTTAACTCGCAAATTAATAATAAATATATCAGCTTACATTCAACCATAGATTAAGAATACAGAAAGATTTATAGCTTCATACAACATTTTTTCAGCCTTTTTTGGTATTTTTATGTGAAGGTGTTAGTAAAACTAGATAAAATTCTTTTCATATATTGATAGTTATCACGTATTTTATTTTGTTTTACTAACACTTTCACATAAAAATACCAAAAATAATGTTGTATGTAGCTAACAATCTATGTATATTCTTGATCTATGATTCAACTTAACTCTTAGCACAATTCATATTTCACAACATAAAGAGTGATTTAACATCATAAATTTATAGGAATGAAAAAAATTAAAGCTTTCGTTCTTATGGCATTGAGCATAGAACTTATTTAATAATTGTTCATTATTATATTCTTTTTAAATTGTTCAATCAATTAATAATGTTAACATAATAACTAATATATATTATATCCATACACATACATTTATGATTCAAGATTGTAACATTTAAAATTATTTGCGAATGATTAAACTTTAATATAATAATATAAAATACATGAACAAAAAGTTAACAATTTTTATTCAACATTAAAACAAGAATTAAAATTTGATGAGTTCGCATCTTGAGTTATAATTAAGAGTTATTTACTAATAAACTTTATGTTTTTTAATGATAATAAACTGTTTTTTTCTAACATTTATCGAGGGATCCATATTTAGCAATTTTAAAGCTGTGTTAAAACTACATTGACACAGCAGATCTAAAAACTTTTAATCAATTTTTTTAGCCAAGAATGTATATAGAAATATTTCATTTTTACGTAAGACTAAAATCAATATCAATTTAATTCAATATTATTGATCATCGGAGTATAAAATTAAAATTCAAAGAATAAAAAATATTAATCGAAAAAGTATTGAAGGAAATTTCAAAACTACTACAAAATTTTATTGAAGTTCTGTCAATAATATTATTTTGTTATTATCTATATAAATATAATTTATCATATATGTATTTGTAACGAAAAATATATATGAATATAAAATAGAAAATTGAATATAAAATGTTACGTATGCGATATACACTAGCTGAAAAATTCATCCTGACAAAGCTCTTTTTTGAATTGCTAATATATTGGTTCCTTTCCACAGTTATATAATGTAAAATAAAACATGTATAATAGTTATTTAAAAGTGTTGAAGTGCAAATTAACTTATTCAATTCAGCGGTTATAATAGTTATGCTTAAATGTTATTATATATCTAATGCAATTTGTTACCAATTATCTCGGAAGAAATGAAAAATAAATTATTTTTTTCATTCAAAAATATTATTAAAGAGTATAAATTGTACAAAAATCATTCAGTTAATTAATTAAAAAAAAAAAAGAAGAAGATAATCTAAACAAAAAATATATGTTTTATTTTTTATGTATCAAATATACGTTATTTTTTATAATTATTGTGATTTTTTGTTAATTTTTATTTATTTTATAGGAAGTGAATTAAAATGTATGGTTTTTTATAATTTTTTCCATTTTTCTTGTTACTACTAAACTAACTTAATATAGAGAATTAATATTAAAAAAAATAATATATCATTTTTCTCGTTTTATGTAAATATTTGTGTGTATACATTTAACTTCTTTGAATTTTGAATTTTTAAAGAGAGAAAAAAAAAAAAGTTTGTGAATGACAATTTTTTGTTATTCAGTTTTTTATATCATTAAATTATTGTGTTCATTTGTTAAAATTTTATCATTAAAAGAAAATTTTGTGTTATTTTTCCATTACGTTTTTTATTTGTTTAAATTTTGTTTTTAAATATATTTTGGTTTGAATTTATTTATTTTTTTTTAATATTTTGTTAAATGTTATTTATTTATATGTTCTTTGTGCTAGAACAAAATAAAAAAAATATCATTTGAAATTAAAAGAATATTATAATTTAAAAAAAAAACTTTTTATTCTTAATAAAATAATGTTTCATTTTCAAGTATTAAATGCAAAAATTTCAATAATTAAAGAAGGGTTTTTTTTTTTTAAATATACAATTGTCAATTACACTTAAAATTAAAATTTAAAAATTTTAAATAATATAAATATAATATTAAAAAGAAAGGAAGATAATTCATGCATTATTAATTATTATGAATTATTAATTATTGTGAATTATTAATAGTTTCGTTTTTTAGTACGGAAAATAGACTTGGTTGAGAGATAAACTTATTAGCGTCAGATATTTATCTTAAATGAAACCAAATATCATGTAAATTTTCTTTTTCAAGTTTTCATATGATTTAAAATCCAAAATTGCTGTATTGCAAGAATATACAACCTTTGTAATATTAAAAACACAATCAGACTTTAATATTTTATTTAACAAAATGTCAAACGGACAAAGCAATTTGTTAAGTGAAATCTTATATAAAGAATAAATTTTAGATTTCAAATAATTTGATAAAAGTTGTAGACATATTTTTTTTTTTTTGCTGTTCATGTAATATCAACGTCAAGGATTTTCCCAGATATTTTCATTTTAATTTTAAATGAAGAAAATTATGAACAAAGTTTTTGCCATATTTTTATTATACTCACGTACCGGTTTAAAACTATATGAACAAATATTATAATCAATAATTTTTTGATTGTGATCAGAAAAATCTAATAACTTTTGCATAATATAAATTAGAGCAGAAAATTTCCGAAGAAAATATTCTATTATTGCGTAATTTTTTGCAGATAAAAAACATTTATTTCATTCTTTAAATTTCTAGAAATTTTAAGTGTTAGATAATTGTATTTTAAAATTACTGAAGAACCCAGAAATTGAAAAGTGGCGAAAAACGCCATAAATCATTAAAACTCTATTCTTCTTCAAATCTCTAAATTCGTTTTTGATTTAATTTTCTGATACGAATTGAATATAAATATCGATTCAAATATTTTTTAATACTAAAATTATATAAATGGTTTCAATTCTTAAATGGGAAGAAATATTGAGCAAATATTGATGTAATTTAAAAACTTTTGAAATTAATATATACAAAAATTTTAAATGTATGTACATATATAAAAAATATCTGCAAACGTAAGCATGGTGTTTCCAGATTCATTAAAAAAAGAAAAGATTGAAATTATTTCTTAAATTACGAAAGTTATAAACTTTATAATCATCTTTTTCTTATGTACAAGGTACATACATGACAGTGATAACTCATAAATATATTTTTTCGTACTTCACGGGGTATTTTCTACGAGCGTACATAGTACATGAAATTAAAACATGTTACGGGATCGTATGTATTTTTATTTTATTTTATATTCTGCTTAAATTTGTATCAGGAAATCTAATTAAAAAATCTAATTTCTCATCTTCAACAAAATTAACATTATTATTATGAGGAATATAATTATCAATATAAACTTTAATATTATTCTACTAAAATAACCTTTTCTCAGCAAGATTATTATTTTGTTAAGCTTAGAGCACAAACTAAATTCTGATGAACGTGAACTTAGTGAACATTTGTGCTGGTCTAAACAGTTGCAATTTTTGCTAATTAATGAACCGTTTTATATTAATATTATAACTATATATTTATATATATTGGAAGGAGCTCTTAATGATGTAAATATAATATTTAAGGCTGTAAATATTGCGAAAATAAATTTTTCTATATAATTATTATTGAGATATTGTATATATAAACTTGTTTTATCAAGCTAAGCAACATAACTATAAACATGAAAATTTTTCATTTTGTTCTGATTGTAATATTCATAGGCCTGGAGATTATATAGTATAACTAACTAAACTATGCTATATCTAAATTCACCCATGGCTATTCGCAATCATATGAAAGAACTAGGAAATAACCGAAGAATATCTTTCATTTTCGAAGTAAAATTGTTATTCATAACTTCTGTGTACAAAATAGAATTTTTTTTTTTAAATCTTAAAATACAATAATTTCAAAAATCTCAAATGATTTCAAATAAAAGGTTAAAAATTTCTGATTTAATCTGATAAAATAACGCCCACAGCATTATCGCCTTGAAAGGATAATGTTTTCAAATTTTAATTTTCGATAAAAAAAAATAATAATAGTGATTTCTACCTAATAAATATATGTACATATATAATAATATATAATTTCTGTATATATATACTCAATAAACAGCTTAATATGTAAATAATCTAAAAAATCACAAATAGAGTAAAATGTTCACAATTATAATGTATCTATATAAAAAAAAAATATACGACATAGACAATTTATGCATATTCTACGTTCACAAAAAAAATATAAAATTTCCAATTTATAATTACTTTTTTTTGGCATTTTGATATTTGAAAAGAACATTATAAAAATTCTAAATTGTTGTTTAAATTTTATGGAAATGAAGATTGCTGTTGGAAGAGGTTTTTATTCTTATTTTCATGTATATTTAAGAATATATAAGGATTTGAAAAAATTCTAAAAAAAAAACAAAAAAATAATAATAATTATTATTTACAAATTCAGAACACATTTTAAGTTTTGTAATATCTGTATTATAATGCTATAGCTCAAAAATTATTTTAGTTGGCAGACAAATGTACTACACACAAGAAATTTATCTGATTTAAAAAGCTTGAAATGGTGTTAAGAATTTAGAAATAATGATTATGATTAAAAAGTTGAGTTCTGCATATCATTATTAATTTTTTTTTTCATTGTACGATACTAAGTGGATAATAAGTATATAATTTCTCTTTCATATAAGATTATAGTACATATATAATTTCTCCTTGAGTTAGATATACTAAATAATAATAACATAATCCAAGTTGATACCTAGGAATATTAAATGCTAACTAAATGAGTTTCGTTGAAGCTCTACAGAAACCACTATATGTAATTTAATGTAAGCGTTTATGATGAAGCCACAACATTGTATGAAATTATCATAAAATTCTTCGCATTATAGCGAAAATATTTAGTATCTATAACACACATATGTTTTATGTATTATATGCATAACTTTGAATTTTTGTAGACACAAAACTAATTGAAACTTGATTTTATGTATAATAGATCGACCAAAAATTTTGTTTCAAAACAACTTACTCTGAATAGAGTTTCAGTAAAACTAAATATTTTGCTTAACCATATTTTATCTTAAATGGTTATGAAAAGCATGAAAATGTTTAAATTTAAACAAATACATACAAAACAATTTCACTTTCTACCTCAGGCCAAGCGTTTCGTTCGTTATTATATTTTATAATGTCAAAAATCTTATGAATAAAATTTAGCTTTATTTAAATTAATTTTTTTTTCACTTATTCTAATTTCTCTAACATTTTAGATTGAATTATGTAGACAAGACTTTTATTTCACCCTTAAATATATACTAATTTAAACAACAATTTCGAATTTTATATAAAAGATAAAATCTGTGAATAAAAAAAAAAAACACAATTTAAAAAAAAATTCAAAAATCTATTATTAGTTTTTAAGTAAGTGTTTTGAGAAAAACAAAAAAAAAAAGAAGGAATTATCATAATTTGTTTTTTTTATTTTGCATTTTCCCAATTTTGTTTTCTTGTATAATTACAGTGGATGTAACATTTGTGATAGATATATTAATAAATTTTCGCACAACATTCGTAAATGGCCAGGACGAAGTCGTATCACATCCTGGAAGAATAGCAGTCCACTATTTAAGTGGATGGTTTTTAATTGATTTAGTTGCCGCAATACCGTTTGATTTACTTATAGTTAGTAGTGATGGTGGTGATGAGGTGAGTTTTATTCACAGCTTTAATATAAAAATTCTGAGAAGTAAAAAAAAAAAAAAAAAGAATCCCCCATTATTTTCAACCCTATCTTTCAAAAAAAAAAAAATAAATCTAAATCTTTACAAATTTCTTCGAAAACAAAAATAAACAAAATATTAGCTTCTAATTTTTCGCTCTCTCTGTATTTCTCTACTACTGTCTAAAAAACTAAAAACAACACTTAATTTTTTTTTTTATATATATCTAACAAATACATCGTATAATATTTTAAATAACAAAATAAAATTAAAAAAAAAATTATTATTATGTTATGCAGGTTTCGAATAAAATTAAAATAATAAAAAAAAAAACTACATAATAAAATTTACAATTAATTATTAATAATTACGAAAATAATATTTTTTAGTTAAATTTAATTTAATTCTCACTTTAAAAAAATATACATATTATTTTTTAAAACAACATCAAGTTAAACTAAAAAAATGTTAAAATTTTAACAGACTGAAAAATTTTAATGTAAAAATAAAATTGCATGTTCGGTGAATTAAATGGATATGACTCAAAAGGAAATGCAATTGAAAACTTTGCAATTTTCTAGGAAAATCAAATAAAAATTTTTCGGCATTTTAAAATTTTTTATTAATGCAATATCATTTTTATTTTTTTGTTGTTGTTGTTCTTCTTTATCACTGACACTGTGTTGTTCATGAAAGAATTTCTGTTTTTTAATTTTTAATCCCAGTGTGAAGCAAAAAAAAAAAAAATAAATAAAAATTCACTTGAAATATTTTCGGACAGTTTAAATTTTTTTTTTATTTAAACACAAGTGCTTTTTCACTTCGTGAAACCCATTTAATGGTTATAAAAAAAGGACAACTAAAAAACTAATATGATTTTTATAAAAATATTTAATTTTTTTTAGATTCTACTAAAATTGCATTAATTTTTTTTTTGGTGTAACAAGATGTCAAAAAAATGTATATAAATTTTGTTTAAAGGAAGGATTAAAAATTTAACTTTAAAGTTTAATCCAAATACATAATTCTACAATAAAGCTCTTCATATATATAATCTAACTGCGTCAAATAATAAAAAGCTAATAAAAATTTATTTAACTTAATAAAAATTTAAAAAAAATACGAAAAATATAAATTTTAAAACAAAGGTTTTTTATTTTACAATTTTATTTACAAATATACTTATTTATTTTTTTTTTAAGTTTATTATTTTCAATTATATAAATTAATTTTTATGAATGAAATAGTATTATAATCAATAAATATTATATAGTAAGATCATAATAATTTTTTGTGTCTAAAATCTTGTTTACATTTTTTTCGTTTCGTTTTATTCTCAAGTTCCTTAATCAATGTTTTTTTTTTTTTCAAATTAATTTATATGTTTTCATACGAAATTAAAAAAAAAAATTAAATTAAAATTTAGATAAAATAATTTTTTTTTTTTCAATACTCTTGTCAAATTTTATAAAGAGTTAGTAAAATAATTAAAAATCAATATTGTGTTCTTAATCGCATGATTGTTGTGGTTATTAATATATATTAAAAAACAAAAAAATTAAATTCAGTGTTTAAAAAATTGAATTATTAAAAGATAAATTTTTTTTTTTTTTTCTGTTTTAATCTTTAACTACTGGGTAATAACATTTTGAATCATAAAAAAAAAAAACAAAGAACCTACATTTACATAATTTTTTTTATTTGAATTAAAAAAAAAAATATCTTATTTTTATTTTCATTCACATAAACATTATTTTCCGTCTTGTTTTATTATTGAAAAAAAAAAAAAAAAAAACTATGACTATGACCTATAAATGGATTTTTCGAATATATACAAAAAACTCATATTTTAAAAAATCATTATATTTTATAACAAAAATTATATATATATATATAATTATATATATATTTATATATACATACTTTCAATTCAACCTATATTTTATTCAAAATTCTTTCATAAGAATCAAAATAAAATTTATATTTATTTTAACAAAAACTTTTATCCCTCCATTAAAAAAAAAGAAAACATAAAAATCTGTCATCCTGAAACTTTTCCAAAAGAAATGTTAATATTTTTTATTGCAAAAAAAAAAATATATATATATATATATATATATATATATATATATATATATTATATTTATGGGAACAAAAAGGTTTTTTTATTTTTGTTCTTTAGCTAAAAGCTAAAAGTCTTGTTAATATTCTGAGAAAATATTTTTTTTTTTTGGAAAATTTTATTGTTAGTTAAGTATGTATATCTACTACTTATATAAAATACTTTTTAAATGAATTTTAGAGAAGAAAAAAAAAAAGTTTTTAAAACCTATTTTCAGAAAAATATGAAAACATAATAAATTTCTTAGATCTACACATTTAAAATATAATTATTTAGGTTAATTGTTAAAATTTTGTGCATAGAAATAAGATTTAGTGTTCCTTGATGACCTTTTTGGATAATATGAATAATTTTTAGACTACACTGTAGAGTTTTACCTGTTTATAGTTTGGTTACTTCATTCTAAATAAAACAAAAGGCTGACGGGATTTCAAATTTTTACAAAAGAAATAAAGAGTGACTATTGAAATTTCTAAAAACTATCATCGATGAGATATTTTATTATTTTGTTTTTGTAAGTATTTTAATTTCGATTAGGAATACAATGAACATTTAAAATGTGTAGTTAATGTTTGCTGATTTCATACAAAGAAAAAATGAAAGGTCATTTAAAATTTTGAAAAAGTTATAGTTCGACGTGATCAAGCCATTCATTGAAGGCTTTAAGTCAATGAAGTGGTTCTGAAGATAGCGAGTTAAATAACATAAAATTTTTAAGGAAATGATATATCATCCAGTTTTCAAGATACGCACTTTATTTTTTATTTTAAAAAATTGGTTTGATCAAAACAAATAATAAAATTTAAGGATTGTTATATTTGACAAAAATAAAATTGGATGTGATAATATTCTGAGAAATTATTATATTGTATGTATCTAAGTGATTTAATAAAAATAAATGATGAATATATTCTCAGGTCTCAATCTCATTTTCTACCTCCAAACGAAATTTTCCCTACAACAAAAAAAAAAAATGGAAAATATTAACATTTCAATATCATAATAATTAATATAAAGAATTCAAATTAGAATTTATTGCAAAATAATATTTATGAATTTAATATTTAGTAAAAATTTAATATTTTTAAAAAAATTTTTTTTTCCTTTTTTTTTTTTTCTTTATATCTTCAACAATCTATCAAATTTAAACTAATCGTACTTTACAGCTTGGCTTGAACAAAGATGAGGTATTTTCCAATGAAAATTAAAATAATTTAAATCAAAATTTCAAATAAAAATACAAAACAAAGTAAAACTGTATATTTAAAATATATATATAATATGAAACTTATAAACTTATTATGTATAAGCAATCAGCACACAAAACAAAACAAAAATTTACTTTCGCCTTGAACTCATATGTATAGCTTCAAAATGAAAATTTACACAAAAAATTAATATTAAAAAAAAAAAAAAAAAGCTCAAATCTACGAATCTGAGAAAAAAAACAGACCTTATTATTTTATATGCCAGAAGCTTTTTCTGTGTGTGCTTCTTTCAAGAAAACGAAAACATTTTCAGTTTTTCTTTGATTTTCTTATATTATTTTTTTTTTTTATTTTTCAATTTATATGTTTAAATTATATTCTGCAATATAAGTTTTAAGATATGCTTATTTTATAATTCATTTTTTTTTGGCATCAATTTAAATAATTTTCTTTTTTTTCTTAACTTTATTTTTATTGCTAATTATTATTATTTTTATTGTTTTCAAATATTTAGAATCGTTCGAATGTAATAAATTGTAAAAAAAAAAGAAAACTTGTAAAAGAGTAGTACATACTAATAAAGAAAAATAGTGATAAATATTATATGAATCAATTTTAAAGGAAATTTAAGTAATCAACTTACAGAAACATTATTAATATTATTAAGTATTATTAAATTATTAAGATAAATATTTTTCTTTTAAGTAAGGATTATCCTTAATTGTGTATAGACTCCTTTCTGTTTCAAAAAAAAACTCTTATTGATTGAAAATTCAGTCCACATTGACCTTTTTTCCTCTTAATGAAACTTTTGCCCTCTTTTTTTTCTTTTACATATCAAGCCTACGAAATACCCTTGTGTGTATTTCTGGTATGTGTTTATTTTTATTTATTTCGTAAAATAAAATCTTACTCTAAAACAAAATATAAAATGTACAGCAGATCACAGTGAATTCAGCCCTCTATATACCATTTCACATTTTTTTTTTATTTAGTTTTAGAAACTCCCAAAATATATAAAAAAAATCAAATAGATATATAGTAAGTACCAATTTTAAATAACTACAACTGACAACTCTGTCCTGCTTAAAATTGTTGAAAAACTAAGTTTAATCAATTTAAAGTAGGTATTTCAAATTTTTCTTTCTAGCAAATCTTTATCTTTATCACAACATATTTACATTATTTAGCCCAAAGATAAAATCTTGGTGAACTGATTCATGAAATATTTGCAAGCTTAAAACAACAAAATGGTTTCACTTATGTAAAATAATAAAATTTTCAGTTTTTTGATAACAAGAAATACTAATAATAATTCTTCGATATTATATTCCCTACTATACTACGTAATAAATAAAATTTATCCCTACAATCATAAGCTGAATTAAAACCATTTTCATTAAAATAAAATTTATTTTCAGCTTGAACATAGGAATGCCTGAGGAATAATATTTTATTTATTTTCGAGCATTATTCCACAATATTAGTCAAAATACAAAATACAAACGAAGATTTTATTTACGTTTCAAACTAATTTACCATTCTAAGAACAAACCATTATATTATGTTGAAAAATGATTCTCATTGATAGATATTAATTAGTATAGTTAATGATAAAATTTAAAAGTTCGGTAAAATAATAAGTTAATGCAGGTTAGTTTGTAAAAAGATCCCAGAAATTGTTGTCTTTGCATCAAAAAATAAAAAAACAGGAGAATATTGGGATTCAGGACTACACACAAAATTTAAATTTAAGATAATTTGAGAGAATTTAAGGTTTGAAATCAAGATGTGCTTTATTGAGATGCTCTTATCATATCTTAATACTTTTTACTAAAACTGCGTTTATAAGATTGAGATACACTGACGCATAAAATATTTGGTGTGATTTCATAATTTCAAATATTCATACGTTTGTTAAGTTTTGTTGAGTTTTATATTTTTTAAATTTAAGGAATCATTGTATAAAGAAGCAATATAAATTGCATAAGTAAATATCACAATTTCATTTCAGAGGACTTTCAAACCTCGTTAAAATCCTTCCAAAAAACAATTCTACAAAATTTTTTGTTATGAAAATTTTAGAAGTTTGAAAGAATATGCTTTTTAAAATTTTAAATGAAATTGAAGAAATCGAACAGTCATGTCATTTGAAAACAATTGAATGTAGCTGATTAAGCGCTGCAATCATTTTCCCTAAAAAAGCGAAAATGGAAAAACTACCCAATTTTTTCTTATCACAAATCAAAACGCTAAAATTAAAATTAATAAATTTTTAAAAGCGTTTTATAATTTTCTAGAACTATCTGAAATATTCATGCTTAGTTGTAATTTTTTTTTAATTCCGGCAAATTGTTTGTATAATTTTCCAAATCGAATATATCACTCTCTCTCTCCATCATATATCGTCGTCTCTTGCATGATATCAAGACAAAATCAACTTTAATAAAAAGTATCTACAAAATCAACTTCAATAAAAAGCATCTAAAATTCATCTAAAAAGCATCTAAAAAGAATTTAAAAATTAAAAAGGAACTTTGGGAACAATTTTTTTTTTTTTATTTTAAGACAAATAAAAGTTGTATTTTTTTCATCACATACATCCTCCGTCTGTATATACTTAGTTATAGAGATCAATTCGGATTATTATTTCTCCACATACGAAATTTTCTAAAATATAATTATTTTAAAACCACAAGTAAAAGCAACATCTTTTAGAGAATAATTTTTTTTTGTTATTGTTAAACATTCTTATATAAAAATATCACGAATGTTTTTAAAAGTCACATTATTTGCAAATGTGACCACGTAGAGATTAACGTGGATACTATATTTTTTTTTTCAAACAAGATAAAAAAGAAAATTAAAAAAGATAAAATTTCAAACTTAAAACATAATCCAATCCAATTAATGATAATTTTTTAACTAAATCTTTTTTCTTTTTTTTTTTTTCAATTGAATTTTTTTTATAAAAATTTTTATTTCATTTTTCCAATAATTTGATTACAAAACCTTTTTAACAAGATCAAGAGATAAATTTTTAATTAAAATAAATAATTCCCAACTTGTTTCATTTCGGATATTTTTTTGCACTAGGAAAATATCAAAAATCACTCTATAATAATTAAAAAAATAAATTCTTCTTTCA
Organism: Hybos culiciformis; assembly: GCA_964007475.1. Lineage (NCBI taxonomy): Eukaryota > Metazoa > Arthropoda > Insecta > Diptera > Hybotidae > Hybos > Hybos culiciformis. The sequence continues at coordinate 91,507,074 of OZ023274.1, read as the reverse complement.
ATCATTTATTCAATTTTTTTAAATATTATCAATATAATATTCCAATTCTATATTAAGAAAATAATCTTTGATGCGAAGAACAAAAATCTTTATGTATAAGAGTCTGTTCTCTTATTAAACGATTGAAAAAAAAGAAATCTCCCTTTTCTGTAAAACAAATGTCACAATTTCTAAATTGAGGACGTATTTTTCTGCATTCTGTATAATCTGCTAAAATCAACTACATACTTATAAAATAATATTTGGCTGAGTGAAATCAAAAACTTATAATAATACGTGACCGACTGAATTTTCTTACCCATTTTTGCCGCTTTTTTCTTTTCTATACAATTTTAGTTTTTGAATTCACTTAAAATTAGACCTACAAATTTAGTTTGTTATGGGAAATTTAAAATCTCCCTTTGCAGAATTTAAAAAAGTAAAATTGAATTTGTGAACAGCTTTAGGACAAAATTATTTCATTTTTTTTAATAACAGCAGTAAAATCGTGTCGTTCACAAATTAAAAAACCTGGAATATTAAATCCGATTTTATTTTTTTCAATAATCGCTAATAAGTGAACAGACTCTAAGTATTATATATATAAAATATTTATTGCTATTGCTATTGGCTAAGTCAATTTTTCTGCATATTCTTCGAGTTATTATAATTTCAAAATTTTAAATTCATTAACTATAAATGATTATTTCGTAGAGTTTTCCAAGGTTTTTAGATTTTAATTAAAACAAACATTTTTTTACTAAAGAAATAATTTAAAAAAATTATAATTTTGTCACAAAAATTTTCTAATGTCTTCAACGAATTTAGAATTTTTAGGCGTCTGATCCTTTTTATAATTTTTTTTTTGGACAACCAGAATCATTTACAGTTTAAAATGTTTAGCGTCATCGTTAGAGTTTCCCTTCTTTTAAAAATTTTTTTTGGACAACCAGAATCATTTTCAGTTCAAGATGTTTAGCGTCATCGTTAGAGTAAAAAAAATTTAACATTATATATAGTGTACATCATCGTCCCACCATCTCTTTATTTTAAAGATTTGATAACGCATTGTTTGGCCTACAATTTAACTATTTAATGAAATATTATGATAATTTCATCGCTATTTGAAATATATTCTTGTATACAATATTGTGGTATTACTTTAATTTTATTCAAAAAAAAAATAAAAATTTATTTTATTTTCTACTTTCATTTAACTTAAATTATAACTATTTTGCTAATATTTTTTTATGAATGAATGTCTTATTTTATACTGTTACGATGTTATTATTAAATAACTAAACTATATTATAAATATAAATGTTAAGGATACCTCATTTATTGTCCAAGTCAAATTTGTATGAATGAAACCAGTGGAAATTATAAATTGATTAATAAGGTTATTGAAAACGTAATTAGAATATATAAAAAATTTATGTAATTATGTTAAATTCGTTTGTAGATTATAAATAAATAAAATATTAATAATATTTTAAAATTAAATTATATTATTAATTTTTTTTTGTCTTATTCTTTTATGCCCAAAATTCAAAGTAAATATTTTTACCTGTGCAAAATAACGAAATCTTTCAATTTCTCTTTTATATAATCTAATGTGCTTATTTTTCTTTAGAATTTTTAGGTCTTCTAATTAAAACTATAAATTTCAAAAAGAAAATTCGTTTTATTTAATTTATTATTTTTCAAAGAAAATTTGTAACTTCTATATAACTAACTGTAATAAATGAATGTCAAAAAGAAAATAAGTCTTCTATTTCTCCTTTTTACTACATTGTTTTTAATTTTATAATTTCATTCTAAAAAAAAAAATTTTATATTTAATGATTAGTATGGAAATTTTCCAGTATATTGATTAGAATAAAAAAAAGTTTTGAAATGCAAAATAAAAAATAAAAAATCTTAAATAAACAAATACTAAAAACAATTCTTTGAAATATAAAATTATTGTTCTGTTTTAAAACTGTAGATTTTATGTAAAAAATATTTAAAATTCATACATTAAATATATTATAATTAGATATTTAGAAATAAAAAAAATACAATAAAAAAAGGTTGGCGCCCCAAGGGTCATTCAAGAAAAAAAACAAAAATAAATTAGCATCATAATATCTGTCGAATAAAATTTTTTTAATTCTTAAATAATTTAGAACAGAATAAAATGCATTATTATTGTTAAAAATTCATAGTGCAGCACATTACGTTTATCTATTTTACTTTTACAGAGTTTGTTTCAACTTCTACTTCTCTTTTTTTAACCCAAAGAATATCAATGTCATATTTTTTTCATCTAATTCATAACAAATAGCAGGAAAATCTGTTATAAATTACTATGATCTTTGTTTTTTATTACTATATGTATTATTAAGTTCTACACAGAAAAAAACAGATACCTGCAGCAGCTATGTATACAGTGCTAATCGAACTAGTGAATGACGTTACAAAAATTTGCTATTTTTTCATAGCAGAGGAAAATATCTAATAGTTTTACTTTTTAATATATCTGTTCACATGATTATAGCAATATTTGTCATAAAAATTTCAGTAACTAATATTGAAAAAAAAAACATATTTTTGTTATTTATTTTTCGCTACAAAAAAACAATAAAAATTCTAATTCAAATTTTGCTACAATTCATTTGCTATATACCTACTTTTGGACGAGTTGTTATGTATTTATGTATATAAATGTTAGATTTTACGCACACACTATCAGAAAATATTGCAGTTTTAGTTATAACTTTAAAGCTATTCCTTATAGCTAATTTTCCAACGAGTTTTTTTTCAGTACATCATAAATATCTGTATATGAAATGTACATTTATCAATCAATATTCTACACAAATAATTAAAGAATTGTTTTGTTATGAACGATTTAATGGTGTAATACCTGATATTGATTATGATTTAAAAATTGTATTCTATTGGAACAAAAAAACTTTTTTAAATTATATAAAGCGTTTTGGGAATTTTTATTTTATGGGAAATTCAATAATTTCAATTAAATATATTAAAGTTTCTCTGAATGATACTGTTTCGATATAAGTGTATTCAAGATACAGAAAAAACATGTTTTCATATTAAAGTATTGGGTACAGTATCTCGGATTCTGACTGTGGTATCTGGAATACTGAATTCTGTATCTGAGATATTTAACTATTCTTGTGGCATATATCATAGGTGGCGAACATTATTTTTTTTTTTTTGTAAATTTTATCTCGAATACAGAATATAGTACCTCTCGTACAGTATCTTGAATACATTATTATCGTTCGAAAAGGCGACGCATACAATATGCCACTTGCAGTGCCTCGTTGACAGTATCCATCCTCGCCTGAATGAGGCCTAACAAATATATTGTTTTTTTTGTTGTTATTATTTTTTTCATTCTCAATAAAAGGTATAACGTATATAACTAACTACCTACAATTAGGAAATTTCAGGTTTAATGTCATAATTTAATATTTTTTTTTTTAAATCATTTTTATTTTGGAATGCTTTTGCTTTTTGCTTGTTATATTAACATTTTATTGTTACATTTTATATTTAATTATATATATTTAACATAACAAACTATAGATTATTATTATTAAATTATTATTTATTTTATGGTATTTTTTTTTTTTTTTCATTTTATTCATTTTAGTCTGAATGCACTTTTTACCTTTTTTTTTTTTTAATTTTTATTTTTTAAATAAATGGGTAGTAATATTATATATAACTATGTTTTCCATTAGGAATAATTAAATTTTTATTATTTTTAATTTAATTTTTTTGTATTTTAAAATAAAATTGTTAAAAATGTACTATAGACTTTGTATTTTTTTTTTAGATTTCATTATCCTTTTAGTTTTTAAGTTACAATTATATATTTTTTTTTTTGTTGTAAAAATAAATATAAAATAAATATTATACTAATAAAATTTTTAATTTAAGCCAAATATAGGATTTGAAAAACAAGAAGATGAGCCTCTACAATTCTATTAAAAGAGCAAAATTTTAAAATCAACATGAAAATTTCAAAAAAAAAAAACAATTTCAAACCATTGAAAACAAAAAACATATTATGTTACATAAAAACACGGTTATTTTTTTTTTGTAATTAAATATTTTAAGAAAACGATGATGATTGAATTAATAAATATAAAAGAAAAATTTTTTGATATTTATATTATCTGCGATTCAGTAAAAAACAAATATGAAATTTGATTAATACATTAAATGACATTAAATATACATTATAAAATACATTATGATTCGTTTAGAATGGAATTAAAAATATTTTGGTAACATTTATCACATTAATAGGGGTCAAAACTATGCTTTCTAGTTACCTTACTATAATATATTTTGATATTGTATTCCTTAATTCGATTTAAAATCATTCCCAATTATATTCGATTGTAGGATCTATTTAAACAGATCAATTAAATAATATGCTGCAAGGAATTTGTTTGATATTGAAATGAGATTAAAAAAATAAATTTAGTAATTAAATTCTCTTTTTACTTTCAATTTTTGTCGACCAGCGAAAAAATACAAAGTTTTAGAGCTTTTCAATTTTTAATTTTTTTTTAATTCCATTCAAGTACAAAATAAAAACTGTTTCTATATTTTTAACTGACTAGAATTTTGAGCTAAATCCCATTCTATTTTTGTTTTCATTATAATTAGTCATAAATTTTATGCATATTATACACCTATCCTTGTACAAATGTTTTCGTGCAGAATGTCATTACCGAAAAAAAATAAAATATTAAAGCTCTGTAACAAGTGCTAATGCAATGGGGAAATCCCCCTTATGTATTACATGTAAAATTATAATTATTCATTTTTCTTTCTATTTAGATTCTTTGGTTATAACCAAATAGCCTAAATGAAAAATAAATATATATTTACCTTAAATTTTCCCCTCGTAACATTTTTGATATATCAAAAAAAAACACAAAGTTATAAACAATTAATAAATTGGGTCATTCACAAAGCTATCCCAATATTAAAAGCAGTTTTTATTTTATTTCATAAAATTCAAAAGCATTGTAAAAATAAAAAATTATGTATTTTTTTTTTTTTTTTGTTGTTTCTCTACCCATCATATAATGCTTCTTGAAGTATAAAAATCATAATATTCCTTAATCCTTGTACAAGAAAACTCAATTAAAAAATTATAATAACCTATGAAAGTTGAAAACAAAAACACACGCAAAATAATATCCCGAACCATTCATAATCATATTTCAAGGTTAGGTATATGTTATAAAAAAAAAAAAAAAACCAATGTTATAAACCAAAAAAAAAAAAACATTTTTATGACTTATTGCCATAAAAATATTTTTATTTAACTCTATAGTTTTATTATAAAACTCATATTTAGATTATATCAAATTAATTTAATTTTTTTTTATTAATTTCAAAACTGATGATGATTTTTATAACAAAATTATGAAGTTGAAATCTATAAAAAAAAATATATACAAAATCGTATTATAAATCCTTATATTTTTTTGTTCATTTTATAGATATAATAAAGATACATGACTTATGATTTATAATCATGACTTTTTAATTAATAAATTTTTTTTTCTTGTTTTTGTGATATTATTTATTATTCAATATGCATAATACATAAATACGAATAAAATTATCACCACATAGTATTGCAGAATAATAATTTATCGATTCATTAGCGATATGAAAATAATTTAAGGGTTTATAATATAAATACTATATATATATATTAATAACAGTTATGTACATAATGTATATATACAATAAAGTGAAAGTGATTTCAAGTTATTTTGCTTCAAATTTATAAGTTTTATAATTAATAAGTGAACATATTTTTATTGCTCAATTTTATTATTCATTTCATTACCTCATTATGGCATCATAAACTAAACATTTTACATAAACAACACATTACTATTACCACAAAAACATAAGAAAACTTTATAACAAACATTTTACTAACACCGATTAATTATAAAATAAAAAATCAATATAATAAATATTGATTTCTTAAAAACAAAAAAAAAAAAAAAATCATTTGTTTTTTTTTTTTTTCTTAATTTCTAAAAAAAAAACTCAATTTTATTTGGAAAATTCATCTTTCTGAACCAAAAAACAATAATCAATCATAATTTTGAATGACAAAACATATATTATATTATTTCAACAACAAAATTAATAAAAAAAATCAGACAACAACATTAATTGGATTGCTGAAAACAGCCCGTCTTCTTCGATTAGTTAGAGTTGCTAGAAAAATAGATCGTTATTCTGAATATGGTGCCGCTGTGTTAATATTATTAATGGCAACATTTGCATTAATAGCTCATTGGTTAGCATGTATATGGTAAGTAAAACAAATTTGTTAACATTAATGCGTTTTTCTTTCCCCACATAATGAATCCGGAAAAAGAACAAAGAAAATTATATATTAATTTACAGCAAGAGCATTAATAATTATGAATTTTAATAAGCTTATGACTTCCATTTAAGAATACAAATAATATAGAATCGTCATAATCCTGTCAAAGAAATTTTTTTTTTGATTTTTACAATCCCATTACTTTTTTTTTTTTTTTTTGAAAATTTAATGAATTAAAAAAAGATTATTTAAATTTAATTTTTATAATGAATACCACATATTACAGAAATAAATCAGTTCATGGAATAAACGAAAAATTAGTTTGAAAATTAATTGAATATCCGCCGCTCTGTACATAATTTTATCCGTCTTACAAGCTTTAACATTTTTATTCTTCGTATTATTACCCATCCACCTGTATTTAAAATAATATATCCAGGGACTTACAATCTGAGATTTAATCTTAAAAACTTTTCCTTTAATTTGAATACTATTATTATTATTACTATTATTATCATCATATAATAACTTCAATTAAATTTAAATTTAATCTATGTACAAAAAAAAAAAAATATATTACATACCTACTTATATAATATAGACATAGTACAATATTCTCTTAATTGAAAAGTTTATGAAAGTTATAATCCACAATGTTGTAAAGATTTTCATAAAATATTTGATTAATGATTATATGATCGTATTAAAGTTTTAAAACAAAAGTTTTGTTTTTTTCATAATTTTCTTAAAATCCAACTTAATAACAACATTATAGGTATTATATTTGTACATGAAATCATAATAATATTTTGACATAATAGTTTTATATGCTACCTTAATATTGTTATGGATTGCTTACTCAATATTACCCATAATTTTTATTATTAGTGAAAAAAAAATTTCTTGTTGAAATTCAAAATCATCTTCAAAGAAAATAAATAAAATATTGAAGATATAAAAAATTGATTAAAGAACTGAATTGTTATATTCCAATTTTACTAATAATTGAAAATTCGATTTTCATCTAATTATTTCTAAATGAATTTCAAAATTTCTATACTTCTAAATCTTAGGTATGCAATAGGTAATGCCGAAAGGCCATTATTAGGTAAACGAATAGGTTGGTTAGATACTTTAGCAACTTCCATAGAAGAGCCATATAATGCCAATAATACTGGCGGCCCGTCAATAAAAGTAAGAAAAATTATTTTTCTTGGCTTTTTTGATTTTCAATTTTAAGTAATAATGAAATTTAATTTTCATTTCATAGTCACGTTATATAACTGCTTTATATTTCACATTTACGTCATTAACATCAGTGGGGTTTGGTAATGTAGCACCGAATACAGATGCTGAAAAGATTTTCACCATTTGCGTTATGTTAATGGGATGTAAGTACTGTTGATACACATGATCTACTAAATATAACAATATAAAATTATTAAATTTATAATAATAAAATTCTAAATTAATTAGGTATTTTTTGTTATTTTATTTTAAATGAACTCAAAATGTAGAGTTTTTCAAAATTAAATACTTAGTATTTCATCTTTTGGATAGAGCTTCCAAAAAATATTTCGATGGCCTTTTTCGAATTGTTGATGATTCAACCTGTCAAATGAAATACAGTCTAATGTAGTACTCAATCAATAATTTTGCATGAGAATATTTCACAGTAAATGTTTTTCAATCAATATTAATGTTTTTTTTTAATATATGCTGATTGAACTTTTTTATTGAATTTTTAATAAGCCTTACATGTAAACATTAAAACCATTAGAAATAAAAAAGATATATTTGTTGTTTTATATTTAGAAATTTGACTCATCATATTCTATCTTAAATAGCTTACAAACTTTAATTATTAACTTAGATAGATTATTACAATTTTGTGTAAAAAGAAGTTCCAGATAAATTAAAGTCGTTAAGTAGGTCATGTGGCATTTACAAGAGATTTTAAAATATATATTTTGTTATTTATATAATCAAACACTATATAAAATTTTTATTTTAATTAATATAAATCTAATACATAATATTATTAAAAAAGGAAATGGTAGCAAGGACAACAAAATTATTTTTATAAAAATTACTAAATTTAAAATATCTAATTTTATGATTTTTTTTTAGAAAGACCAGGATTTTTTTTTTTGTACTATGCTTCTAGAATGGTTTCACAAAGTTCATTTGACATGTTTTCATTATGTTTTGTTCAAATTTCTCATATACTTAAAATATTTAAATCATAAATTTTTTGTTGAAATAATAAAATTTTGATATTTTATTTAAATCATCTTATTCTAAGAATTCTATAAAGTACATTTATTGGTTGAACTCATTAATGGGTTCTAGAACTCTTAATAGGATACCTATAATACATTCTTGTTTACCAAATTTGTTCAAATCGTACTAAGAAGTTTATTATAATGTATTTATTAATTTTTTCGTAAGAAGTTAAGTAGGCAGACTTACAAATTTTTACTTCGCCACCATCCTTGTATATTAAGATTTGATTTTCTTGTACAATACATTATTTGATAGAATTTCATGAAAAAACTCGTCACAAATATATATATATAGATATTTCACAAATAACTTCAAAATTAAATTGGTAATATAAAATCAATTAAAATTTCAAAAAGTCTACTACCGATTATCATAAATTTGAAGATTCGACTATAATAGTTATGTTGTTTGATAAAATTTATAAAAAATAACTGATATAAAAAATAACAAGGTTGCAGTGAATCAAACCTCCAAAGAATCACAAAAAAAAAAACTTTAAACTTAAAGTATCAAAAACAGGCTTGAATTAACATTTTTCTAGAGGTTTTTGTGTATTAAAAATAGTTGCCAAAAATGTTGATAATAATTATAAGCAATAAACATAATGGAATTCTATATTTTTCAATTTTATATAAATTTTTTTACTGCCAATTTTAAGTATCAAGGTCTGTGATAGACTTTTAAAATTTGAACATTGCTTTTTTTCATTAAATTTTATTTTCAACTAAAAATTTAAAAAAAAAAATAGTATTGTCATGTTCATCGGAGAATCCTTAAAAAATGATAAATATTATCTTCTTAGTAGGATTAAAACAAATCAGATAAATTTGAAATGAGACAAATTGGGTAGTGTCTCTCATTAATATTTTTTTTTACAAATTTTTTCTTCAATAGTATTTAAGTTTTTTATTTTTATTTTTAAAGTTTATTGTTATGGTAGTATATTTTTGTACTATTTTTTGTATAAATCTTTTAATATTCAAGAATTTTGGATGTATCCAAAATCTCTAAAAAATTTTGCATTTCCTTTGTCCTAAAATATTTTCGAACAACAGAGTTAAAGAAAAAGAGTAAACCGAGGAAAACAAGGAAATATTTTATTAGAATTTTAATTTTTCAAGATTAAATGTTATTCATTTCATTTGAAAATTAATGATTATTTAAGATTGTTTCATTTGAAAATTAATGATTATTTAAGATTGTTCGAAAGGCATTTAGGTGCTTTTTTTGGACTTTTTCAAGAGCTTCTTTTTCACCTATTATACCTGAAAGAGAAGTTTTTTTTGGAGGTATCAAAATGCCTCCATTAAAATTATATCCAAAAACAGATATAGTTTTTATTTAATTTTTTTTTTTATTGTTTTTTCATATTTTAATTTGTCGAAAAAATTTGTAAAATATTCTGAATTAAAAAAAAAAAAAACTTTAAAATTGAAAATTATGTCGCAAATTCGTTATTTTAAATAAACATAATGTAAGGCTTAGTCGAGTCAACTTCTAACTAACTAACAAATTGAAATTAACACACAATAATAATTAGATTTTTAAGCTACATTGTTGATAAAATTAACTTCGTTCGATATTAAAAAAATTATTTTCATTACTAAAAGCTGCACTAAACGTTACAGACAACTTAAAATATACCACTAAATTGGCTTTTCAATGTCACTAAACTAACACACTCAGTAAATCTGTAATGTTTTAATATCTGGGCTTATTAAAGAAAAAAAAAAAACATTTTTTTTTTACTTATTGCAGCTTTAATGTATGCCAGTATATTTGGTAATGTATCGGCAATTATTCAAAGACTGTATTCGGGTACAGCGAGGTATCATACCCAAATGTTAAGAGTTAGAGAATTCATTAGATTTCATCAGGTAAATGTTTATAACTATAACTTTGGTAATTATTAATTTAAAACTAAAGCCTGGTCATCAAAAAAAAAAGAATACATACGTTTCTGTCTTCGATCTTCTGTGTTCGATATACTGAAAACTTAAGTCAATACTATACATTATTATTTAAAAAGTTAAATTTAAAAATAACTAATTTAGTTAATTTTGATGAATTTTAGTGTAAAAAATATAGTATTTATAAAAAATTATTCATATACATTTATTTCTTTTTCGTTTTCGTTAAATAAAGCATTAAATTAAAGCAGTTTATTTTTTTTAAACTCATCATTTTAAAACTTTTCTATATTTTGTTTATAAAATTTTCAGCTATTAAAAAAATGAAGCAAATATTTTTCAGGATTTTTGTTTTTAGCATTTAAAAGGACAACATCGTTTGAACAACATATAAAATTAATATAATTTTTTAGAAAAAAAAAAATTCACAAAAATTGTTAAATACATAAAATGGTCTTCCATGAATTCTAAACTATTTTATTAGAAAATGTGCATTTAATTTTATACAAGTTTAATTTTAAATGTAATATTATTGCAGAAGATCGCTTTATGTGTAAATATTGGAAAAATAAAAGAATTATAATTTTCTTTAAAATTGGGTTTTATTTTATTTATACATAATTAATGAAATTTTCATTTATATGAACTTTGATAACAGAAAACAAATTTTTTTTAGATAAGTTTTATAAAATCAACAGAAATTTTAGTCTCATATAAAAAATTGTGGGAACTATAACTAAACTATTTTATTTCAAAACGAATTAATAAATTAATTTTTTTTTTATAGAAAATTTTGCTCATCAAAATTAACTTCTTAATAAAAATGATTCCAGAAAAAAATTGTAATTTTCTTATTATGTTATTTTAACATTTTCATCTATTTCTATTAAATTATACGAATTGAATTACATTATTAAAATATTCCCTTTTTTTCACAATTTAAACTAAGTTTATTCAGGACGAACACTTAAAAATATATTTTTTTACGAATAATTACTTTATATATGTGTAACAAATTTTGTGAATTCCATAATCATCCTATAGTCTTTTCTTTTTTAAATATAGATATTAAACTAAAATTTTTTTAGATACCAAATCCTTTAAGACAGCGATTGGAAGAATATTTCCAACACGCATGGACATATACGAATGGTATAGATATGAATTCAGTTTTAAAAGGTTTCCCAGAATGTCTGCAAGCAGATATTTGTTTACATTTAAATCGTAATTTATTAAATAATTGTGCGGCATTCGAAGGTGCCAGCCCTGGTTGTTTGAGGTAAGTTAAATATTATTAAAATATGAATAAACTTTTTAAGTCTGACTCTATATAGGTTATCGAAATAAGTTATTGAGGCTTCAGTGATATTACGATATATTCGTATAATTATCGTTTGGCGTTTGACAGCCAATTAGTTATAGTCTCAAAAGCTTGTAAAGTTATTGAAGTACAAAATCAAAGCTTAAAATATGAATTTAATGTTGGCTGAGCTTTTAGAATTCTACGATATAAAATTATCCAAATCCTTAGCTATATTGCTGTACCTCTACGGATGAATTGATTTATTTTATTTTAAACTATATTTTTAGATATTTGGTTAGTTCTGTTTTCGCGACTCCCATTAAAAACTTTCAACATAGGTTTACCATATTTATTATTATTTATATAAAATTAAATTTAAATTTGAAAACTCACATTAAAATAATTTGGCAAAATGTCATTTAAAAAAAATCTAAGCAAATTATAAATTTCCTAATCCACATTCGGTAAAAATGCATTCACAATCTCTATATGCATTTAAACTTTTTTAAATTATATATACATCCATACATAATTTGTAGATATATTAATTTTTTTTCAATTATGTTTCTCTTTAACTATACCTATAAGTATATAATGTATAAGTATGTATATTGGATATAATAAATTTTATGTTCAATTGCCGTTAGGAAAATATTTAATACATAATTAGAGAAATTCTAAAAGTTTCTCCCCCTACACATAAGTGGTTCCGAACTAAATTTCAAAGAGAAAAATAAAAGTTCGTTCATATAAAAATATTTTTTTTTATTATAATTGGTTTCCATGCTTTTATGTTATGATGATAAGTCAAAGCAAAAACTTTTTTGAAAAATATTAGGTTTCATAGAAAAAAACAACTAGCAACTAGAATTTTATTAAAAGTATTATTCATATTTTCTATGCAGGGCTTTATCATTAAAGTTTAAGACAACACATGCACCACCTGGTGATACATTAGTTCATAAAGGAGACGTATTAACTTCATTATATTTTATAGCTCGAGGTTCTATAGAAATACTTAGAGACGATGTTGTTATGGTAATTTTAGGTAAGTTATTAATTACCAAGAAATTAAATAATAAAAATAAATCTTGATTGTAATAATTTTAATTTTGGTCGGCCTAACTAGTTAAAAAATTGTTCGGTTAAAGGACTTTATGAATATCATCACAATTTTATCAAAACAAAAGTTGGCACATATTTGGCATTAATTTCTCAACACTGATTTTATACTATGTTCTTGTCATGTCGAAATAAATATTATCTATAAACATTTGCATTTAAATATTTATTCACCTATTTGGAAATAATTTTGATTAAAGCTAATTTTCTGTTATTGATGAAAAATCAAAACACATAAGGCAATTTCCGTGCTAATTTAAAGAAAAAATATTTATACTTAGTATTTCGATTTTCAATTATTTAAAATTCAATATTTCAAAATTTAATATGTTTTTAAACCAAAAACATCTAAGAAACACCATAAGTTGTTAAATACATTTCAGTTAAAAGAAAAAGAAAATAAGAGAAAATATTATTGTTTTTTTTTTTTAATTTTAAATTTTTTTTCAATATTGCCGCATAATGTTGTTAATGTTATCATCCACAACATCTGTGTTATTGAAGTTTTTTTTCCTCTTTTATTTATTGAAAATTTCTTGCATCCTCATGTTATTGTAAAGTTAAAAAAAAAAAGATACTAAAACTTAAAAAAAGAACAATAATAATTTTATTTTTTTATGATAAATATTAACAGGTAAAGATGACATATTTGGTGAAAATCCATGTATTCACTCAACCATTGGTAAATCGAATAGCAACGTTAGGGCATTAACATATTGTGATTTACATAAAATACATCGAGAAGATTTATTAGATGTCCTAGATTTATATCCTGAATTTTATGACAGTTTTGTAAATAGTTTAGTCATAACATATAATATGAGAGACGTGAGTAAAAATCTATAATAATTTTACTTACAAAAAAAAATTATGTAAAGTTAAGAACTACAACTAAAATTAATAAGATTTAATACGTTCCAGTTATGCATATATTTGGTAGATAATGTGTACCTAAAATATTTAATTTGATAAATAAAATATTATATATATATTCTTATTATCAATATTCATTGTTTATAATATTGTATATTTTTTTTATTAAAAGTATTATCACTTCAGTTCTGAAAAATTTTTAAAGTTATAAAATTTAAACAACATAATATATTGAATTCAATTAAATTAAATTTAAATCATAACTCTATCCATTAAATGGTGAATTTTATATTAATATTTTTTCAGACGGTAACGTTAAACTTTTCGAATTAAATTAATTTTTTTTTTTCTTTCTTTCTTGTACTAAAATAATCTTAAGAGACGGTAAACTTAACAATGAATGTAACAAATATTTCTCTATCCCGAACATGGTACAGATATATAGTTTCTAAAAGAAAATTAAATTAAAAAATATATTTCTTCCTGGAAAAACTTTTCAGAACATTTTTTCCAAGAATTTTTTTTTTAATACTATTCAAGTTTCGTTGATTTCGTTGATTAAATTCTTTATATTAATTCTTATTTTATAACAATAAAAATGTTTTATAATTTTTTTTTTTTTTTTTACTTAGAAAAGAATGAAAAGCTTTAATGCATAAATTGTTTGTTAATTATAACAAAAAAAAAAAAAAAAAGGAAATACATTTTCATTTTAATGAAAGGTTTCCGCGCGAATTATTTTGTCCCTTTTTTTTACTGACAACTTTTTCTTCATAAACTTCTATTCTTTTATTTAAGTTTAGCACTGCAACTTCCAATTCTTAGAAAAGAAACCTTTTCTTTTAAAATATACTTTCTTTATTGTTTTGCTTGAAAAATAATTTCCTTTATGAAACTTTTTACTTTGACCATATTAAATCAAAGTTTTTTAATCAATTATTTTTAGAAAGCTGCAGGCCAAGATAGTTTTTCAAGTTATTTTCAATTTGTTATAGAAGAAAATTCCTTAAGATATAAACCAAATAAATAGTTTCATTAAAATTTGTTCCTTTCTTGATTTTAATTTCTACTCTACTGTTTGAATAAGTAAGAAAAAGAGTTCTACTCAAAAACTATATATTTATTTAATAATTGTACACTCTGTTTAAATAAATTGTATTATATTAATAAATAAAATATTATATTTATTATAAACACAACATTTTGGGATTAAAGATTAGAAACTATTGTATAATTCCCTGTAGTTAAAATATTAAATTTTATTGCAGTTTTATAATTTTCTTTCTTTTTTTTCATTCCAATTTCAAATCAAACAAAAAATTTATGTATTTATTTATGTTAAAACATTTGGAACAAAAATACTATGGAAATTATAAACTAATAGGAAGATCAAGCCGGTGTTGAAATAAAACACAGGTATATGAGAGCTGCAACACATGATAGAGACAGAAGTAATAGTGATACTAGATCAATTAGAATGTGAGTTCGCAATTCCAATAAGATAAGTTATTTAATGTGTTAACTTATCAAAAAAAGTATGTATATATATATATCCACATAATGTAAAAGTTATTTCTTCGAACTTTTCAATATTTAAATTTAAAATTCACAAGGGAAACAAAGAAAATATAAAATAAAATACCAATACTTTTTCACATAATCCAATTTTTCAAAATTCCTATACGTTAATTAAATTTTACCTTTTCGGAAGACTTTTATTAAAATTAATATCTCGTTATACTTAAATACATAATATTGTAAAATTAAAAACTTCTTAAACTACTGTAAGTTTATATAAATATATGTTTATAAATAAAAAATTATAAAAAAAATGTTTACGGAAATATATCTAAGTATTAGAAGCTCTTTTCATGTTATCTATATGCCTGAAAATTCTTATTTAGTATATAAATTTAATAAATTTAAATAATTACACATAGAGCTTTCTATTTTGCCTTTTCGTTATTTAACTTTATTTTATGAAAATTAAAATTTCAATATTCTCAATAATATACATAAATATTACAATTATAATTACACATTATAAAGCCAAATTTATTATCATTACAAATTTATTGAATTTAAAAGTATTCAATTAATTAAAAATTATTACATTTGATTAGTTTATTTCTATAAACAAAGACCAAATAATAAAATAGAATCTTTATTATTGAGATTATTAATAATAATGAATTAAAAAATATTTCTTTTAATATTATATTTATTATTTTAGTTCGGGCTTACATAATAGACAATACCCACGTAGTGGTAATATTTGTGATAATCCCAACGATAGACTTTCACCAAGTGGTCTTAGTGAAATGGATGTCAAAGAAATTTCTGTGGATCAAAAGCCCAATTATTCCAGAACAGGTAAATTTTTTAAGAAAATTTCAAGTTATCAATGAACAACTTTTAAAATTTACCTATTATTTAATAATTATTATAATTTTACACTAAACCTAAAATTAATTTTTCTAATAGGAAATTGAAATTTTTTTTCTTTTGTGAAAACAAATAAATTAAATTTCTTTTCCTTATCATTTTTTTAATATTACTTCTACCTGTCAGATGTATTTATACTACAGTTTTCATTCGATTTAAGTGTTATATTTTAATGATCCAACTTTCAATATTTCGAGGAAACGAACTATGTTAAATAAGTGACCATAAAGCCACAAATTATCTTATTTTCAAAATGAATATTAAAAGATGCTCTTCTTCTAATGTCTATTTTACTTTGTAAACAAGTTTTAACTTCAATATTTTATAATTTTCTTAAAAAGTTTTCGAAGAAAAACATTTCCACTGAGCACTAAAGTCCATATAGGAATAGGAAGAAAAATTTGCATTAAAGAAAATTCAACAGCGCTTACCATTCTATACACATAATTATTTTTAAATTATACTTTACAAATATGTGTAATCATTGCTTATATGAAATACTATAATATACATATACAACAAAAAATAAATAATATATTACTTTATCGTTAATCCCACTGATTTTAATATTCGTTTAGTGTAAAACTAATTTATATTTAAAAATTATTGAAAATAGGAAATTTTAAATAACTTCAACTACCTAATCCTCAATTCTAAATTCATATCAAAATTTGTTAAAATTTTATCCTGACTTAAGATTTCATATCAACATAATTATTTTTAGAAAAATATTTGTATATTTCAATATATTAGAATAATGAGCATAGAGATATTAAAATAATGAAAAAAAAGACAATTTAGAATTAAATATTAGAACAATATTTTCACAAATTTTTTACTAAATAAATGTATTATTCAAATAATGAAGCTAGATAATTATATCAACAGAATAAATTATATCAACAGAATAAAACTTTGCAAATTTTATAGTTGCTCATAAAGAACCAGGATTGAATTTAACAAAATCATTTTATATTAATTATAGTGTTGACAAATTTATAAAAGTAATACCATTGAATTTAACATTTATTCAATATATGTTAACGTCATTATCAGATATTAATTTTCTCTCTTTATATATACTTTGAATAAAAATAATAATCATTAATGAATCATATATATATAATTGAATTTAAAGGCAGCACATCAAAAACAATAAAATTCACAAAAAGAACAATTAGGCAGCAACAACATGACAAAAAAAGAACACAAAACCATCAACAAATTTTTAAATCAAATGGTGCATATCTTTTTCTTAGTTTTCTTCTTTTTTTTTTTTTTGGAAATAAAAATTAATTTTATAAAATGTGCTAGCAGCAACTAGTAATGAACTATTATTAAGTTGCAATTTTTGTGTTTTTTTTTTTTTTTTAAATAAATATTTAGCACATTTTGAAATGTTGGTCCTTATTTAATTTGTTGAGGAAACAAAAAGCAATAGTCTGAATGTACCATTTATTTATAGGCTTTTGTGAGATTTTATATCTGGATAATATTTTCAAATAATGAAAATTGGTTTGAGATCACTTTATTTTTGAGACGCGACATAAAAGAGCTGAAAATTTAGTCTTTTGGAAAATAAACAAAAAGAATTTAAAATCAAGAAGATGTATCAGGAGAATCTGTTAATGAGAAAAATATAAATGTTAGGAAAAAAGTTAAAATGAATAAAAAAAATAGAATGATGATGTTTTGAAACGCTCATTCCGCCAACTAAAAAAACCAGATATAGTTGAAGTTCTTGTTATGCACAGATTTTTATTTACTTAGAAAGTTTCTAGAAATTCAAGAAGTGTTTACTCATAGTTCGAGGGTTCAAAACTATTGTTCGAAAATTATTGAAATTACTTTGTTTTTTTGAATCATTATCCACTTTTATGTTAAATTTAGAACTTTACTTCCATAAAAATTTTCCGCAAACTAAAGTTTATAATTTTAAATGATCCTTTTTCCTGTGACTTTTGTTGAAACTTTATTTTATTAAAAAAGTTATATTTTTCAAGTATAGGATATTTAAATCAAGACCAAAATTTCAAAGCTTTATATCAAAAATTGTGTTATGACAAAAAATTTTTTTTTTCTTTTTTTATACTTTTTTATGCATTTTCTTTTAATTTTGCTTTTTGTAACTTTAAACATTTTTTTTTTTTTAACTTTTTAACTAAAAAGCACTAATTTATATAACTATGATAAAATTAGGAAAATTGTCTTGTAAATAATATATAAGTAATATAAAGTTTGCCAACCAAAATAGCAATATACAATTATTAGTCAATCTTTGTTCGAAAAAACTATAATTATTTTATTTTTACAATTCTACACATCAATAATAGATTTTAACCAATATTTTGTTAAGATTATAACATTTTTTATAATTTTTTTTCTATTAAATAAAATAAAATGAAAATACAAAACTACACAATTTTTTTAAAATATCTGTTTTTGATTTTATTTTTATTTTAAGCATTTATTTTAATTTTTTTTTTTAAGATAAATTTTTTCAATACGTATTATAAATTATGTATATTATCCTAATTGTCCAGCATAAATTGTATTGTATATAATAAATATATAGTGAAATGTATATCCTTAGCATAATGTGATAATTTCCACTATGAAAAATATGCTGCATATGAAAATAAAATCTATAAAATTGTATTTTTAAAACAAAGAATTTTTTTTGTTTGTTAATAAATTCAAGGATATAGTGTGTATCTTGATTACGAAATTCCTTGGGAAGAAGCTTAATAAAATATATAAGTTTATGTCGATCAATTTATATAAATATACAAAGATAATGTAATGATATCCAAAAATATAAAACAAATTACAAAAGTCTATTTAAAATCTAAATAAAAATAAAATAAACTAATAAAAGTTTAATTGAAACTAGAAGTGAACTAGAAATGGAAAATATAGAAAATTCTAAAATATTTAATTCTAGGAGACGCATTTTTTCATGATAAATTATATAGTTTTAATTGAAAATTGAAATATTGTTTTGTTTGTCATAATTTATATATGTATTTATAATACCTATTTATTATTTTTCTTATTATCTATTATTCTATGTCAAAAAAAAATCCATATAAAGTGTAGCCTATATTTTTCTTCAATTGAATTGATTGGAAATTAATTTTTGGTTATAAATAATGATTAGTTTACATATACCTGATAATTAAATTTTGCTTAAAGTTGATATAAGGGTACCCTAAATTCAGTCTATAATTGGTAACAACAGTAGCTAACACCACTTTTGACTGTCACGGAAATTAACTAAAAATCAAAGACAAACTAATAACTTCTTACAAATGCTTAAAAAAAATCAATACGAATATTAATGTTAATATGTATATAGTGCTTTTGCATAATATCTTTTGTACATAAAATGCACCTTAAAACAATTTGTTGGCTAACTTGTGCATAAAATCTATCTGATTTATTTTTACTTTATGCTTTAACACTTGCAAATTCAATCACTGAGCTGTGCGATATATTTTAATCAAGATACTAACATAAAATCCGGGATAAAATTGTTTCTTTTGCTGCATAATTTTCATTTTTGAATATATAGAGAATATCGTCTAGTGTGTAACTTTCATATATATATAATATTAACTGTCTCAATAATACTAACTCTATCTTTAAGCTTGATATTTTGTGCGAGTCTTAGATAACTATATGAGTATTGTAAAATGATTAAAATTTATATTTTTTTTTCGCTATTTCTTAAACTGTCGTTATAAAGCCTCGCCAGCTGAAGTTCAACAACAGACGCACAATAAATCTCGTAGTAATATTGCTGAACAAGGAGTAATAGAAAATGGTAGTGGTCCCAGTAGAGTTGGTGAACATATGAGTGGAATGGCGTCAGCTGAAGCTTGTGCAATTATAGAAACACTAAATAGTTTAGCCCGCCAATGTTCGGAAGAAGAGTATCAAAACAATGATGCAGTAACGTTAAGTGTAACACCGACTGCTGACTGTAATTGTCCTGCGAAAGAACATTTAAGTAGAAGACTAATAACCGATTTATCATTAGATCGTAAATCTGGAGCCGGAATGGGTGTAGATTTTAGTTGCTTAAGAGATGATGAAATCCTATATGGCGGAGTTGATGTTGGTGGTTTGCCAGAAAGCGGTAGATCTGATATTCCATCACATCATGCTCATACTAGTAGTTCAAGTCATCACTATTGTGTTAAAAGTACTGAAGTAAGGTAATGTATCAAAAAAATGTGTTTTAAATCAAATGAATACATTAATGAAATTTGAATTATTTTTTAATTAAAGCTCAATTAAAAATCAAATATGTGAATTATCGAAGCGAATCGATTCACTGGAAACTAGTTTACATAATGATATTGCAACAATATTAAATATGTTACATCAGCAGCAACAAATGCAAATTATTCAACATCAACATCAATTAAATCAATTCCCACAACAAAAGCCGCCTGAGGAACCTCAATCAGATCCACAGCAACAACAGCAAACATCCTATCAACCGTCCGAAAGTGATTTTTCATTTGACTTATGTGGAGCTGGAGGAATTTCAACAGCTGAGCCAATCAAAATCCAACAACAGTT